>OU015771.1:1959795-1993508 GCA_907173295.1 Fagus sylvatica | reverse complement strand
ATTGATAAATCTAAAGAGTAAGATGGTCTAGTTGGTCTAGTTATATTATTGTAATTTTTATAAAATACAAATACAAATGAAGGTGGTGTAAAATTTGATGGTCAAGAGATATCAAAGAGCGAGTGTTTTCGATATCTTATATCAATAATTCATAAGAATAAAGAAATTGAAGAGGACATGAATCATCATTTAGGAGTAGGGTGGATGATTAATTGAAGAAGCGTATCAAGAATATTGTATGATTGTAAACTACTTATTATGTTAAAGGAAATTTTTTATAAGACCAACTATGCTTATAGTATTGAATATTGACTAGTAAGAAGAAACATATTTATAAAATGATTGTAACTAAAATTAGAATGTTAAGATTGATAAGCAGAAATAAAAGAAAATACATAATTCAAAATAAGAAAATTTACATAAAATTTTGAGTAACCCCTATTGATGAAAAAATTATGGAGAGTCTATTTAGATGGTTTGGTCATATGCAAAGAAGAGTGATCAATACATCAGTAGGGAAGAGTTAATTGATTTAAGTCGATCGAGAGGATGGACAAAAATAGAGGAAGACATAAAATAATATTAATAAAAGTACTAAAAAAAATAAATAAAAAAAAGGGAATGTCAATTATAGAGGTGACACATAGTAGACCTTTAGATGTGATAGAATAATGAAAAAGAATATACGTGACTAATCCTAATTAGTCTATTGAGGATCTATTATCAACCCAAAATTTTAGAATTAAGACTTAATTGTTGTTGTTTGTAGCTTCATATGCAGAACTTTGTATAGTAATCAAAGGTGACAAAGGGAAAATAAAATAGGCCTAGATATTACCAAAAAAAAAAAAGTTACAATGGTAACAAAGGGAAAATAAAATAAAGTATATTATAAGTATCCAAATTCGGATAATGTTAAGTATATAAGTCTTTCTCTTCTTCTCAACAAGACGATGAAATACATGTGCGTTTGGATTAGTTTTTTTAACTGAATAACTTATTTACTTATTTGTTGAAAATTAGTAGATATACAATTATATCTTAAAAAAAAAAAGAAAAAAGAGAAAGAAAAGGAGGTTTGAAAAGGTTGTACAATTAGATGATGAACATTACAAGTGGACAGAGTTTTGTATTATAGAGCATGATATTGAAACTGCTTATCATGCAGGCTCCTATAGTGAAAACTGAAAACTAAAAAGGAGCTCATATAAATCACATATGTTCATGGATGTTAGGTGTATGATGTATCACAGATTCACAGTGCAAATGGTCCAATGATTACATTGATTAATTCTACTTATAGATTTATCAACAAGTTTACACATAAAATTATTTTCAAAAGTACAAAACTTGATCGATAGAAGTCGTGTTGAGTAAAAACTTCCCAACATTAATATATTGCATAGCTTTCAGATTAATGAGCTTCAACAATAATTGTGAAGCTGCCGTCAAAATCATAAGCATGGTTATGATTATTGGTAAATGACATGAACAAGGTTTCAAACGAAAAGAGAAGGAAAAACAAAAACAAAAAAAATAAAATGATTATGATTCAGATGTCACTTGTAGAACGTATTAGGCAAGATTCCATTTGCAATTAGCTTTTTCTCGTTTATCTTTTTAGTTTATGTTGCTCATGTATATTTTTTAAAGCCTCATTTTTTTTTTTTAGTACAAATATATTTTAACTCACTTTCAAAATAAAAAATCAAATAAGTTGATGTCAAATGGAATACCATTTATTTTTTGTCTTAAAATTGAATATGCAACCCTCTAAAATATCACATTTTTTAAGTTGCAATTATTTTTTTACATAATAAACAAAATAAATTCATCAAAATCAGGGACGTAGCCAGCATTTCCATTGGGCGGGGGCCGAAGTATGAACCCATTTTTTTTTTTTTTAAGAAAAACTAAAGTAACATCTATTTTGTATTAACAAAATACCAACAAATGAAAAGATACATACTAATTATTTCTTAATACATTGCAATAAAATTATCTAATAAAATGAAAGTTTTTTTTTTTTTTAATTATTGAAATCACCTATAACTGATTGTGTATTAAATGTCGCATTAAATAAAAGTTATGTTTATATCTCATTATATGTACAATAATATTCTATAAAAAAAAATAAAATAAAAAAATAAAAAATAAAAACATTAATTATTATTGCTATTGTTAAGTAAAAAAAAAAATGCAAGGATAGATCCACAAAAAGAAACTAAAATTTTTAAACTATTAAGTTTTAAAATAATGATTTCTAACCAAAATTGTCAATACCATACCAAAGTCATTTCACTTTTATTAAAAATAAATATTTTAGTATCCATTCCATGCTAAATGAAAGAAATTTAATAATAAAATATTTATTAGATTTATATTTTCCTCCAATACTAATTAGATCAATGAATACCCATTTATTTCCATTTTAACCCACATCTCCAGTGAAGCCTGTAGCCCATGTGCCCAACAATTTTTTTCTTCTTCTTATTTTATATTCTTTAACTCTCTTTTAATCTCCACCACTCATTCTCTTCTTTTTTTATCATTTCTTTTGTTATCTTTTCCTTCTTTTTCTTCCACACGTCCTATCTTCTCTTTCTTTTCTTATTTATTTTTTTTTTCTTTCCTCTTTCCACCATATCTGCATTTGAGACCAACAGCTCATATTTCTCTCATATTTCTTTTTTCTTTCCTCTCATCCCTACATTTCAGTCTTTTTTTTTTGGTTACTTCTTTAGTTTCTTTAGTCTGAACCACAGTCGCGTGAGGGACTAAAGGCGGTGAGGCGAGCTCCGGGCTTCGGCGTTCCAGCCTTCCAAGCTTCCAGCCTCCAGTCCAAGCGAAGGCCAGAACCGCAAAGGCAGTCTGGTGCTGGGTGCTGTGCTTTTTCAAGCCTAATTTATTTTTATTTTTTGAATTTATTCTAGCTTTTTTTTTTTAGAACCAGCAGGGGCCATGGCCCCCTTTGGTCCCCACATGGCTCCGTCTCTGATCAAAATGAATGTATGAATGTACCTAGAGAGTACGGGAAAGAGAACAAAACTATGTATCTTGTATTGTATTCTTTGTCGCGTGAGAGAAAAAAGAGTTGATTTAATTAAAAGTTTTGGGATGCTATGTACCCACTGGGGTGTTCGTAGAATTCTTTTATGGTACTTTTAAATTAAGCCTAATAATAATTTATTTCTCTAACCCAAATATGTATGAGAACAATTTTTTGTATTTATTTGATGTGAAGAAGCTAAATTCACTAAATTATGATAATTTGAAAAAAGTATTATGTTAATCTTGAAGGTTTTTTAAAACCTGATAATTTTTTTGATCTTGATGGTATTGATTTATTTTCAAACTTAAGAGTCTTACAAGAGATTTTACCAAAAGAAAAAAAGACAGCAATAAATATACTTAATTTTATCAAGGAATTGAATTGTTCCAAATGCATCTATTGCATATAGAATATTATTTACTACACTTGTCACAGTTGCATCTGTTGAAAGAAGTTTTTCAAAATTAAAATTATAAAAATCTTATTTACAATCAATTATGTCACAAGAAAGATTAAATGGATTAACCATATTATTTATTGAACAAGATTTGTTAGAAAATATTGAATATAAAAGTTTAATTAGTAATTTTGTAGCAGAAACCGTATATAGCGTAATTTTTCAATGATTTTTTTTTTTTTCAAAGATAGAAGGTCTCATTTTTTTGCACCGCCCAGGCCCTGTTAATGACTAAAACCATGATGCCAGACAAACAATGTTGAACACGTACCATATAAGTTTGATAATAAGCTTTAAAAATTATAGAATACCATACTTTTCAAAGAGTTGAACAAGGACATTTGTAAGATCGATGAAATCCAAATTTAGGTTTGCAAACGCAATGTTATTATATACAATGCAACAGTCATATTGGAGTTTGTAGAAGGAATCTAAGTAGGTTAAAATATAAATAAAAAATAAAAAGTTGTAAAGGGAGAAAAACGAAAGTAAAAGAATTAACGTGGTTTAGTTTAATGGTCTATATCTACGGTGGAAGGCCTTTGATGGTTACATCTCTACAATCTATAATTGTATTATAAAGAACCCAATATAAAGTATATATATATATTGTGTATAATAGGAATGCATTATGTATAGTTGGTAACCCTAAAACCACAATACACTACAAAAAAATGACTTTTTGCGAGGGTTAAAACCCTCAAAATAAGTATAAAAAACCTTCAAAAAAAGTTGTTTCGACAGTCAAGATGACTGTCAGAAGGCGTCGATGGAAATACCGTCGAAAAAGATGTTTTGACAGCTTTAACAATGGTTGAAGAAAGTATATTCTCTTTATCGAGGGTCATAACCCTTGATAAAAAGTGTTGGGTTACTTCATGCATATTACTTGTATTGAGGGTTATGACCCTCGAAAGAAGTTTGTTTGTTTTTTTTTTATTATTATTATTATCGAGGGTTATGACCCTCAATAAAGTATTTTTATTTATTTTTTGCTTGTGCCATTGGTAGCCAATATTGTACTTGAACCAAAATATATTACCTATCAATATACTACTATTAGGTTTTCGTATAGTAGAGTTATTCACTGTTACCATTTCAATATTAGAACTGATTAAAAATAAAGGTACACTACACTACTTGGTTGTTGAGAAAATTTAGGGAAAAACTAAGATAATCAAATTCACCAAAGTTCAAATTTCACAATCACATATTAATCAGTCAACATTTTTCAAATAAGCATTATATCACATACTAATCAAATAGTTGGAACATACAGAAAGGCATTCCTCTTTCTTCCATTGATCCTTCACAAACTTCTCAGAGTACCATCTGAACATAAAATTTTGTTGAAGAAAAAATAAAACCCTAGGTATTAAAATTGAAATTCCAACATAATTTTTTTTTAATATACACGAAATTCCAAGAGAAAAAATGATTATGAAACAGAGAAAGACAATGCCTATTTCACCCTAATGAACAAAACCCTAGGCTATTAAAAATTGAAATAAATATCAAAATAGGAGAATTCTAACAATTATTTGATGGGAAAGAGAGAACTTGGATAGTTGTTACGGTTGTTTGGATTTGGAAAAATTTGTTTGCTATGGCTATTTGATGAAAAGGAAAAAATAGCTCTGCCATTGTTGATACCTTGGTCTCTCTCGCAATACCAGATCTTCCTTAACGCCATGGAGAGATAGAAAGCATTCAATGTTTGGGTGTTTAGGTCTGAAGCGGAGGAAGCATTCAATAAATATGTAGAAGATGAATTGAGTCTTTCTTAGTGAAGGCCAAATTAATTGTGCGGGCTTAGCTTGTCCGCCCCTTTTCTTTCACTATTTCGAAGGCTTTAAGAGAGACCGTCGAAAACAGAAGTAATTAATTAATTTTGCTTTTGCCCACCATTGATTCGAGGGTTTTAAAATATTCGTGGAAGCAAAACGCTTTTCTTTCACTATTTCAAAGGTTTTAAGAGACCGTTGAAACATAATTTTTAATTTTTGCCCCACCAAGTTCATTCCGCGAAAAATCTATGCTATTATCGAGGGTTTTTAAATAATAGTTGAAATAAAGCGTCAAAATAACTCAAGTTTTTTGTAGTGAGTAGTCCTATTGTATTTTAAAAATTCATCATCTACACATTTATAACAATGTCTTACTACTATATTTTAAGGGATACACGTTTCTTACTATATCCTAATATATTATAGCAAAGTCAGAAGTCAATATAAATGGTTGTCTTTCAATAGTTCTAAAAATAAAAGTGAATATATCAATTAAAAATGGGGTCCCTAGATATATTTGCCCAGTTGATGCTTCAACCAGTAGAGTATAAACTTTGAAGGACAAAACAAATTTATAGATGGAACAGGTAGGAATCTTTAATAAAATGAAAAAGGAGAGAAGATTAGAAGACTTTTCTTTCCATGCTCTGGCCTTCTCTAGTTACAGCTATCAGTTAGTGGAAAAAATATTTTATATAACGGTTACATGCAACATCCATCTTACAAAAAAACTGTTATACAAAATACCAAATCTTAGTGACCTGGTCCTAATTATTTGCCACATGGTAGAGAGCATATGGAATGTGCCCTCTTAGCAATTCCATCCTCTTATAAATAAACACCTAAATAAGAGAGCATATGGAATATTCTTTAAAACTCTTTTCTATTACATTTGTGGCTTCAATTTTTCCCTTAATTGTATCTTAGTATACTATGTGTGGATGTTAATGAAAATATAATTACGTTCAATTTTTGAATCTAGTGGCAATTACACTTCTCTTTAGATAATTTCAGATCTTTGAATCTAGTCGAAAACCTTTCCATTATTAAAGAAACAAAGAAAAAGGGCTTTAATTAATTTTTATTCTTTCTCTATGTTTGATTGTTTTCACAATTTCTTTTTTCAACAAAATCATGGGAATATAATTGCTTTTATTTTTATTTTCAGAATAATGATTTCTCTTTTATTTGTGTAGTCTATATTCATTTTTTTTTTTTTTTGATAAGTGTGTAGTCTATATTCATTAGACTCAAACACCAGTTGATTAACATTAACCTCACCAAACACTTTGAACTTCATAGTGGCTACGGCCTACAAATTCAGTCCCTATTTACAAGCATTAGAGAGATAATAATAATTATTGCAAGTGGAGTATACAAAACTCAAATAATAGATGTCCTCAGTTCCTTACAAAATTGAAGATAAGTATGTTATTTTAGCAAATAATTCAAAGAACCTTCACAAAATTAAATAAGATCGTGAATGCGTGTGGTGGGCGCAGTCGCACACATTATATCAGAGCTTGTGGTTTCGTGTGGTGGGCGCACATATTATATCAGAGCGTGTGGTTTCGTGTGGTGGGCACACATATTATATCAGAGCGTGTGGCGGGCGCACATCTGTTCAAAAGGAGAATCTCAAAAAGATTTGTTCACTTTTGACAATCATGGCAGAAGGGTCCCCAGTCGAGCCATTCCATTCATTTGACCCGCACATTAGGATTTAGGATCAAGATATATATATATATAGCTTCAACAAAAAGAAAAGTGAAAACAATAATAAGTGGCATCTACTTGTAACCAAATAAATAACCATCTTACTTTGTTCTTCGAAAGCTACTACGACAAAGAATTGTAACCTTGTATGGGACTAAAGCAAGTAATAAATAAAGCCCTCATATATCATGACAGTTTTTTATTTTTAAAAATTAAGAGTTCTATTCGCGAGTGTTATAATATAAGGTTTTTTAAATATTCAATTTTGAGTTGTAATTTACTATTAAAAAAAATATATATTTTCGAATAATTCATGGACATGCACATATATATTTAAAATGACCACGTATGTTTTTCTTAGTATTTGTATACAAATTAACATTATTTTTTTGAAAATGGTATAATATATAGTATAAATTATTCCTTGACTTGTGACTTTAAAGCAATCCTTAACAAGAGCTTAAATTGAACAATGACTATTACATACAAGAAAGAGAGATGATAGAAGAATGTACCTCATGTATATGATATATGTATCATCTCTCTCATAGAGTGTGGATCATACATATCCGTAAAGTCCACACATTATAAGAGAAAAGATATATATATATATATATATTTATGCATGAGATAATTAGTATAGAAGTAAGATAAAAATCATGTTACAAAAATGAACAACATGCATGCATATTTTATTATGGGTTTGGATAACAAGTGATCTAAGTGTACATGTTAAGGAATAGTAAATATTCGATTATGAGTTGCAATATATGTTTTTTGATTAAAAAAATACAATGTACAATGTCTGTACTTTTCTTGATATGTGTGCACAATTCGATTTTATTTTTTTTTAAAATGTATAAAAATATCATTTGATAGAGCATTACCACCTTAACTTATGTCCTTATTGCACTCGTTGACAAAAGTCTCCACCTATAGAGTCCCTCACTGTCTATAAATACACATGATCTCTTTCTCTCTCTCTCATTCCCATTCTGCATGTGCTTTCATGCAACCAAGGATAAGGACCATGGAGAGAGTTTTGGTGCTTGGTCTCCTTTCTTTAGCTTTGTTAGGAGTAGTCACCACTTCATTCGCCCAAAGTGGGTTGCTAAATTCATCCAAGTTGGAAATGTTTGTGGATGAGCTTCTAGATATGCCCAAAATCCTAAGTTACGAAATAGTGTCTGGTGTTCCCAGATCTAAGTCACTGGAGATTGGCATGTTCAATACGACATGGGTAAGTGGCTTTGGTTTTTTCCTTTGTATTTTGCTTATATTTATATATTTATTAACTTTTCCATTTCCAATTCATATCAAAACAATTTCAGTTTACTTCTTCAGTGGAATCGATCATTTTTGGAACACTAATCTGTACACAGTAACCTGTGTGGTTTAGAACATTCTGACACTAATTTGGGTTAGAATCACAATCCAAGGATGGAAATACAATTTTTATGTTACAAACATTTCAACTTCAAGACTTTTTAGTTTCCAAAACTTTTGAAACCAATGAAAATTAGTTTTTGCAAATTTGTAGTTGTGATAAATGTTAACCAATATGACTAGCTAGCTTTGTGTGTAAAAAGGGAATTTTTACAAGATTATTTTCTTAATTCATCATTCCAATTGATGGTTACACCATTAATCAATTATAATTGTTGTCGTTGTACGGTTGGAAAAGGACCCCCGTATTTTGTTTTCAATAGTTTATTTAAGTTTCTTTGGTACATTGTTACCAAAGATTCTTCGCTTCACATATTTAATTAGGTAATATTTTTTCAGGAACTTTTCTTTACATAGCTGAGCAATAAGCAATCCCGTTTTGTTCTTTAATAATCTATACTATAATATAAAACCGAAGCTTTTTGACTTTTGATTGACTTCATAATATTGCGCCACATAAGCTTTTGAGTTCTCACAATTTTACACCTATCATTATTTTAATATATATATATATATTTTTTAATTGAATTTAAATTTTATTCTATAATTAAACATCTCATTAGAATCTTGACATATTATATTTTCTTTAATAGAAATAATATATTATTCCATATATATAAACACAATCATAATAAATGCCTAATACTATAATATATTTTATATATAAACACAATAATAATAAATGTCTTTTAATAATTATCAATTTTCATATTTAAATAAAATATAAAAGACAATAAAAATCATAGTTAGACCAATAATTTTTTAGATTTAATTTTAATTTATTTTCTGTGCATCGCATAGGTTTGCGACTAGTAATATTATATAATCAAAGTATCAAACACCCTATTTGTCTGATCACATCATTATTGCAAAAGACAAGGGTGATAATGAGACGTCCTAGTAGAATCCTTCCCTAGGTCTTGGTAAGTTTAGAATGTAGGAATATCTCACTTTTATTATTTTATTGTTATGCTATATCAATTAGACAATTGTAATATATGTCGAGTCTGTGTGTGTGTTTTTTCATTTTAAAATTTGATTATTTCATAAAAAAAATAAAAAATAAAAGAAGAAAAAAAGAAAAAAAGAAAGAAAGAAAGAAAGAAGACATGATTACCATAGCATAAGGTGTAACATCATAATGGGGCAAAATATTTTTACCCCATGCATATTAGTTGTAATTTTACTTTTGTTTCGCAGAAATTCCATAGAGATCTCCCTCATACACACGTTTATGCCTATGGTGTATCCGAGAATACCGCAACAGTTCCTGGTCCAACAATCGTGGCTCTTCATAGAATCGACACCTACGTGACGTGGCAAAATTACCTCCCTCCAATGCATATGTTGCCCTGGGACCCAACCATTACAACTGCCACACCGACCAACAAGGAAGGCATCCCTACGGTGGTCCATCTCCATGGTGGAATCAATGAGCCTGAGAGTGATGGAAATCCGAACTCATGGTTCACCGCTGGATTCAAAGAAAAAGGACCCAAATGGACCAAGGAAACATTTCACTATGACAACAACCAACAACCTGGAAATTTATGGTACCATGATCATGCCATGGGATTGACTAGAATCAATGTTCTAGCTGGCTTGGCTGGGGCCTACATTATCCACCACCCTAATTTGGAAGCCCCACTTGGACTTCCTAGCGGTGATGAATTTGATCGTTCATTGATTGTATTCGATCGTAGTTTTCGCACCGATGGTTCCGTATATATGAATTCCACAGGAGATAATCCCTCCATACACCCCTATTGGAGACCAGAATATTTTGGTAATGCTATCATAGTGAATGGCAAAGCTTGGCCATATATGACAGTACAACGTCGTAAGTATCGATTCCGAATCATAAATGCCAGCAATGCTAGATTCTTGAGGTTCTTTTTTACCAATGGTCTAGGTTTCATCCATGTGGGTTCTGATTCAGCTTACCTTAATGAATCGGTTATGACCAATGAGTTTTTATTAGGTCCATCTGAGATTGCCGACGTGGTTGTTGATTTTTCCAAGTCAAAGAATGATACTGCTATTCTAGCAAACGATGCACCTTATCCCTACCCAAGTGGGGACCCAGTTAACGAAGGTAATAGCAAGATCATGAAGTTTATTATCCTGAGGCGTCCTGAGGTTGACACGAGCAGAATACCCAAGAAGTTGATACAATACCCAAGTCCTGATTTATCCAGTGTGACGCAAACACGATATATTGCTATGTACGAGTATGATAGCACCACTAATCAGCCCACTCATCTATATTTGAATGGGAAATCGTTTGAAGCTCCAGTCACTGAGACACCTAAAGCGGGGACCACAGAAGTGTGGAACGTGATCAATCTAACACCGGATAACCACCCATTACACATTCATTTAGGGCTTTTTGTGGCATTGTATCAGACTGAGTTGGTGAATTTGACAGAGTTTACAAATTGCATGACAAAAATGAACAATGCGATCAAGTGCCAAATAAGCAAGTATGCACGTGGGAAAAGCATAAATGTGCCGACTCAGGAGAAAGGGTGGAAGAACGTGTTCAAGATGAGACCTGGATTTATGACAAAGATTTTAGTGAGATTCTCTTACATACATTCAAATGAATCATATCCGTTCGATGTATCTGCGGAGCCAGGCTACGTATACCATTGCCATGTAAGTATTTTCATACTTTTATTTCGGATAGGTTTTTATTTTGTTTTTCATCAAAATAATGAGAAGAATCGTAGAAACAAAGTTATATCGAGTTAAGGCTAATTTAACATAGGTGACACAATCCCACCTAGGTTAACCCTATTTTGTTTGGTTCTTTAGAAAAGTAAATTAACACTATGTTTGGTTTGAGGGAAGAGGAAGGGGAAGGAAAGGAGATGAGAGAAAGGAAAGTAAATCTATTGTTTGGTTGGAGGGAATTAAGGTAGAGGAAAGGAAAATAGAGGAATTCACTTTCCATTGTGGTCCACTAATTTCTTTTGGGAGGAAAGTGAGAGAGATGAAAAGGTTTTAAGCGTGGGACACATTAACAAGCAATTTCTTTTATGTTTCCTTCCTATATAAACCAAACACATGAGAGGAAAACTCCTTCCCTTTCTCTTCCATTTCCTCACTTTCCTTTCTTTTCCCTCTCCCTTGCTTTTGCGAAGGAGTGTAAAAAAAAATTAGATTGCTAAAAATTCATAGCATATCTTCTTCTTTTTTCCAATTCTTTCTTGGAATCAAACACTAGATTAGATTTTTTTTATATTATAAAATAAAGTCAAATTGTATATAAATACCAAAAAAAAAAACCCCAATCAAATTCAATTTGTGCATGCAAACCATTAACCAATAAAATATATCACGGGTACTCTATACTTTTGAAGTTTCGCTAGAAGTCAGTTTGAGAAAGCTTCACATATCTGTTGTGTATGTAGCCTGTCAACCTTGAGAGTTGGCCGGTCCATAAAAATCCAAAGGCACTCTTTGTTTTTGTTCAATGTTTTAATGAGTAGCCTGCTGAATACTTATTTAATTCTTTATTATTTCCAAAAGAACTTCATTTGAATACTACCTAAAAATTGCACTTTAATTTTGCCCCTTTAATTATCTGCTAGGTAAAATTGGATATGAGCCCTGCCATCAATTTTACAATGAAAGATATTTTCTATTAATGTACACTAATATGGCCCTTCACATATGCAGATCTTGGATCATGAAGACAACGAGATGATGAGGCCTTTAAAGTTCATCAAATAAGAAGGGCCAGGACAAAATGGCATGATCCCTATAAAAGGTTGCTACTACTCTAAGTCTCTGTACTCCTTTTCTATATATACGAATTTGATACATGTCCTTAATCTAAAAAATTCTCTCTCTGCATGCAGGATTTTCATTGCTCTCATGCACCAATTTGAATAATCAAGCAAGAAAGGATCCCATGTCTTGGAAATTGTAGGGTTTGTTGCATCAAAAAAGAGAAAAAAGAAAACGCTAGTGTAAAATTGATTATGTTCTACGATATATGTAAAATTTACTTCTTTAAATAAATGAGGATGCATGCAGAAGTTTTCTATTGGGGGCGTTTGGTTTCAAACTTTCAATGTTTATTTTTCGATTTGTTTGAAATGACCACTTTACACAACTTTAAATTGAGGTGCTATTTATAATAACAGAAAGACAAGCCCCTAAAACCCAAAAAACTTTATTTATCCATAAGAACTGCCCTCTAGGTTTCTGGGACTTCCAGTCTGGTCCTCAATATTTTGTATCTAATTTTTTGAAAGAACATTGCCCTGGTGGTTATGGGCAGCTCTGCTTGATGTAATAAGTTATTTCCTGGCTTTAATAAAAATTTCTCATGATTATATATATATATATATATATTAATGGTCTAGTTGGTGCCTTGCAGGATGGTAGGAGCTCAAATTGTAAGGAATGATAGATACAATTAGTGATACGTACATACACACCATCAATTCACGTTGTCCCTACACACTACACACGACCTAAAATATATATATATATAATGTGAGTATATATGAACATTATTGTCCACAATTTGTGGGGATACATAAAACCCCTACAAGAGGACACAAAGAGACTGAGTGATGCCTAGAGACCATTGGTGATACGTTAACTTAAGAGTTAATGGATTTGGGCCTATCAAAATTATAACATGTGAATTCAGATCAATATTCAATACCATTTAGTACCTTTTTTTTATCATGGTATAATTCATGTCAATCATTTGTTTTCTCTTATCTCAAGTGTGGTGGGTCCAAACACACTACAATTAATTTCTTAAGAGTAGAAAAGATACTTAGCGAGAATTCTAAAAAAGATCAATTTCTTTAATATTTTCTTTGACTTTTATTACACATATTCCTTCATACATAATCCTACCTTTTTGATATGGGTCCAAGTTGTGACTTTCCTCTTTTGTCTTTTATACAAGGAAGTCCTTATTCTTCTAACTTATCATATGGATGGAGTTCATGTCTTTTAACTTATCTTACCCGAGGCCAAATTCAAATGGGGCCCATTGGAGATAAAGGCCAAACAGTCATTAAACTTGGTTTTGGACCGGACCTCTCTCAATGGGCTCGAACCCTATAGAATTCTATACTTGCTCAATCCTTCCCCTCCATCAAGCATGGAAAAATTAATGGTTTCTAAAACTTAAGCTAATCACACTCCTTTAAAAAAAGAAAAAGGAAAAAGAGTGATCATAATGTAATATATGTTTTAATATAATTTTGTTACAAACTCATGTTCGTGTCACCAATATTGTGTGGTACCAATCGGTTGCCATTTTCGCACACTAAAATTCATTTGTATGACGATGTAATAAACGTTCAATTCTTCTACAATCAACTTTGTAACTAATACATCTCGTCGCAGTGGCAATCGGTTGCCCATTTTAGCTCGCAAGCTTCTGATTGTAAAGTTCAAGTATGGTTGGAGGAAGTCCCTCCAAATTACATGTTCTAAAACATTTCTTCGCTCTTAGTTGATTAATAAAGTACGACTAGCTAGCTACATTGATAACATTAATGGTTTCTTAAACTGTATTCAATCACAAGATTAATTTACATTTTAAATCTACCAGTGTAAATGTGTAATATATATGACATATCACAAAATATGTATGTTTTATAACAAAATTAATTGAGACCAAGGCTAAACAAGGATTTATATCTCGGTACAAACATCACCAATTTCACTAAAAAATGAGGACCCCAAATTCTTGGCCCTGATAGAAATGGGTCTTTCCACTCCTTTTCGGCTTAGGAATACGAAGACCATAATTAAAGTGACCAACCAAAAAAAAAAACCCAATCATAATGTCATTTTGAAAATCGGTAGGGTCAAAATCGTCAAAGCAAAATAGTAAAGCCCGAGAACAATACACAATAGGACTAAATTCTTAAGGGTATGGTTGGTTAGTGTTTTTTGTATTTTGTTTTCCAAACTTGTATTTAGATGTTTTGAAAAATTGTTTATAAAAATAATATTTAATAGTTTTGAGAACAAAAAATTTGTTTGGTTTTTGTTTTACATGTGATTTATAAAAAATGTTTTCATTTATTATTTTATTATTATTTTGTATTTTGCATTTAAAAACTGGACCAGCCCTCTCCACCAAACCCTCCCCCCACCATAGACCCACCCCTTCTCCACCGTGACCCACCCTGCAATCCAACCCCAACGGCAAATCAAACTCACCGGAAATCTCACAAACATCCTCACAGCCCAACATACCCACAAGAAAAATCACAGACAAAACACAAATCACAATCCACAACCAGCGACCCACCACCCAAAAACCGGCGACCAACTGTACCAACAAATCCACAACAACCCGACCCACCGCGAGCCACCGCACCAACAAATCCACAACCATATAATTTGCCGGCTTCGTTGAGTAGATTTCAGCCAATGTTATTAGCTGTCAAATGATTTAAATGAAGTAGTACAATATTCTTTTCTCATTTAAAGAAAATTGTCTGTTCAATTTAACTTGCAGATCTTGGATCATGAAGACAATGCGATGATGAGGCCCTTGAAATTCTTAAGTTGAGAATACACACCTACATGTTACGTAGATAGCCTATGCATTTTGATTATTGTAAGTCCTTTTTACTATATTTTGAATTTGCTATGATATCTTTTAATTTTTATAATTAGAGAAATAAATAGAAAGTTCCTAATTTAATTGCTTCCTCTCTATGCAGGATCATAATTCACAGCCGTGAAGTGTGAATAATCAATGATATAATCCTGTTTCAAGGTTGGGTCTTTCTGATGATAAAAAACAAAGTTCAGAACTGATTTTGCTCGGGAAAATTTGTATTTGTATTTTTTTTTTTTTGGGTGAGTGAGAATATTTGTATTGATTACCACAAAGCATATTGGAGTAATATCTTACCAACATTTTTAGGAAATAGAAGATAGTGGAGCTTACATTGGGGACCATTGCTGTCAGTAATCTGGAATTTGAAACTATGTCCATTTCATAACTTTAATGTAAGACCCACTAATCTTTGAAGTTTGAGCAGGCAAAAGGTAGCACCAAGCCACCAACTGAAATGAACAATGTTAATTTATTATTTATTATTCACTGTTCTTGTTTTCTTCTAATACTGTTCACACAAACGCTGCTAGTTGCCATGAACGGGTATTTTGGATTAAAAATTGGACTAGATAGTCTAGATTATACTTTTCCTCAATGTTTATATAGCACTTCCCCGATCCAAGTCTTCTCCATTAAATATCTCTGGTTCTTCCACCATCTATTCCTCCATCAAGTTTTATAAAATTCAAAGTATCTTTTCCCTTTTCATGAGCAAGTCCATGAAGCAGATTGAATATATATACTTCAGCACTAGATTGGGCTTTTATCAACAGGCCCAAAAGACGTTACATTATTCAATATAACATGAGGATGACATTAGCATTGTCTAATGGAGTAATGGTCCTCTTAACCAATTAAATACCGTCACTTAATTTAAATTATTGTGTTAGATTCCTGTTGGAGCAATTTAAAAAAAAAAACTCCAACTCTCTTTAATGTTGATTGATGTGGGAAATGACCATTTGCATTTAAAATAGATTTATTTCACGATTCAAATTAGATATTACAAATCTAAAGATATATATGTTGTTATTGTTGGGTATACACGTGTGAGTGAAAGTCCCACATGAAGAAATTAAGAGTAAAGATGTTGAAGAATTAATATAACATAACTGGGCTTAAACCTATAGACTTAAGTTTTTGGATAAAGTGATGTTCCTATATGTTATATTAACTCTTCAATTAAAGGCTCATCAAGGTGGAGCCTACACAAGTGTACATTGCACAAGGCAAGCCTAATAAAGCCCACACAACAATCTAGGAAAAAGACCCAACAAAGAGAGTTGCCAATGAGATTCTAGTTCAAAGAACAATGACGCGGCACAAGGTTCCCAAGGATGATATAAACGTACGGGACTCCCATGAATAAGAGTGCGGGGATGACACGTGTTCATGGATGGCGTATGAGAGGTCCATGGATGATGTGCATAAGAAAGAAAAAGCCCATAGACAAGGGGGAGTTAGTAGGACTTATTCGTGGCCCAAGAAAAACAGGAGTCTCGAAGCCCAGAGAGAGGCAGTGACTCACACGTGAGTGGGAGATTATTGGGTATACACGTATGAGTGGAAATCCCACATGGAGAAGGAGTAAAAATGTTGGGGAATTAATATAGCATAACTGGGCTCAAACCTATAGGTTTAAGCTTTTGGGTAAAGTAGTGTCCTCATGTGTTATATTAACTCCTCAATTAAAGACTCTTCAAAGTGTTATCTCCCTAACATGATTAGACGTTGTTCTATCTAGCGATTGGGCTAGGAAACTTTTTTATTTTATTTTATTTTTTATCCTTCATTTACAATTTCAGAGTAATTTGACACCTTGGAAGAGGGCTACTTGGGCCTTAAGTGGTAAGTACCTCTTTGGGCAGTTGGGCTACTGGAACTATGTCGCGAACCAGGATTTCGTTGGCCTCAGCTTTGTTAAGTCCACCTTAGAATTGTAATAGCTCACATGCATAATGCATCCAATCAAGTTTCCCATAACATTCTACCATGCCAGCCATGGTCTCTTCCATAGAGTCATTACAACAACCCCTACCCTCCAAAAAATGAAGAAGAAGAATTTCGTAATAAGTCATTTTTTTTTGTTATTTATTATTTTTTTAATTATTTTTTTTTTTTTTTTTTTTGAATTGATGATAGAAATACACACGCATACATTACTTTAATTTTGTATAAGTTGAGGATCAAACTGATGCCTTTTAGGGGTGGGGATCAAGGGAGGGGGTTGCACCACTGAGCCAAATGCCTAGTGGGCAATAATAAGTTGTCAAAAAGTATTGAATTGAGCGTTTGGTTGTGAATAAGTAATTGTAGAAACTCACCTCTACCCAAATGTGTTTTGGGTTTATATTCTCCTACAACTTTATAAGGCCGTGGACTTTTTATTTATTTTTTTTTAAGAAGGCTCATAACCAATACAGGTTTGTCATTTCCTTAATAAATTATTGGGGGATAAGAGTAGAAAAGTAAGAATTGAGATATTTCCTTTCCATCTGAAGGTTTGAAGTGTTAGTGGTAGTAAGTTTTATTGTTAGAGGCGAGTTTAAATGACCCTTCTTTAGAAAGGTTATTTATGTTATAACAAATAAAAATAAAAATTGGACCCTCTCTAATTGTAATCACAACATTGCGGTTTTCCAATTTGGTTGGGTGAAATAAACTCTAATTTAGCCTCATCAAGTTGAAGAACAATATGAATTGGGTGATTCGTAATCATAATTTTTTATAGTTCTAAAAAATAAAAATAAACCTTAACTAATTAAATGGTTTAAGCTTTTCTCTAGACAAATAACTCTTCATAGCTCCATCGACCATCAAGTACGGGTCCAGATCCTTCTTTTTTAGCCTTGACACATAGCAAAGTGCCAAAAGCCTCTAGAAGTTTCATAAGTAACATGGAGAAAATTTATTTATAGGATACAAAATCTTTTTATGTTATAGTTTTAGCCCAATCAAGCTCTAATTTCACTTGCTTAAGCCTTACAGGCTTACACTATCAAGTTATCAACTACTCCCATCTCTTATGCATGCTTACAAACTAACCAGCAAGAATGCAATATACGTGAACACCTTTCAAATTCTACATGTTAGCCTAAGATGTCTCTTTCTCTTATGGTATAAGACTGAAAATTAATAGACAAAAGCCAATGTCTTTGGAAATGAGGGTGGTAGTGGAGAACTTGACAGGAACTCTCTTCTATATAGAATTGGGCAATGATGCTACACTCGCTGATCTAAAGAAGGAAATTGAGGACCAGCAAAATCTCCCATCTGACCGTCTGATTCTAATTCTCGACACCAATCGTAGCCATCGGATGAACGACGATGGAGATGGGGTTTCACTCGTTGATTGTGGGGTCAAAGATGGCTCCCATATTTACCTCTTTTTCAATCCTCTTGATGATGGGTCCACTCATGATGTTGTGTTCAATTGGCCTGATTGATTTTTGGAGTAGACCCATGAAATGAAAATCACCTAGTTTGATTTTTATCTTTTATTAACAACTTGTATCTTGTTGATCATATAGATGAAGATTACATGTTAGTACCAAGAGAGAGCGTAGTGTAATAAAACCATTAGCTATAAGGATGTGTAAGCTGACAAGACTAGTTGCAACCATCGAGTTTCTTCTTTTTTCTTAACATAGCATTGGCTCTGTGTTACTTTTTGTTAGCCCTTCCCCTACTTCACAGTAATTTATTAAATTGTTGGTTCAAACATGACTTTAAAGTTTTAACTTATAATGTTTCTCCTTTGCTTGGTTGATAGTAAGAATTGAATCCAAGACTTGTTTCTATCTTTTACCATCAGGGCGGAACCATAGCCAAGCATGGGGCTATGACCCCTGTAAAATTTATAATAATAATAAATAAGAAATCCTCTTTATAATATATATATATATAATATTAAATATTTTAAAGATTTAATTTATAAAAATTGAACTTATTACTCCAATAAGAAATTTCAGATTCCGCACTTAATTGTTTATCATCAATATTCCAAGAGAGAGTCATGACATTCACACAAGTGTGCACACATAGTGAATGCATATAGATATGTCAATTTCCTTCTTCTATTCGTTTAAGGGAAATTGAGCTGTTCTATGAGAGAATCAAGCAATTCAATAAAAGAATAAGAAAAAAGAACCGAGTCCAGACCATATATATAAAGCCCTTGTTTGGTTAATTAAACATTACATATTAGTTAGGAAGTATTATTATTCAATTACCACATTTTGTTCTAGTGTTGTTAAAGCAAATACTCTTTTGGTGTTTAAGCATAGCTTTGATGATTCTTACCACATTTATTCTGTTTTAAATTTAAATTCCAACCATGCATAGAAACTTGTAGTATCTCAATTTCCACTTTGACTGATAGTCCCTTTAAACACATAGAGAGAATCCCCATTTTCAACACCATGCCACTGGAGGCTGCAATTGTCACGCATGATCCTTTGCTTGTGTATAAACAAATATTCATCAATGGGAAGAATTTTTCTGCTCAGTAATAACTGCCTCAAGTCATTAACAGTGCATGAGTCCTTCATTTCTAAAGGAATGTTGGCTGCATTAAGCAAACTAGAAGAAGTTTGCACTGCCAGACTTAGTCTTCTCGATAGAGGTTCATACCTTGGACGATTCGTGGTCTTGAGGAACACAATTATTTCAGAAAATTCGCGTATGCCATACACACTGAGGTTGCGAAATTCTTCTTCTAACTCTATTCCAGAATAGAAAAGTGACATTCTTTTGATGGATGTACCAACAATGATATTGATTTTCTCTTTCAGACTATGCACAGTTTCTGTTGTGTCTACCTCTATGTTAAACTGCCTAGCCGGAAATTTCACTACAATTTGGAATTTACTACAATGGTTCAATGGAGGGAACAAAATCATGGATTTGATAGTGAGGTCAATTTTTGTACCTTCAGTGACAATTGGATAGTCTTCCATGTCAAGCCCATCCACCAATTCCCATCCAGATACCAAGAGAGTTTGTGAACCCACAGGGACACCTAAGAGTTGTTCTAGCTTCATTTTAATTTCAAGAACAGGTTCTTGAAGGCCGATTTCAATGCCAAATTTGCGTGTCCTTGTAACAATGACTACTCTCATTGTGTCACTGAAATGGAGCTCCTAACAAAGAAAAGAGCTAAGAACAGAATCTCTCTACCTTTAATGGCTAGCTATTAATAAGTTTATGAGAACCACAAATCATTGCTTTGCTTCCCATAAGAAGGGATTTAATTTTTAGAGTCATGTAAGATAAATGAGTCTTCTTATCTGTATGTTAACTTCATTCTGATTGCATTGTTGCTTGCTATGACTCATGCAGAATACGCTTGCAGCTTGCTATGAGTTTAATTCTTTGTTAGCATAGCCAGTATCTTATATAACAAAAGGTATAATCATATTTTACATGTACTCATAGTATTAATGATCATGTTATTACTTTGTACATTTTCATTGATAACAATTTTTTTTTCCTTGTTATAAAAGCCTACTACTCTTTTAATTACTTCTAGGGAAAGTGCTTGCCCCCATATAACTACTCTTTATGTGGTAGTTATATGATTCCAAAATTTTCAATTTATGCATTCTTAAAGAAAAGATATTTATGAAATGGTTGTTGTAACTACCTAGAGACTCCAACATCAACATGACTGGTAAAATAAGAGCAACATGGAAATTTTGATTTTCTATAGAACTTGTGCAACATGGAAAGAAATCCATTTAAATAAATAGGTTCTCTAATTGTAGGTTGTTGATCGTTTCACAAGATCTACATGCTTACTTCTGATCTACAACTTTTATGGTCAGTGTCTTTAGTTTACTCACTAATCTGCCTTGGCAAAAGAATTTGTTGACCAGACTTTTCCACAAAATAATGAAGATTTCTTATGTATTATTGAAAAATCGGTTAATTGGGAACCACGTCTCACGAAATGGAAGTCATTTAGTTCGGATTTCCTCTTCCCCTGCACCAAGGATTTTTGTTTATTTTGAAAAACGGATAAATTTTCATTTTCGTGCCCTCAAATTAGATGGCATCGGTAGTAATGACAACAGGTCGGATTTGAGTCGAAAAAATCCTTTCTAAATCTAAACTCTCGAATTATTTTATTTTCCAAACCTTATTAACTTTCAATAAGGTTTAAACCATAAACCTGCTTTAAACCCACCCTTTAAACCCATTTTTGGAATTAGTTGGCCAAACAATATTCTTTCAAAGTTATTTAGGAAAATAGATTTTTTTTTTTTTTTAATCTCATGTCTTCAAAAGATGAGTTCCACATAAATCTTATCTCTTGAAAAGTAGAGTTTGAGTTCAAGTAAGTATATCTTTTGAAAAGACGGGTTGCAAGTCCAAAAAGTTGGGTCCTTCTTCCTTTGTTTTATTTTTTCATTTTATTTTATTATTATTTTTTGTTTGTCTTTTCTTCAATTTAGAAAGTCCCCATAATATCGCTATTATATAAATTATGAAATGATATAATATCGCTCATTTTCATTTTCATTTATTTCCGTTCAAGGTTCAACTCCCAAATAAAATTACTTTCCATTCCTTTCATTATTTTCAATGATCTAAACAAGAAAAAAGATCAATATTTAATTTATTTCCATTCACTTCCATTCTTTTTCATTCTATCAATTCTATTATGTCCCTTTTATTTTATAAACTCCCAAACATAGTATAATAGACTACACTTCACAATACTGGGTCTCGAAGCCCAACATATTAGTGGACGATACTACACAACATTAGGCCTCCAAACTAAATGAACTGCACATGTCATTGGGTCTTCAAGCTCAACAAAATCAAGAGGTTCTACAAATTCTTGGGCTCCTCCAGCCTAATAAATCAATAAATAAGGGAAGGTCTTTTAAGGCCACGAATTTGCATGTCATGTGCCTTCAAATTTAATCATTCTAGTGGGTTCTAGTTAGCTCAACTGGTAAAGTCTCTTGTTGTCGAGCAAGGGACCTGGGTTCAAATCCCGCCTACACCAAAAACCAATTGGTGTCTTGGCCTGATGGTAAGAGCATATCATGAGCGGACGCCATAGGTTCAAATATACGTGTGTGTGAGTTTAGATTAGAATTTCTATCATATATCAAAAAAAAAAAAAAAAAAAATTTAATCATTCTAGTACAAATCATGGACTTCCCGAGGAAAATATTATCAAACCAAATGTATTCTAACTTAAAACATATCAAGTTATAATGATTTAATAGATAATATCTGAAGTACTCCAATAATAATACATCATATAATAAAAAATATATGTGACGTTTTAAACCAACAAACATTTCAGATATTGAGTCATAATTTTTATTAGGTGGCGTGTTATTATTGGAGCATTATCAAGATTGTATATTAAACCATTGTAGCGAATATAGTTTCATTTGGCCTTCTCGCATGTCCTAATCCACTTCCAAACAAGCAAATCTTCACAAGCTCTCGAGCCTGAACTTTCTAACAGAGCAACCATTGGTCCTCAAGTTCCAAATACCAGGTTTTAAAAACCGGACCGGACCGGCCGGTTCAACCGGGGACCCGTCCTTTATCAGGTTCGGTTCTCTGAAAAAACCAATTAGAAAAATTTTGAACTTTTCCCGGTTCACTTAATCACAAAATCATTAATAAGCTTTCTCTATTTTCAATTTTTCAGTTAGCCGCTTGCCCCTCTGCCTCAGCCGCCGCTTGCCCCCACTGCCTCACGCCGGTCCCTCATGACTCTTTCACTCTCAATTATATCTCTCTCAACTCTCAATACTCAACTCTCATATAATTAGGTATTTGATTTTAAAGACTCATACATTCTGTCATACTCATACATCAGAATTGTACTCCAATTAACATTATTTTGCTTAAAGTGGTTTAGCAAAATATGCCAACCATATAAAGGTACACATAAACAAAGTGGCTTTCCATGTGTTTAATACGTAATAAGTGAATAAAATATTTTGTTTGTCTCAATGACCCGATTCCATACCAATTAAAATAATTTATAGCATGCATAACATAATCACAGTAATCCTATTGTATTTTAAAAATTCATCATCTACACATTTATAACAATATCTTACTAATATATTTTAAGGGATACACGTTTCTTACTATATCCTAATATATTATAGCAAAGACTTAAGACTTAATTATTGTTGTTTGTAGCTTCATATGCAGAACTTTGTATAGTAATTAAAGGTGACAAAGGGAAAATAAAATAGGCCTAGATATTACCAAAAAAAAAAGTTACAATGGTAACAAAGGGAAAATAAAATAAAGTATATTATAAGTATCCAAATTCGGATAATGTTAAGTATATAAGTCTTTCTCTCCTTCGCCACTTGGGTATTCGGCCCAGTCCCCTCCCCAAAAAAGCAAGACGATGAAATACATGTGCGTTTGGATTAGTTTTTTTAACTGAATAACTTATTTACTTATTTGTTGAAAATTAGTAGATATACAATTATATCTTAAAAAAAAAAAGAAAAAGAGAAGAAAAAGAAAAGGAGGTTTGAAAAGGTTGTACAATTAGATGATGAACATTACAAGTGGACAGAGTTTTGTATTATAGAGCATGATATTGAAACTGCTTATCATGCAGGCTCCTATAGTGAAAACTGAAAACTAAAAAGGAGCTCATATAAATCACATAGGTTCATGGATGTTAGGTGTATGATGTATCACAGATTCACAGTGCAAATGGTCCAATGATTACATTAATTAATTCTACTTATAGATTTATCAACAAGTTTACACATAAAATTATTTTCAAAAGTACAAAACTTGATCGATAGAAGTCGTGTTGAGTAAAAACTTCCCAACATTAATATATTGCATAGCTTTCAGATTAATGAGCTTCAACAATAATTGTGAAGCTGCCGTCAAAATCATAAGCATGGTTATGATTATTGGTAAATGACATGAACAAGGTTTCAAACGAAAAGAGAAGGAAAAACAAAAACAAAAAAAATAAAATGATTATGATTTAGATGTCACTTGTAGAACGTATTAGGCAAGATTCCATTTGCAATTAGCTTTTTCTCGTTTATCTTTTTAGTTTATGTTGCTCATGTATATTTTTTAAAGCCTCATTTTTTTTTTTTAGTACAAATATATTTTAACTCACTTTCAAAATAAAAAATCAAATAAGTTGATGTCAAATGGAATACCATTTATTTTTTGTCTTAAAATTGAATATGCAACCCTCTAAAATATCACATTTTTTAAGTTGCAATTATTTTTTTACATAATAAACAAAATAAATTCATCAAAATGAATGTATGAATGTACCTAGAGAGTACGGGAAAGAGAACAAAACTATGTATCTTGTATTGTATTCTTTGTTGCGTGAGAGAAAAAAGAGTTGATTTAATTAAAAGTTTTGGGATGCTACGTACCCACTGGGGTGTTCGTAGAATTCTTCTATTGTACTTTTAAATTAAGCCTAATAATAATTTGTTTCTCTAACTCAAGTATATATGAGAACAATTTTTTGTATTTATTTGATGTGAAGAAGCTAAATTCATTAAATTATGATAATTTGAAAAAAGTATTATATTAATCTTGAAAGTTTTTTAAAACCTGATAATTTTTTTGATCTTGATGGTATTGATTTATTTTCAGACTTAAGAGTCTTATAAAGATATTTTACCAAAAGAAAAAAAGACAGCGACAAATATACTTAATTTTATCAAGGAATTGAATTATTCCAAATGCATCTATTGCATATAGAATATTATTGACTACACTTGTCACAGTTGCATCTGTTGAAAGAAGTTTTTCAAAATTAAAATTATAAAAATCTTATTTACAATCAATTATGTCACAAGAAAGATTAAATGGATTAACCATATTATCTATTGAACAAAATTTGTTAGAAAATATTGAATAGAAAAGTTTAATTAGTAATTTTGTAGCAGAAACCGTATGTAGCGTAATTTTTCAATGATTTTTTTTTTTTCAAAGATAGAAGGTCTCATTTTTTTGCACCGCCCAGCCCTGTTAATGACTAAAAACATGATGCCAGACAAACAATGTTGAACACGTACCATATAAGTTTGATAATAAGCTTTAAAATTTTTTTGTCACAGTTGCATCTGTTGAAAGAAGTTTTTCAAAATTAAAATTATAAAAATCTTATTTACAATCAATTATGTCACAAGAAAGATTAAATGGATTAACCATATTATCTATTGAACAAGATTTGTTAGAAAATATTGAATATAAAAGTTTAATTAGTAATTTTGTAGCAGAAACCGTATGTAGCGTAATTTTTCAATGATTTTTTTTTTTAAAGATAGAAGGTCTCATTTTTTTGCATCGCCCAGCCCTGTTAATGACTAAAAACATGATGCCAGACAAACAATGTTGAACACGTACCATATAAGTTTGATAATAAGCTTTAAAAATTATAGAATACCATACTTTTCAAAGAGTTGAACGAGGACATTTTTAAGATCGATGAAATCCAAATTTAGGTTTGCAAACTTGCAAACGCAATGTTATTATATACAATGCAACAGTCGTATTGAAGTTTGTAGTAGCAATCTAAGTAGGTTGAAATATAAATAAAAAATAAAAAGTTGTAAAGGGAGAAAAACGAAAGTAAGAGAATTAATGTGGTTTAGTTTAAGGGTCTATATCTACGATGGAAAGCCTTTGATGGTTACATCTCTACAATCTATAATTGTATTATAAAGAACCCAATATAAAGTATATATATATATTGTGTATAATAGGAATGCATTATGTATAATTGGTAACCTTAAAACCACAATACACTACAAAAAAATGACTTTTTGCAAGGGTCAAAACCCTTGCAATAAGTATTAAAAACCTTCGAAAAAAGTTGTTTCGACAATCAAGATGACTGTCGAAAGGCGTCGATGAAATACCGTCGAAAAAGATGTTTTGACAGCTTAACAATGGTTGAAGAAAGTATATATGGGTCATAACCCTTGATAAAAAGTGTTGGGTTACTTCATGCATATTACTTGTATTGAGGGTTATGACCCTCGAAAGAAGTTTGTTTGTTTTTTTTTTATTATTATTATTATCGAGGGTTATGACCCTCAATAAAGTATTTTTATTTATTTTTTGCTTGTGCCATTGGTAGCCAATATTGTACTTGAACCAAAATATATTACCTATCAATATACTACTATTAGGTTTTCGTATAGTAGAGTTATTCACTGTTACCATTTCAATATTAGAACTGATTAAAAATAAAGGTACACTACACTACTTGGTTGTTGAGAAAATTTAGGGAAAAACTAAGATAATCAAATTCACCAAAGTTCAAATTTCACAATCACATATTAATCAGTCAACATTTTTCAAATAAGCATTATATCACATACTAATCAAATAGTTGGAACATACAGAAAGGCATTCCTCTTTCTTCCATTGATCCTTCACAAACTTCTCAGAGTACCATTTGAACATAAAATTTTGTTGAAGAAAAAAATAAAACCCTAGGTATTAAAATTGAAATTCCAACATAATTTTTTTTTAATATACACGAAATTCCAAGAGAAAACATGGTTATGAAACAAGAAAGACAATGCCTATTTCACCCTAATGAACAAAACCCTAGGCTATTAAAAATTGAAATAAATATCAAAATAGGAAAATTCTAACAATGATTTGATGGGAAAGAGAGAACTTGGATAGTTGTTATGGTTGTTTGGGTTTGGAAAAATTTGATTGCTATGGCTATTTGATGAAAAAGAAAAAATAGCTCTGCCTTTGTTGATACCTTGGTCTCTCTCGCAATACCAAATCTTCCTTAACGCCATGGAGAGATAGAAAGCTTTCAATATTTGGGCATTTAGGTCTGAAGCGGAGGAAGCATTCAATAAATATGTAGATGATGAATTGAGTCTTTCTTAGTGAAGGCCAAATTAATTGCGCGGGCTTAGCTTGTCCGCGCCTTTTCTTTCACTATTTCGAAGGCTTTAAGAGAGACCGTCGAAAATAGAAGTAATTAATTAATTTTGCATTTGCCCACCATTGATTCGAGGGTTTTAAAATATTCGTGGAAGCAAAACGCTTTTCTTTCACTATTTCAATTTTCTTTCACTAGGTTCATTCCGCAAAAAATCTATGCTATTATTGAGGGTTTTTAAATAATTGTTGAAATAAAGCGTCGAAATAACTCAAGTTTTTTGTAGTGAGTAGTCCTATTGTATTTTAAAAATTCATCATCTACACATTTATAACAATGTCTTACTACTATATTTTAAGGGATACACGTTTCTTACTATATCCTAATATATTATAGCAAAGTCAGAAGTCAATATAAACGGTTGTCTTTCAATAGTTCTAAAAATAAAAGTGAATTAATAGTCATTCTTCTTTCAAAGAAATGGGGTCCCTAGATATATCTGCCCAGTTGATGCTTCTACCGGTAGAGTATAAACTTTGAAGGACAAAATAAATTTATAGAAGGAACAGGTAGGAATCTTTAATAAAAAGAAAAAGGAGAGAAGATTAGAAGACTTTTCTTTCCATGCTCTGGCCTTCTCTAGTTACAGCTACCAGTTAGTGGAAAAAATATTTTATGTAACGGTGACATATAACATCCATCTTACAAAAAAACTGTTACACAAAATACCAAATCTTAGTGACCTGGTCCTAATTATTTGCCACATGGTAGAGAGCATATGGAATGTGCCCTCTTAGCTATTCCATCCTCTTATAAATAAACACCTAAATAAGAGAGCATATGGAATATTCTTTAAAACTCTTTTCTATTACATTTGTGGCTTCAATTTTTCCCTTAATTGTATCTTAGTATACTATGTGTGGATGTTAATGAAAATATAATTACGTTCAATTTTTGAATCTAGTGGCAATTACACTTCTCTTTAGATAATTTCAGATCTTTGAAGCTAGTCGAAAACCTTTCCATTATTAAAGAAACAAAGAAAAAGGGGTTTAATTAATTTTTATTCTTTCTCTATGTTTGATTGTTTTCACAATTTCTTTTTACAACAAAATCATGGGAATATAATTGTTTTTATTTTTATTTTCAGAATAATGATTTCTCTTTTATTTGTGTAGTCTATATTCATAAGCCTCAAACACCAGTTGATTAACATTAACCTCACCAAACACATTGAACTCCATAGTGGCTACGCATACGAATTCAGTCCCTATTTACAAGCATTAGAGAGATAATAATAATTATTCCAAGTGGAGTATACCAAAATCAAATAATAAATGTCCTCAGTTCCTTACACAATTGAAGATAAAGTATGTTATTTTAGCAAATAATTCAAAGAATCTTCACAAAAATTAAATAAGATCGTGAATGCGTGTGGTGGGCGCACTCCCACACATATTATATCAAAGCGTGTGGTGGGCGAACTCTCACCCATATTATATCAAAACGACAAAGAATTGTAACCTTGTATAGGACTAAAGCAAGTAATAAATAAAGCCCTCATATATCATGACAGTTTTTTATTTTTTAAAATTAAGAGTTCTATTCGCGAGTGTTATAATATAAGGTTTTTTAAGTATTCAAGTTTGAGTTGTAATTTACGATTAAAAAAAATATATATTTTCGAATAATTCATGGACACACACATATATATATATATATATATATATATATATATATATATATATATTAATGACCACGTATGTTTTTCTTAGTATTTGTATACAAATTAACATTATTTTTTTGAAAATGGTATAATATATAGTATAAATTATTCCTTTAAAGCAATCCTTAACAAGAGCTTAAATTGAACAATGACTATTACATTCAAGAAAAAGAGAGATGATAGAAGAATGTATCTCATGCATATGATATATGTATCCTCTCTCTCATAGAGTGTGGATCATACATATATATCTGTAAAACCCACATATTATAAAAGAGAAGATACATATCCATAAAGTCCGCACATTACAAAAGTGAACGTCATGCGTGCATATTTTATTATGGGTTTGGATAACAAGTGATCTAAGTGTACATGTTAAGGAATAGTAAATATTCAATTATGAGTTACAATATATGTTTTTTGATTAAAAAAATACAATGTACAATGTCTGTACTTTTCTTGATATGTGTGCACAATTGATTTTATTTTTTTTTAAAATGTATAAAAATATCATTTGATAGAGCATTACCACCTTAACTTATGTCCTTATTGCACTCGTTGACAAAAGTCTCCACCTATAGAGTCCCTCACTGTCTATAAATACACATGATCTCTTTCTCTCTCTCTCATTCCCATTCTGCATGTGCTTTCATGCAACCAAGGATAAGGACCATGGAGAGAGTTTTGGTGCTTGGTCTCCTTTCTTTAGCTTTGTTAGGAGTAGTCACCACTTCATTCGCCCAAAGTGGGTTGCTAAATTCATCCAAGTTGGAAATGTTTGTGGATGAGCTTCTAGATATGCCCAAAATCCTAAGTTACGAAATAGTGTCTGGTGTTCCCAGATCTAAGTCACTGGAGATTGGCATGTTCAATACGACATGGGTAAGTGGCTTTGGTTTTTTCCTTTGTATTTTGCTTATATTTATATATTTATTAACTTTTCCATTTCCAATTCATATCTAAACAATTTCAGTTTACTTCTTCAGTGGAATCGATCATTTTTGGAACACTAATCTGTACACAGTAACCTGTGTGATTTAGAACATTCTGACACTAATTTAGGTTAGAATCACAATCCAAGGATGGCAATACAATTTTAATGTTACAAACATTTCAACTTCAAGACTTTTTTAGTTTCCAAAACTTCTGAAATCAATGAAAATTAGTTTTTGCAAATTTGTACTTGTGATAAATGTTAACCAAAATGACTAGCTAGCTTTTTGTGTAAAAAGGGAAGTTTTACAAGATTATTTTCTTAAGTCATCATTCCAATTGATGGTTACACCATTAATCAATTATAATCGTTGTCGTTGTACGGTTGGAAAAGGACACTCGTATTTTGTTTTCAATAGTTTATTTATGTTTCTTTGGTACATCGTTAACAAGATTCTTCGCTTCACATATTAATTAGGTAATATTTTTTCAGGAACTTTTCTTTACATAACTGAGCAATAAGCAATCCCTTTTTGTGCTTTAATAATAATATTATATAACCAAAGTATCAAACACCCTATTTGTCTGATCATATCATTATTGCGAAAGACAAGGGTGATAATGAGACGTCCTAGTAGAAGCCTTCCCTAGGCCTTGGTAAGTTTAGAATGTAGGAATATCTCACTTTTATTATTTTATTGTTATGCTATATCAATTAGACAATTGTAATATATGTCGAGTCTGTGTGTGTGTTTTTTCATTTGAAATTTGATTATTTCATAAATATAAAAAAGAAGAAGAAGACATGATTAGCCTAGCATAAGGTGTAACATCATAATGGGGCAAAATATTTTTATCCCATGCATATTAGTTGTAATTTTACTCACTTTTGTTTCGCAGAAATTCCATAGAGATCTTCCTCTTACACACGTGTATGCTTATGGTGTATCTGAGAATACCGCAACAGTTCCTGGTCCAACAATCATGGCCCTTCATAAAATCGACACCTATGTGACATGGAAAAATTATCTCCCTCAAAAGCATATGTTGCCTTGGGACCCAACCATTACAACTGCCACACCGGCCAACAAGGAAGGCATCCCTACGGTGGTCCATCTCCATGGTGGAATCGATGAGCCTGAGAGTGATGGAAATCCGAACTCATGGTTCACCGCTGGATTCAAAGAAAAAGGACCCAAATGGACTAAAGAAACATTTCACTACGACAACAACCAACAACCTGGAAATTTATGGTACCATGATCATGCCATGGGATTGACTAGAATTAATATTCTAGCTGGCTTGGCTGGGGCCTACATTATTCACCACCCTAATTTGGAGGCCCCTCTTAGACTCCCTAGCGGTGAGGAATTTGATCGTGCATTGATCGTATTCGATCGTAGTTTTCGCACCGATGGTTCCATATATATGAATTCCACAGGAGATAATCCCTCCATACACCCCCATTGGAGACCAGAATATTTTGGTGATGCTATCATAGTGAATGGCAAAGCTTGGCCATATATGACAGTACGGCGTCGTAAGTACCGGTTCCGAATCATAAATGCCAGCAATGCTAGATTCTTCAGGTTCTTTTTTACCAATGGTCTAGGTTTCATCCATGTGGGAGCTGATTCAGCTTACCTTAATGAATCGGTCATGACCAATGAGTTTTTATTAGGTCCATCTGAGATTGCCGACGTGGTTGTTGACTTTTCCAAGTCAAAGAATGATACTGCTATTCTAGCAAACGATGCACCTTATCCCTACCCAAGTGGGGACCCAGTTAACGAAAGTAATAGCAAGATCATGAAGTTTATTATCCTGAGGCGTCCTGAGGTTGACACGAGGAGAATACCTAAGAAGTTGATACAAAACCCAAGTCCTGATTTATCCAGTGTGACGCAAACACGATATATAACTATGTATGAGTATGATAGCACCACTAATCAGCCCACTCATCTATATTTGAATGGGAAATCGTTTGAAGCACCAGTCACTGAGACACCTAAAGCGGGGACCACAGAAGTGTGGAACGTGATCAATCTAACACCGGATAACCACCCATTACACATTCATTTAGGGCTTTTTGTGGCATTGTACCAGACTGAGTTGGTGAATTTGACAGAGTTTACAAATTGCATGACAAAAATAAACAATGCGATCAAGTGCCAAATAAGCAAGTATGCACGTGGGAAAAGCATAAAGGTGCCGGCTCAGGAGAAAGGGTGGAAGAACGTGTTCAAGATGAGACCCGGATTTATGACAAAGATTTTAGTGAGATTCTCTTACATACATTCAACTGAATCGTATCCGTTTGATGTATCTGCGGAGCCAGGCTACGTATACCATTGCCATGTAAGTATTTTCATAATTTTCTTTCGGCTAGGTTTTCATTTTGTTTTTCATCGAAATAATGAGAAGAACCGTAGAAACAAAGTTATAACGAGTTAAGGCTCATTTAACATAGGTGACACAATCCCACCTAGGTTAACCCTATTTTGTTTGGTTCTTTAGAAAAGTAAATTAACACTATGTTTGGTTTGAGGGAAGAGGAAGGGGAAGGAAAGGAGATGAGAGAAAGGAAAGTAAATCTATTGTTTGGTTGGAGGGAATTAAGGTAGAGGAAAGGAAAATAGAGGAATTCACTTTCCATTGTGGTCCACTAATTTCTTTTGGGAGGAAAGTGAGAGAGATGAAAAGGTTTTAAGCGTGGGACACATTAACAAGCAATTTCTTTTATGTTTCCTTCCTATATAAACCAAACACATGAGAGGAAAACTCCTTCCCTTTCTCTTCCATTTCCTCACTTTCCTTTCTTTTCCCTCTCCCTTGCTTTTGCGAAGGAGTGTAAAAAAAAATTAGATTGCTAAAAATTCATAGCATATCTTCTTCTTTTTTCCAATTCTTTCTTGGAATCAAACACTAGATTAGATTTTTTTTATATTATAAAATAAAGTCAAATTGTATATAAATACCAAAAAAAAAAACCCCAATCAAATTCAATTTGTGCATGCAAACCATTAACCAATAAAGTATATCACGGGTACTCTATACTTTTGAAGTTTCGCTAGAAGTCAGTTTGAGAAAGCTTCACATATCTGTTGTGTATGTAGCCTGTGAACCTTGAGAGTTGGCCGGTCCATAAAAATCCAAAGGCACTCTTTGTTTTTGTTCAATGTTTTAATGAGTAGCCTGCTGAATACTTATTTAATTCTTTATTATTTCCAAAAGAACTTCATTTGAATACTACCTAAAAATTGCACTTTAATTTTCCCCCTTTAATTATCTGCTAGGTAAAATTGGATATGAGCCCTGCCATCAATTTTACAATGAAAGATATTTTCTATTAATGTTCACTAATATGGCCCTTCACATATACAGATCTTGGATCATGAAGACAACGAGATGATGAGGCCTTTAAAGTTCATCAAATAAGAAGGGCCAGGACAAAATGGCATGATCCCTATAAAAGGTTGTTACTACTCTAAGTCTCTGTACTCCTTTTCTATATATACGAATTTGATACATGTCCTTAATCTAAAAAATTCTCTCTCTGCATGCAGGATTTTCATTGCTCTCATGCACCAATTTGAATAATCAAGCAAGAAAGGATCCCATGTCTTGGAAATTGTAGGGTTTGTTGCATCAAAAAAGAGAAAAAAGAAAACGCTAGTGTAAAATTGATTATGTTCTACGATATATGTAAAATTTACTTCTTTAAATAAATGAGGATGCATGCAGAAGTTTTCTATTGGGGGCGTTTGGTTTCAAACTTTCAATGTTTATTTTTCGATTTGTTTGAAATGACCACTTTACTTTTTTTTGGCTATGAAATGACCACTTTACACAACTTTAAATTGAGGTGCTATTTATAATAACAGAAAGACAAGCCCCTAAAACCCAAAAAACTTTATTTATCCATAAGAATAAAAGAGCAAAAAAAAAAAAACTTGAACAACGTTATGAAAACCATTTTAATTGCAATTATATACTCAAACATGGGCATTTGGATTTTTATGGACCGGCCAAATGAACCTTATCAATTACCATATTTGAATAATTTATTCATCGTAAA
>OU015771.1:1866803-1959695 GCA_907173295.1 Fagus sylvatica | reverse complement strand
ATTACAACAAGGAGACAAGAAACAAAAAGGCCCATCTTGAATTCTTGATGCCGTCCTTGACTTTGCATGAAGTGATAGAACTTATCGAATTATGAAGAAAAATATCCATAACGAGGGCGACTTTTGAATGGGACCTCCTTTCCATATTTAAATTGATTGTGGGTAGCTAGAAAGCATGTGGTCTCGGCTACCAAAATCAAGATTCACGTTCAACTCGAAGTACTGCAATAAGTTTCAAAACAGTTCGATAGGTGTACATTTGCATATTTTTTGTTTTAGCTAAAGGTTGATAATGGTACAATTGTACCCAAGAAATAAAAAAATTAAAAAAAATGTATTAATGTTTAAGGGAGCGAGAGAAATTATTAGGTTCAACGGAAGGAACGACTCTTCTCCACTCTAATTGTCATTCAACACCTCAAAACTAGGGTTTGATCCTAGCATCTTTCACTTATTAAAAAAAAAAAATCCATCTTCACCTTCAATTTAAGCTTGTAATTAAATATCCATATTAATAAATCTAAAGAGTAAGATGGTCTAGTTGGTCTAGTTATATTATTGTAATTTTTATAAAATACAAATACAAATGTCTTAGGTATATCATACAGTTTTCATAGTCATGTCTTAGTAGATTGATATGTTTGTAATTGCAATTTGCCACACACAAAATGAGGAAGAGTAATGAAAGGGAAAATTGAAAGAGAAATAAAAAAGAAAAAGGATCAGTGCCCCTAATAGGCTGTCAAAATCATCTTTAGTGATCATTGCCAATGAGCTCTAGCTCAACTGGCACCTTCTCGCCTTATAAGTTTTAGAATGTAAGTTCAAGACCTATTGTGTATGTGTGCAACTTACCAATAAAAAAAATCATATTCAGTGACCATTGGAATCCATTCTTCCACCAAAATTCCATAAGCTTTTTTATTCATTTCTCTGATGTTACTCCCAAAGGAACTATATTTATATATGGCTATTGAATGGGAATTCACCTCTCATACAGATCAAGGTCTCAAACTATTGGGAAGCCATAGGTGTTATTGCAGCTCACAAGGCAGGAATAGACCCACATTCACTCAGAAGAAACAGAATAAACAACATTCCATGCAATTCCACTATGCTTTCTAATGGTTATTCGTTTTCAAGGACTATGCCCATCTCCTGATTAAAGCTGTGACATTATTTATTTAAGTTATATTCGAAACAAATGGTTAAAAGTTATTCTTTTGCCAAAAGCCTTATTTATAGCTCAATGGCATTACTTGGGTTTTTTTTTTTTTATGAGAACCAAGATTCGAATCTCCCCTTTCCATTTATTGTAACAATTGAATTATAAAAAAAAAAAAGTTATTCTTTGATTCTGTTCAAACTCTAGCTGGTTCACAATATAAGTGGATGCAGCCATCTTGAAAGAAGCAACCGAAAAGCTTGATAGGCTACACCGGAATCATCAACGTGAGGTTAGTCGACATTTTGTTCGGTCTATAATGTAGTTTTGTTTTGATGGGAACTTAAAACAACGATTCAATGCTTGTGATTTTGAGTCGCTTGAATATTTCAGAACATTTGCTATGATAAGATGTGACATAAATTTTTCGTACGTTAGAACAACATGGTCGGTTCTGTAATGTTTGTATCGTTTAGCTGGCAGTGGCCCTTCTAAAGCTTGCATGATGCTGATATATAAGCCTGTAATGGCCATAATGATGCTGATTTATAATCCTGTAAAGACCATAGATTTGTTTTATTGTGTTTGTTCATATCTGCTATGGGTTTTGGTAAGCAAAGTTTTTAAAGCATTGCATACATTTTGAGAAACAATTAATTTGAGACTGAGATCCTTATGTCACATCCAACTAACTTTAAACAGTCATGTTATACTGGTATATAACATGTGTGTGTGACCCTGAAAAATGGAGCAAATATTCTTCCTGAAAAGGAAAAGAAAAGAATAATAGAAGCTTGGTATTAATTATTATGGATAGCAAGTTTATAGTAATTGATTTTATGATATAATAACTGCTTTGAAACGTTTTGGGATGCTTCCCTATTATGAATCATGTTAGGACACCATTTGAGTATTCGGCCAGTGGTAATCTCCCTTTCTAAAAAAGCCCAACCCCTCTACGAGGGTGTGGATTCAATCTCCGGGGTCTTCAAATATACATGTATGTGAATTTAGATTAGAATTTCTATCATATATATATAAAAAAAAAAAAAAAATCATGTTAGGACAAACTGAATTGTTGATAAGTACCCTATTTTATGGTATATGGTTTCCTACCAAAAAAATTATTATTATTATTGTTATTTTATTTTTTTATATAGAGGTACGAGGCCATTTCATTTTAGATAGTAAAAGCAAAAAGAAGTGAGCTTTTTTAGAATTGTTAGTGCAAATCATTCTTAGTTCTTAAAATCTAATTCATATATTTGAAAAGGAGTGGGTTAGATTTTATAACGTTATCAGTATTTATACAAATATAACTATTACTATTTGGGGTATCTAGCTTTTAAATTATTGATTACATGATAAAATCTATTCCACTCATTTCAAAACAGATAAATAGAAATTTAAATTTCAGTAGTTGACTTAAGAACTATAGAAAATTTTAATTTGAAAATCTTTTTTCGTGCATTCAGGAAAAAAAAAAAAAAAAAAAAAACTAACTTGAATGGAATTGGATTAGCTCCACTATTACTCTCATGTTAAAATTTTGGCAACTTGGATGGAATTGGATACGTTCAAATCCATTCTGGAGTTAAATATACCTACTAGTAGGTTTACCTAGCCTAGAAAAGAAAAAGAATAAAATAAGAAAGAAACTAAATGAAGATATTATTTTCATAAATGTATCATTTTAGGTTACAATATAACCTGTTTTTTGCAAACCGAAGACTTTTTTTCTTTCTTTTCCCTTCTCTCTGGAAAAACAAGAAACTCTATTCAAACCAAAAACAACAGGCAAACAATAACAAAAACAACAGAATTCAGTAAACATACAGAATTTAACTCTTAGCAAGGACCAATAACAAACCAAGCGGTCAAACTGTTCACAAGCTTACCTAACTCACTCCGCACAACTACCAAAAACCCAGGTACGGTATAAACCAACTTAAAGGAAATATATTCCCACAAATATAAATTATAAAAACTAATCACCAATTTGAAAAGAAAAAACAAATGCAAGAATATATGGATCCATTAACAAATGTCTTTTTACCTTGTAAATGACAAAAATTTTCGAGAAAATACCAACTATAGCATTACAAAGTCCCAACCAACACCGTCATGTCAGCATTTGGGTAGTGGCCAAAATGCAAGAATACACAACAATGGACAAATTCCCACCTGAATTAGTACAAACACTTGACCAATTTGATAAGATTGTAATTTGTATTTTGTACAAAATTACTTTTACATAATACCACCGTTAATATCATAATTATTTTAAAAAATTCTAGACTAGGGTTAGAAAAAAAAAATTATGAAATTTGTTATGTTATTAGATTTATTGTTTTTCAAAACGTTAGATGGGTTAAGTGGTTAACCAACAATTTTATTTAAACAAGAAGATTTAAAAGTGATTAAATTCATCATTTCTTAACAATTTAAGCATTTGAGTTAAGTGGCAGTTTACTATTGTAATCTGTCTATAAGAATATCTGGTTAGTCTATCAGTTTTAATAAGTGGGTTTCACACATGAGAGGTATTAGAATAAAGATTAAGTAATTCAAATTTACTATTTCTTGTTAACTTAAACGTCTAGATATAAGTGATATTTGATCAAAATAAACCCAACATAGTTCAAGTTTATAAGACCATAGGCATAGTCTTGAGCTCTTGCTTTTCTATCTCGATAATGATTGGAAAAGGAAAAAGCTTACATAGCCCATATTGGCATGATGAAATGATCAAAGAGCAATGCTATATATTCACAAAATTTTATTCCCAAGATTTCGTAAACCTTAATTTCTTTTATCCTTCCTATTGCATTGAACATTAGATTTTCAAAATTAAAGATAGTGATTACATATAGTTTCCAATAGAGACTTTAATTATTCAGCAAAAAAGAAAAAGAGAGAGGCTTTAATGCGTATCCCTTCTTTTATAAAAGAGGCCTTTAATGCAACGTAATGTGCAGCTCTCTTGGCACTTTGGCAGTGGCAAAAACAGTAGAGATGGGGCACAAGTACATGATGTACATGTGTTGAACGTTATCCTTCCCTTACAGAATTCCTCAACATCGCTTCACTTGGCTATTAAACATGTTAATGCTGAAACTAGAGTTATCCTAAACCTCTTTTTTGTATGTTAATTATAATTTTAGGAAAGCTAATTTTGTTGTTCATAATATTGTTAGGAGGACCTTTTTGTGTAAGCCCGCTCCATTTCTTCCATCCCAGACTTTTGTTTTTGTTCCTAGGACTAGAGATGGTTTTAATTCCCCACCTTTGTAATTTTGTTGCTTTGTTTGTGTGTGAATTTTTTACTATTCAAACAAAATTGAGGCCTTGAGGGAGAGACAAGAGCCTTTGGGACATTGTCCAATTCTTCCATAAAAGAGAATCTAAATTCAAATCTCTCCTCTCATTTGTTGGAAACCAGAAAACACAACACTAAGGTATAAAAAAGAACCAAGATAATCATGATCAATGAAAGAGTTTGTATATGAAAAACTACTTGCAAAAAAAAAGAAAAGGATTTGTGTATGAAATTTCTAAAAAGATTTGCAATTCACTAATTTGTCACGTGACTAATGAATAATTTTCCTTTGTCGTTTTATATTTGAGTTATGCTACAAGCACAATAACTGTAATAAGTAATAACAATTGATTTGTAGTTCTTTTATTAGGTCTCATATGGACCCACTATTAACATCACTTTATTATTTACGGTTCACAACTTGATTTTTTGACCGTTATGAATATTTTGTAAAAATTGTTGTGTTTCAAGATTTACTTGTTTATTTTTAATAAAACTCTGGGGACACTTAAATTCACAATTTGATAAAGTGGTATATTGTGATTGGTAAAAAAAAAAAAAAATCACAAAATCAAGACAGTACCACCAGTAATGGACTTCTATGATAATGATGTTTATATTACTTTATCAACTCATAACTTGTCATTTCCATAGGTTATGAAAATGAGTGTGAATATAAATGTATCCTTAGGCAAGTTGTTATTTTTACCATCATCCGTTTCAGTAGCCATTTTTAAGTACTTGCCATTCAAATCTACCTATATGCACAACACAACTTTTTCTAAGACCATTCAATATCGCATTGGTCCACCACTAACATACCAGTCACCATATTACACCGAATAAAGTAGTGATAAAGACTGTGAAGTTGTTTATGGTCCTATTTGTCAATTACTATCGTACTCCAAGTGGATTGATAGAAAAATCAAAGTGCTTAGGGATGGCAACGGGGCGGATCGGGACCGGATTGGGTGACCCGAACCCGCCCCGACTTATAAATATGTGACCCGACCCCGCCCCGCCCCGATGGTCGGGGCAACCTACCCCGCCCCGTCCCCGAACCGCCCCGCCCCGCCCCGAATTTAAAAAAAAAAACTTATACTTCTCAATTAAAATAAAACCTAAACCTCAAAAATTCAACTAACATAGATTCTCTTTAATAAACATAAACAAATATTCTTTGTTTTAATTGGTTTTACCTAAAATGTTAGATCACATAATAATAAAAACAAAATTGATTAGCAAAAAATGATCGGGGCAAAAGTCTTGCCCCGTTCCCGCCCCGCCACCTCTACGGGGCGGGTAAAATCCGTGCGGGGCGGGGCGGTTCGGGGCGGGTCGGGTCGGGTCGGTGCAAAATTGCCATCCCTACTAGGTGTAGTAGCTATCATCTCTGACACATTAGTGTATGACACCTTGTCAATCATTTGTTGGAGTTGTTAGTTAGCGGCTACATATCATCTCCGACACATTATAATATATGGATATACAATTTCCAAGCTGTCACATTACAACAAGGAGACAAGAAACAAAAAGGCCCATCTTGAATTCTTGATGCCGTCTATGACTTTGCATGAAGTGTTATAACTTTATCGAATCACGAAGACAAATATCCATGTCGAGGGCACTTTTGATGAATAAACTATTTGTATTAAGAAAAAGAGGGGGGCAAGGGGCCAATACCATCTACCATATCCGCTTGAACAACATGAGCAGGAATGGAGGAGATGGGAATGGCACCAAGACCGCTACAAAATGGGGCCCAAGCCGCAAAAGAGTGGGCAAGAGTATTAGCAGCTCTAAGAACATGAGAAAAGGAAATACATGAAAAAGATAGAGCTAATACATTGATATCATTGATGATATTTGAAATAGACCAATGAGGAGAGGTGGCTGAATTCTGTAAAGAGCTGATGACTTGTAGAGAATCTCCTTCAAAAATGATGGAATCCAATCCGGATGCAAGAGCACTAGAAACAGCAAAAAGAGCAGCTTTGGCCTCTGCCCAAAGAGAGTCACCATGAGAGTCAGCACTAAGCCAAGCATGTGTAATCCTACCCATATGATTACGACAAATAGCAGCCAAATAGACTTGATTTGGTCTTACAGCAGCATCAAAGTTTATCTTATGCCAACCAGGAGGGGGAGGTGACCATGGTTTGTGGGTGGGGATGGTGGTATGTTGGCTGGAGAATTCCCAAGCTTGTTGGTGGAAGAGGAATGTTTTGAGAATTTCATGGGGCAAGGTGTGGTGGTGGGGAGGTTGGAGTGATAGTTTGGGAAGTAGTTGATGCTGGAGAGGGATGGATACTCTTTAGCATTTTGTTTCTATGAAACCAAACTTGGTCACATATAACAGAAGCAAGTAGAGTAAATGATTGGGCCTCCTGTAATTGGAGGTTTAAGTGCTGTCCTGGGTTGAGTATGAAGGCAACCCAGTCAGAAATAGAGGTGAATGGGAGACGGTTTGGGTGGATAGGCCATGGAGAGGTTAGCCAGATGGATTGGGTGATGGGGCATTGGGTGAATATATGGAGTGCAGTTTCAACCTGGGCATTGCATAAGTGGCATGTAGTGTCTATAGCTGGGATACGGGCTGCTAAAATGGCTTTTGTTGGAAGGATGTCCCATGCTAGCTTCCAGAGAAGGATTTTGTGGCGAGGACTGATTTTGGCTTTCCAAAGGGAGTTCCAATCCGATTTTGGAAGGGGGCCAGAGGTGGTAAATCTCTCATTTTGGTCAGTGAGGTAAGCTGATTTCACTGAGTGTATGCCATTACTGTTAGGGACCCAACATAATTTATCAAGTTGACTGGTGGGAGAGAGGTGAATATTTAGAATTTTGGAGGCAGTGATTGGGTCAAAGAGAGTGGAAATTTTACCTCTATCCCACTGGAAAGTATCAGAGATGATAAGATCAGCTACCCTATGGATGGAAGGATGAATGTTTGTAGGAGCTGGTGGGGTGAAGTTGTCAAGTGAGGGAATCCACGGGGATTCCCATATAGCCGTGTGTTGCCCATTACCAATCTTTGTGCATAACCCTTTCCTAAGAAGAGATCTTGATTTTAAGATGCCTTTCCAAAGCCAAGAACAATTCTGGGATGGGATTATCTGCATAAAAGGAACTCCCTTGAGGTACTTAGATTTCAACAAGGATACCCAGGCTTTGTCTTCATCTACTGCCAGAGACCACCCAAGCTTTGAAATTAAAGCATAATTAGTGTCTAAAGATCTGCGGAGACCAAGACCTCCGTAGCTTTTTGGTTGACATATAGATTTCCAAGATTTTAAGCACATATGATTTTTCCCTGGGCTAGCTCCCCACCAAAATCCACGGAGGGAGGAATCAATTTTTTTGCAAATAGTCTTGGGAAGAAGCAGGGAGGACATGGTATAGGAAGGGATTGAAGCAGCAACATTTGAGATGAGAGTAGTTCTAGCAGCTTGAGAGAGGAGTTTGGTTTTCCAACCAGCCACACGGTTCTGGATTTTTTCAATCAGGTCTTGGAAGGAGGATGATTTGGCTCTATTTAGTTCAAGAGGAAGACCAAGGTGTTTTGTAGTGGGACTGGATTTTTTTAAATTAAGAAGATGGCAAAGATTGGCTGATGTTTGCCCCGTAGTGTTCTTACTGAAGATGACACCTGATTTGCTGTAATTAATCTTTTGCCCTGACCAAGCTTGGTAAGAGGCAAGGCAGTCAAGAATGGAGCGTGCACTTGAAGGGATGGCCTTTGAAAAAATGAGAAGGTCATCTGCAAATTGTAGGTGGGAAATTTGAGGGCAACCGGGGGAAATTTTAATTCCTTTTAATGAACCAAGGGATTCAGCTCTTTGGAGAAGTCTGGAAAGCACATCAGCACCAATAATGTATAGAAAGGGAGACAGGGGGTCACCTTGGCGGAGGCCTCTGGAGGATTTGATGTTGCCGAAGGGACTGCCATTTATAAGGAAGGAAAATGTTGGAGTTGATATACATTGGCTGACCCAATTTATCCACGTAGAGCTGAAGCCATGGAGACGGAGAACATTAAGTATGAAGGGCCATTCCATTGTATCAAAAGCCTTCTCAGTATCTATTTTAAGAGCCATCAGACCCACAAAACCACTCTTTCTTTTCATTGTGTTCAGAACTTCATGGGCAATGATGGAGTTATCTTGGATTACTCTACCAGGAACAAAAGCAGATTGCCATGGGGAGATAACTTTATGGAGAAGAGGCTTGAGTCTTGCAGCTAGAATTTTCGAAATGATTTTGTATATGGTGTTGCAGAGACTAATTGGACGAAATTGGTTTACCTTGGCTGCTTTATCTGACTTTGGAATGAGAGTGATGAAGGTGCGATTGATCTCTGTGAGAATGTGACCTCTTGTGAAAAAACTGGTGATTGCTTCGATGAGGTCATGGCTGATGATCTCCCAGTAATGCTTGTAGAAAAGAGCTGACATGCCATCCGGTCCTGGAGATTTATCTGATCCAAGGCTGAACAAGGTTTGTTTGATTTCATCTGCACTAGGAATTGCACTCAACAAAATATTGTCCTCATCTGAAATCACTGGAGAAATTAAATTGTCAAGGTCATCTGGAAATTGGGGATTAGAAGAAGAAAAAAGATTTTGAAAAAATTGGACAAAGCAATCGCCAATCTCATTTCTGTCAGAAAGCCACTCATTGTTGTCATTTTTGAGAAAATCAATAGCATTTTTCCTTCTCCTAATAATGGTAGATACATGAAAAAATTTGGTATTAAGATTAGGACTTGTTAACCATTGGACTCTAGACTTTTGCTTCCAAAGGAGATCTTCCCTTCTGAGATTTTCGTTGAATTCCCATGTGAGAGTTTTTTCTTTTTGTAGGTTGGCTTCTGTGGGGGCAAGTTGCTGGATAGAATTGATGGCCTCTGAGAGAACTTTGTTTCGGGTTTGGAGCTGGCCAAAACAGTGCTTATTCCACCAGATAAGATCATTTTTTGAAACTTTGAGCTTTTTGACAAACTTGTATAGAGGGGATCCAAAAACTAGGCAATTCCATGCATCTTTAATGACTTGGGTGCTGCTACCATCTCTGGTCCACATAGCCTCAAAGCGGAAGGGCTTGGGGGAGGAGGAATCAATGCCATTGGTGTTGAGGATGATTGGGTTGTGGTCGGATGTGGTGGCAGGGAAATGGTAGACAGAGGCTTTGGGAGAAAGTGGAGCGCCATTCTGAATTGGAGAAAGCTCTGTCGAGTCTTTCTTTAATGTTGGCAAAATTTTGGCGTTTGTTTGTCCATGTGTATGGATTGCCTGAAAAACCCAAGTCAATGAGTCCTTGTTGATTCACCAGAGAATTGAAGCCATTTGATGAGGAGGTTGAAAATGGTCTGCCACCTTTTTTATCAACTTGAAGAAGAATTTCATTAAAATCACCCATGCATAGCCAGGGACCAGAAAAAGAAGATGCTGTTTGATGAAGTGATTCCCAGAAAATTCTTTTCATTTTTTTGTAAGGAGGGCCATAGATAGCCGAGAGCATCCAGGGTAAATTGGGTGGGTCAGAGAAGACAAGGAGATTAATGAGGTTTTGATTTTGAGAGGTTGGTTCAATATCTACCCCAGGTTTCCAACAAAAACAAAGACCGCCAGCAGAAACAATAGGCGGGACAAAAACAGCATGAGTGAAACCAAGAGAAGAAGTAATTTCAGTCATGATTTCAACTGAGGATTTAGTTTCCATAAGGAATATACAATCCGGATTATTTAATCTGACTAGAGCTCTGAGGGAACGAAACGCCGCAGGCCGAGCTAAGCCTCGACAGTTCCAAGAGAGAACTAACATTGAGGGGTTGGGGGCATGGGGTGACCCGCCTCCTCAGTCATAGAATTTGGATTAATTGGGATGTTTGTGAGCATGGGGGATGAGTAAGATTCAACCGGGCTTGTGGGAATTCTGTTTCTTGCCAATGATTTGAGTCTTGGTTTTTTTGGTGAGACTGTGGCTCGAAGGTGTTTGGGTGGTGTGGGCTTAGTGTTGCTGATCAAAGGACTCAATTTAATTTTTTTGGTTTGGGTCAATGTGGGGCTGATTGATTTCCTTTTTTGGGTTGAATTTGTTTGTGTAATGGGCTTGTCAAGAAAGGGTAGACTTGTTGGGCCATTTTCAATGAGTTCAATACTACATGAACTTGGCCCACTGCATGTACTTGGCCCACTTAAGTGGTTTGGTCCAATAAAGGATCCGGATGGTTTATTTAAAAAGGCAGAAGAAACTTTGAAAAGAAGAAAGGCTTCAGTGAGGATAGAGTTGGGATCTGTGTTGGGGGTGGGTTGAGATATCAGAGCATGGTGAGGGGATGGTTCAGTTTGGGTATGGGTTAAGTGTGGCGGTTGAGAACTGACAGGTATAGGGAGTGGGTTGTTTGACTGCTGGAGATTATGGGTCAGCTGACTAGTGGAGAAGCTTGTGTCAGAGCACGTGGTGAGATTTCCAAGATCCAAAGTCACGTGAGGGTCGGCTTGGATGGGGAGGTCGGAGGTCATGCCGAGGTGTTCAGTGGTGGCGGTTTTGGGGAAGAAAAGGGGGTTTTTCTTTGTTGGGCTTTGAGATTTCGGGGTGGAGATCGGGGTTATGGATTCCTTGGGCTCACCACCGGATATCAGGCCGTGATGACCTGAGGTGACAGTATTGGGGTTTTGTTGTCTATGGGTTTGAGGTAGAGAGTATGGCGGAGTGGAGGTACGGGTTGAGGAGCTTTTGGGTCCACCGCCGGAGATCGAGTTGTGATAGTCTGTGGTGGTGGTTCTGGGGTTTTGCTGTCTATGGCTTTGAGATGGAGAGGAGATCGGGGTTGGGAAGCTTTGGGGTGGCCCTCGGCATGGTTCACCGGTGGAGAATTTGTTTTGTTGAAGAGATGGGATTCCGGCTTGGAACGGAGATGGGGATTGTAAGTAGAGCCGGTTTTGGATGGTTGGTTGTGGGTTGTTTGTGGTTTGTGGGGTGGTGTTTTGGTTCGTGTTGGTGATTTGGGTTTGGGTGGTGGCCAGATTTTGAGGAGGAGATGGTGTTTCATGGTGGTTGGTAGATTGTGTGTTGGGTGAAGGATTCTGTGAGGAAGATGGGAGATCCATTACTGGATTGTGGTGAGAATGAGTGGTCTGTGATGGGGATTGGCGAGCTCGATATTCATAGTCTTGAGAAGCAGATTTTGGTCTGGCTATGATTTCTGTCAATCTTGAAGATTTTTGCTCAGTGGGGTTTGCTTGGATCCATGGTCCATAACCTTTGGGACCAATATCCCATTTCAGAGCTAGATCAGAGGGGGGATCAAAGTTGCAGTCAATTTTGAGGTGTCCTAGACGACCACAGTGGAAGCAGAAATCAGAGAGCCTCTCATATTTGAATTCAAACCAAGCATCAGGATGGGGGCTTTGATCCATGAGGAAGCCACACTTGAGAGGAGCATAAGCTTCAATTTCAACTTTCATTCTCAGGTATTTCCCTACAGTAATAGTGCCAGTTTCATTGATATCTATTTTGAGGAGATTTCCCACATGGGCACTGATGCGTTTTGCATTTTCCTCTGTCATGTAATCTATAGGGAGATTGTGGACTTGGATCCAAAAGCTTGTTGTGGAGAAATCTAGATCATGGGGGAGGGTTCCTGGGATCCAATGTTTGAGAATAAGATGTTTTCCATCTATATTCCAAGGGCCAGAAGAGATTGTGTGTTGCATGTCATTTTCTGATGTAAATTTGAATAGGAAGGTGTTTTGACCCAGGGAGGCAATGGATAATCCGTGGTTGTTTTTCCAAGCTTTTTGTATGATGGCAATGACTTTGTTGTAGTTGACATCTTTGGCCGAAATTATCTTGCCAATGAGAGTGTGTTTGGAGAGGTTTTCTGTGGTTGTGGGATCAGGTTTGAGAGATATTGGCTTGTATGTGAATTTTTTGGTTGATTGAATAATAGCATTTGTTGTTTCAGGATTTGTTTTTGCAATTGTGTTTGATGTATGGTTTTCCATATTGATGGATCTGTGGGTTGGTTAAACTGGAAGCATTGTAGTATAGATGGAATATGGCATAGGTTTGGGAGGAGAGGTGAAGTGCAAGGGAAAGGATGAGATTGGTTGATCAGGGCTGTTCTGAGATGGTGGTTGTTGAAAGGGTGATATGAGTGACTGGGCTTGTTATGAGATAATGGAAATGGAGAGGATGAATTGAATAGATAAGGGCTGAACTGATATGATGTAATGGAGAGGATGAGGTGAATGGAGTAAGGACTGTAATGGTGAGAGTATGCAGGTTAGTAGGATGGGTGCTGGAGGGGAACTTTATTTAGATGGGGGATTGAGGAACTCACAGGGAGGGGAAAACTCAGAGAGGGAGAAACTCTACAGAGAGAGGGGATAAATTACCAAAACACCTACGAGGGCACTTTTGAATGGGCCCTCCTTTCCATATTTAAATTGATTGTGGGTAGCTAGAAAGCATGTGGTCTCGGCTACCAAAATCAAGATTCACGTTCAACTCGAAGTACTGCAATAAGTTTCAAAACAGTTCGATAGGTGTACATTTGCATATTTTTTGTTTTAGCTACAGTGAACTAATTTTTAAGGGAGCGAGAGAAATAATTAGGTGCAAGTGTGCAATGGAAGGAATGACTCTTCCCCATTCTCACATGGGGTGTGACTTGTGAGCTCTATCCATATGTCTCATACAGGAGCCTAAAACCCTATGAGAGGAATGTGGAGTCCCCCATTAATTGCACCGAATAATTTCTTAAGGTGTGGAGTGAATAAGTTTCGACTTACCTGGATCTCGTATTTCTCACATGTTTTGTCGACGAAACCAAATAAGCTAATCAAAAAATGAAAAAAAGAAAAAGAAAAAAAGACGCTAATTATCATTCAACACCTCAAAACTAGGGTTTGATCCTAGCATCTTTCACTTATTAAAAAAAAAATCCATCTTCACCTTCAATTTAAGCTTGTAATTAAATATCCATATTGATAAATCTAAAGAGTAAGATGGTCTAGTTGGTCTAGTTATATTATTGTAATTTTTATAAAATACAAATACAAATGAAGGTGGTGTAAAATTTGATGGTCAAGAGATATCAAAGAGCGAGTGTTTTCGATATCTTATATCAATAATTCATAAGAATAAAGAAATTGAAGAGGACATGAATCATCATTTAGGAGTAGGGTGGATGATTAATTGAAGAAGCGTATCAAGAATATTGTATGATTGTAAACTACTTATTATGTTAAAGGAAATTTTTTATAAGACCAACTATGCTTATAGTATTGAATATTGACTAGTAAGAAGAAACATATTTATAAAATGATTGTAACTAAAATTAGAATGTTAAGATTGATAAGCAGAAATAAAAGAAAATACATAATTCAAAATAAGAAAATTTACATAAAATTTTGAGTAACCCCTATTGATGAAAAAATTATGGAGAGTCTATTTAGATGGTTTGGTCATATGCAAAGAAGAGTGATCAATACATCAGTAGGGAAGAGTTAATTGATTTAAGTCGATCGAGAGGATGGACAAAAATAGAGGAAGACATAAAATAATATTAATAAAAGTACTAAAAAAAATAAATAAAAAAAAGGGAATGTCAATTATAGAGGTGACACATAGTAGACCTTTAGATGTGATAGAATAATGAAAAAGAATATACGTGACTAATCCTAATTAGTCTATTGAGGATCTATTATCAACCCAAAATTTTAGAATTAAGACTTAATTGTTGTTGTTTGTAGCTTCATATGCAGAACTTTGTATAGTAATTCAAAGGTGACAAAGGGAAAATAAAATAGGCCTAGATATTACCAAAAAAAAAAAAGTTACAATGGTAACAAAGGGAAAATAAAATAAAGTATATTATAAGTATCCAAATTCGGATAATGTTAAGTATATAAGTCTTTCTCTTCTTCTCAACAAGACGATGAAATACATGTGCGTTTGGATTAGTTTTTTTAACTGAATAACTTATTTACTTATTTGTTGAAAATTAGTAGATATACAATTATATCTTAAAAAAAAAAAAAAAAAAAGAAAAAGAAAAGGAGGTTTGAAAAGGTTGTACAATTAGATGATGAACATTACAAGTGGACAGAGTTTTGTATTATAGAGCATGATATTGAAACTGCTTATCATGCAGGCTCCTATAGTGAAAACTGAAAACTAAAAAGGAGCTCATATAAATCACATATGTTCATGGATGTTAGGTGTATGATGTATCACAGATTCACAGTGCAAATGGTCCAATGATTACATTGATTAATTCTACTTATAGATTTATCAACAAGTTTACACATAAAATTATTTTCAAAAGTACAAAACTTGATCGATAGAAGTCGTGTTGAGTAAAAACTTCCCAACATTAATATATTGCATAGCTTTCAGATTAATGAGCTTCAACAATAATTGTGAAGCTGCCGTCAAAATCATAAGCATGGTTATGATTATTGGTAAATGACATGAACAAGGTTTCAAACGAAAAGAGAAGGAAAAACAAAAACAAAAAAAATAAAATGATTATGATTCAGATGTCACTTGTAGAACGTATTAGGCAAGATTCCATTTGCAATTAGCTTTTTCTCGTTTATCTTTTTAGTTTATGTTGCTCATGTATATTTTTTAAAGCCTCATTTTTTTTTTTTAGTACAAATATATTTTAACTCACTTTCAAAATAAAAAATCAAATAAGTTGATGTCAAATGGAATACCATTTATTTTTTGTCTTAAAATTGAATATGCAACCCTCTAAAATATCACATTTTTTAAGTTGCAATTATTTTTTTACATAATAAACAAAATAAATTCATCAAAATCAGGGACGTAGCCAGCATTTCCATTGGGCGGGGGCCGAAGTATGAACCCATTTTTTTTTTTTAAGAAAAACTAAAGTAACATCTATTTTGTATTAACAAAATACCAACAAATGAAAAGATACATACTAATTATTTCTTAATACATTGCAATAAAATTATCTAATAAAATGAAAGTTTTTTTTTTTTTTAATTATTGAAATCACCTATAACTGATTGTGTATTAAATGTCGCATTAAATAAAAGTTATGTTTATATCTCATTATATGTACAATAATATATTCTATAAAAAAAAAAAATAAAAAAAAAAAAAATAAAAAACATTAATTATTATTGCTATTGTTAAGTAAAAAAAAAAATGCAAGGATAGATCCACAAAAAGAAACTAAAATTTTTAAACTATTAAGTTTTAAAATAATGATTTCTAACCAAAATTGTCAATACCATACCAAAGTCATTTCACTTTTATTAAAAATAAATATTTTAGTATCCATTCATGCTAAATGAAAGAAATTTAATAATAAAATATTTATTAGATTTATATTTTCCTCCAATACTAATTAGATCAATGAATACCCATTTATTTCCATTTTAACCCACATCTCCAGTGAAGCCTGTAGCCCATGTGCCCAACAATTTTTTTCTTCTTCTTATTTTATATTCTTTAACTCTCTTTTAATCTCCACCACTCATTCTCTTCTTTTTTTATCATTTCTTTTGTTATCTTTTCCTTCTTTTTCTTCCACACGTCCTATCTTCTCTTTCTTTTCTTATTTATTTTTTTTTTCTTTCCTCTTTCCACCATATCTGCATTTGAGACCAACAGCTCATATTTCTCTCATATTTCTTTTTTCTTTCCTCTCATCCCTACATTTCAGTCTTTTTTTTTTGGTTTCTTCTTTAGTTTCTTTAGTCTGAACCACAGTCGCGTGAGGGACTAAAGGCGGTGAGGCGAGCTCCGGGCTTCGGCGTTCCAGCCTTCCAAGCTTCCAGCCTCCAGTCCAAGCGAAGGCCAGAACCGCAAAGGCAGTCCGGCGCTGGGTGCGGTGCTTTTTCAGGCCTAATTTATTTTTATTTTTTGAATTTATTCTAGCTTTTTTTTTTAGAACCAGCAGGGGCCATGGCCCCCTTTGGTCCCCACATGGCTCCGTCTCTGATCAAAATGAATGTATGAATGTACCTAGAGAGTACGGGAAAGAGAACAAAACTATGTATCTTGTATTGTATTCTTTGTCGCGTGAGAGAAAAAAGAGTTGATTTAATTAAAAGTTTTGGGATGCTATGTACCCACTGGGGTGTTCGTAGAATTCTTTTATGGTACTTTTAAATTAAGCCTAATAATAATTTATTTCTCTAACCCAAATATGTATGAGAACAATTTTTTGTATTTATTTGATGTGAAGAAGCTAAATTCACTAAATTATGATAATTTGAAAAAAGTATTATGTTAATCTTGAAGGTTTTTTAAAACCTGATAATTTTTTTGATCTTGATGGTATTGATTTATTTTCAAACTTAAGAGTCTTACAAGAGATTTTACCAAAAGAAAAAAAGACAGCAATAAATATACTTAATTTTATCAAGGAATTGAATTGTTCCAAATGCATCTATTGCATATAGAATATTATTTACTACACTTGTCACAGTTGCATCCGTTGAAAGAAGTTTTTCAAAATTAAAATTATAAAAATCTTATTTATAATCAATTATGTCACAAGAAAGATTAAATGGATTAACCATATTATTTATTGAACAAGATTTGTTAGAAAATATTGAATATAAAAGTTTAATTAGTAATTTTGTAGCAGAAACCGTATATAGCGTAATTTTTCAATGATTTTTTTTTTTTTCAAAGATAGAAGGTCTCATTTTTTTGCACTGCCCGGCCCTGTTAATGACTAAAACCATGATGCCAGACAAACAATGTTGAACACGTACCATATAAGTTTGATAATAAGCTTTAAAAATTATAGAATACCATACTTTTCAAAGAGTTGAACAAGGACATTTGTAAGATCGATGAAATCCAAATTTAGGTTTGCAAACGCAATGTTATTATATACAATGCAACAGTCATATTGGAGTTTGTAGAAGGAATCTAAGTAGGTTAAAATATAAATAAAAAATAAAAAGTTGTAAAGGGAGAAAAACGAAAGTAAAAGAATTAACGTGGTTTAGTTTAATGGTCTATATCTACGGTGGAAGGCCTTTGATGGTTACATCTCTACAATCTATAATTGTATTATAAAGAACCCAATATAAAGTATATATATATATTGTGTATAATAGGAATGCATTATGTATAGTTGGTAACCCTAAAACCACAATACACTACAAAAAAATGACTTTTTGCGAGGGTTAAAACCCTCAAAATAAGTATAAAAAACCTTCAAAAAAAGTTGTTTCGACAGTCAAGATGACTGTCAGAAGGCGTCGATGGAAATACCGTCGAAAAAGATGTTTTGACAGCTTTAACAATGGTTGAAGAAAGTATATTCTCTTTATCGAGGGTCATAACCCTTGATAAAAAGTGTTGGGTTACTTCATGCATATTACTTGTATTGAGGGTTATGACCCTCGAAAGAAGTTTGTTTGTTTTTTTTTTATTATTATTATTATCGAGGGTTATGACCCTCAATAAAGTATTTTTATTTATTTTTTGCTTGTGCCATTGGTAGCCAATATTGTACTTGAACCAAAATATATTACCTATCAATATACTACTATTAGGTTTTCGTATAGTAGAGTTATTCACTGTTACCATTTCAATATTAGAACTGATTAAAAATAAAGGTACACTACACTACTTGGTTGTTGAGAAAATTTAGGGAAAAACTAAGATAATCAAATTCACCAAAGTTCAAATTTCACAATCACATATTAATCAGTCAACATTTTTCAAATAAGCATTATATCACATACTAATCAAATAGTTGGAACATACAGAAAGGCATTCCTCTTTCTTCCATTGATCCTTCACAAACTTCTCAGAGTACCATCTGAACATAAAATTTTGTTGAAGAAAAAAATAAAACCCTAGGTATTAAAATTGAAATTCCAACATAATTTTTTTTTAATATACACGAAATTCCAAGAGAAAACATGATTATGAAACAGAGAAAGACAATGCCTATTTCACCCTAATGAACAAAACCCTAGGCTATTAAAAATTGAAATAAATATCAAAATAGTAGAATTCTAACAATTATTTGATGGGAAAGAGAGAACTTGGATAGTTGTTACGGTTGTTTGGATTTGGAAAAATTTGTTTGCTATGGCTATTTGATGAAAAGGAAAAAATAGCTCTGCCATTGTTGATACCTTGGTCTCTCTCGCAATACCAGATCTTCCCTTAACGCCATGGAGAGATAGAAAAGCATTCAATGTTTGGGTGTTTAGGTCTGAAGCGGGAGGAAGCATTCAATAAATATGTAGAAGATGAATTGAGTCTTTCTTAGTGAAGGCCAAATTAATTGTGCGGGCTTAGCTTGTCCGCCCCTTTTCTTTCACTATTTCGAAGGCTTTAAGAGAGACCGTCGAAAACAGAAGTAATTAATTAATTTTGCTTTTGCCCACCATTGATTCGAGGGTTTTAAAATATTCGTGGAAGCAAAACGCTTTTCTTTCACTATTTCAAAGGTTTTAAGAGACCGTTGAAACATAATTTTTAATTTTTGCCCCACCAAGTTCATTCCGCGAAAAATCTATGCTATTATCGAGGGTTTTTAAATAATAGTTGAAATAAAGCGTCAAAATAACTCAAGTTTTTTGTAGTGAGTAGTCCTATTGTATTTTAAAAATTCATCATCTACACATTTATAACAATGTCTTACTACTATATTTTAAGGGATACACGTTTCTTACTATATCCTAATATATTATAGCAAAGTCAGAAGTCAATATAAATGGTTGTCTTTCAATAGTTCTAAAAATAAAAGTGAATATATCAATTAAAAATGGGGTCCCTAGATATATTTGCCCAGTTGATGCTTCAACCAGTAGAGTATAAACTTTGAAGGACAAAACAAATTTATAGATGGAACAGGTAGGAATCTTTAATAAAATGAAAAAGGAGAGAAGATTAGAAGACTTTTCTTTCCATGCTCTGGCCTTCTCTAGTTACAGCTATCAGTTAGTGGAAAAAATATTTTATATAACGGTTACATGCAACATCCATCTTACAAAAAAACTGTTATACAAAATACCAAATCTTAGTGACCTGGTCCTAATTATTTGCCACATGGTAGAGAGCATATGGAATGTGCCCTCTTAGCAATTCCATCCTCTTATAAATAAACACCTAAATAAGAGAGCATATGGAATATTCTTTAAAACTCTTTTCTATTACATTTGTGGCTTCAATTTTTCCCTTAATTGTATCTTAGTATACTATGTGTGGATGTTAATGAAAATATAATTACGTTCAATTTTTGAATCTAGTGGCAATTACACTTCTCTTTAGATAATTTCAGATCTTTGAATCTAGTCGAAAACCTTTCCATTATTAAAGAAACAAAGAAAAAGGGCTTTAATTAATTTTTATTCTTTCTCTATGTTTGATTGTTTTCACAATTTCTTTTTTCAACAAAATCATGGGAATATAATTGCTTTTATTTTTATTTTCAGAATAATGATTTCTCTTTTATTTGTGTAGTCTATATTCATTTTTTTTTTTTTTTGATAAGTGTGTAGTCTATATTCATTAGACTCAAACACCAGTTGATTAACATTAACCTCACCAAACACTTTGAACTTCATAGTGGCTACGGCCTACAAATTCAGTCCCTATTTACAAGCATTAGAGAGATAATAATAATTATTGCAAGTGGAGTATACAAAACTCAAATAATAGATGTCCTCAGTTCCTTACAAAATTGAAGATAAGTATGTTATTTTAGCAAATAATTCAAAGAACCTTCACAAAATTAAATAAGATCGTGAATGCGTGTGGTGGGCGCAGTCGCACACATTATATCAGAGCTTGTGGTTTCGTGCTGGTGGGCGCACATATTATATCAGAGCGTGTTTCGTGTGGTGGGCGCACATATTATATCAGAGCGTGTGGTTTCGTGTGGTGGGCACACATATTATATCAGAGCGTGTGGCGGGCGCACATCTGTTCAAAAGGAGAATCTCAAAAAGATTTGTTCACTTTTGACAATCATGGCAGAAGGGTCCCCAGTCGAGCCATTCCATTCATTTGACCCGCACATTAGGATTTAGGATCAAGATATATATATATATAGCTTCAACAAAAAGAAAAGTGAAAACAATAATAAGTGGCATCTACTTGTAACCAAATAAATAACCATCTTACTTTGTTCTTCGAAAGCTACTACGACAAAGAATTGTAACCTTGTATGGGACTAAAGCAAGTAATAAATAAAGCCCTCATATATCATGACAGTTTTTTATTTTTAAAAATTAAGAGTTCTATTCGCGAGTGTTATAATATAAGGTTTTTTAAATATTCAATTTTGAGTTGTAATTTACTATTAAAAAAAATATATATTTTCGAATAATTCATGGACATGCACATATATATTTAAAATGACCACGTATGTTTTTCTTAGTATTTGTATACAAATTAACATTATTTTTTTGAAAATGGTATAATATATAGTATAAATTATTCCTTGACTTGTGACTTTAAAGCAATCCTTAACAAGAGCTTAAATTGAACAATGACTATTACATACAAGAAAGAGAGATGATAGAAGAATGTACCTCATGTATATGATATATGTATCATCTCTCTCATAGAGTGTGGATCATACATATCCGTAAAGTCCACACATTATAAGAGAAAAGATATATATATATATATATATATATTTATGCATGAGATAATTAGTATAGAAGTAAGATAAAAATCATGTTACAAAAATGAACAACATGCATGCATATTTTATTATGGGTTTGGATAACAAGTGATCTAAGTGTACATGTTAAGGAATAGTAAATATTCGATTATGAGTTGCAATATATGTTTTTTGATTAAAAAAATACAATGTACAATGTCTGTACTTTTCTTGATATGTGTGCACAATTCGATTTTATTTTTTTTTAAAATGTATAAAAATATCATTTGATAGAGCATTACCACCTTAACTTATGTCCTTATTGCACTCGTTGACAAAAGTCTCCACCTATAGAGTCCCTCACTGTCTATAAATACACATGATCTCTTTCTCTCTCTCTCATTCCCATTCTGCATGTGCTTTCATGCAACCAAGGATAAGGACCATGGAGAGAGTTTTGGTGCTTGGTCTCCTTTCTTTAGCTTTGTTAGGAGTAGTCACCACTTCATTCGCCCAAAGTGGGTTGCTAAATTCATCCAAGTTGGAAATGTTTGTGGATGAGCTTCTAGATATGCCCAAAATCCTAAGTTACGAAATAGTGTCTGGTGTTCCCAGATCTAAGTCACTGGAGATTGGCATGTTCAATACGACATGGGTAAGTGGCTTTGGTTTTTTCCTTTGTATTTTGCTTATATTTATATATTTATTAACTTTTCCATTTCCAATTCATATCAAAACAATTTCAGTTTACTTCTTCAGTGGAATCGATCATTTTTGGAACACTAATCTGTACACAGTAACCTGTGTGGTTTAGAACATTCTGACACTAATTTGGGTTAGAATCACAATCCAAGGATGGAAATACAATTTTTATGTTACAAACATTTCAACTTCAAGACTTTTTAGTTTCCAAAACTTTTGAAACCAATGAAAATTAGTTTTTGCAAATTTGTAGTTGTGATAAATGTTAACCAATATGACTAGCTAGCTTTGTGTGTAAAAAGGGAATTTTTACAAGATTATTTTCTTAATTCATCATTCCAATTGATGGTTACACCATTAATCAATTATAATTGTTGTCGTTGTACGGTTGGAAAAGGACCCCCGTATTTTGTTTTCAATAGTTTATTTAAGTTTCTTTGGTACATTGTTACCAAAGATTCTTCGCTTCACATATTTAATTAGGTAATATTTTTTCAGGAACTTTTCTTTACATAGCTGAGCAATAAGCAATCCCGTTTTGTTCTTTAATAATCTATACTATAATATAAAACCGAAGCTTTTTGACTTTTGATTGACTTCATAATATTGCGCCACATAAGCTTTTGAGTTCTCACAATTTTACATATCATTATTTATATATATATATATATTTTAATTGAATTTAAATTTTATTCTATAATTAGACATCTCATTAGAATCTTGACATATTATATTTTCTTTAATAGAAATAATATATTATTCCATATATATAAACACAATCATAATAAATGCCTAATACTATAATATATTTTATATATAAACACAATAATAATAAATGTCTTTTAATAATTATCAATTTTCATATTTAAGATAAAATATAAAAGACAATAAAAATCATAGTTAGACCAATAATTTTTTAGATTTAATTTTAATTTATTTTCTGTGCATCGCATAGGTTTGCGACTAGTAATATTATATAATCAAAGTATCAAACACCCTATTTGTCTGATCACATCATTATTGCAAAAGACAAGGGTGATAATGAGACGTCCTAGTAGAATCCTTCCCTAGGTCTTGGTAAGTTTAGAATGTAGGAATATCTCACTTTTATTATTTTATTGTTATGCTATATCAATTAGACAATTGTAATATATGTCGAGTCTGTGTGTGTGTTTTTTCATTTTAAAATTTGATTATTTCATAAAAAAAATAAAAAATAAAAGAAGAAAAAAAGAAAAAAAGAAAGAAAGAAAGAAAGAAGACATGATTACCATAGCATAAGGTGTAACATCATAATGGGGCAAAATATTTTTACCCCATGCATATTAGTTGTAATTTTACTTTTGTTTCGCAGAAATTCCATAGAGATCTCCCTCATACACACGTTTATGCCTATGGTGTATCCGAGAATACCGCAACAGTTCCTGGTCCAACAATCGTGGCTCTTCATAGAATCGACACCTACGTGACGTGGCAAAATTACCTCCCTCCAATGCATATGTTGCCCTGGGACCCAACCATTACAACTGCCACACCGACCAACAAGGAAGGCATCCCTACGGTGGTCCATCTCCATGGTGGAATCAATGAGCCTGAGAGTGATGGAAATCCGAACTCATGGTTCACCGCTGGATTCAAAGAAAAAGGACCCAAATGGACCAAGGAAACATTTCACTATGACAACAACCAACAACCTGGAAATTTATGGTACCATGATCATGCCATGGGATTGACTAGAATCAATGTTCTAGCTGGCTTGGCTGGGGCCTACATTATCCACCACCCTAATTTGGAAGCCCCACTTGGACTTCCTAGCGGTGATGAATTTGATCGTTCATTGATTGTATTCGATCGTAGTTTTCGCACCGATGGTTCCGTATATATGAATTCCACAGGAGATAATCCCTCCATACACCCCTATTGGAGACCAGAATATTTTGGTAATGCTATCATAGTGAATGGCAAAGCTTGGCCATATATGACAGTACAACGTCGTAAGTATCGATTCCGAATCATAAATGCCAGCAATGCTAGATTCTTGAGGTTCTTTTTTACCAATGGTCTAGGTTTCATCCATGTGGGTTCTGATTCAGCTTACCTTAATGAATCGGTTATGACCAATGAGTTTTTATTAGGTCCATCTGAGATTGCCGACGTGGTTGTTGATTTTTCCAAGTCAAAGAATGATACTGCTATTCTAGCAAACGATGCACCTTATCCCTACCCAAGTGGGGACCCAGTTAACGAAGGTAATAGCAAGATCATGAAGTTTATTATCCTGAGGCGTCCTGAGGTTGACACGAGCAGAATACCCAAGAAGTTGATACAATACCCAAGTCCTGATTTATCCAGTGTGACGCAAACACGATATATTGCTATGTACGAGTATGATAGCACCACTAATCAGCCCACTCATCTATATTTGAATGGGAAATCGTTTGAAGCTCCAGTCACTGAGACACCTAAAGCGGGGACCACAGAAGTGTGGAACGTGATCAATCTAACACCGGATAACCACCCATTACACATTCATTTAGGGCTTTTTGTGGCATTGTATCAGACTGAGTTGGTGAATTTGACAGAGTTTACAAATTGCATGACAAAAATGAACAATGCGATCAAGTGCCAAATAAGCAAGTATGCACGTGGGAAAAGCATAAATGTGCCGACTCAGGAGAAAGGGTGGAAGAACGTGTTCAAGATGAGACCTGGATTTATGACAAAGATTTTAGTGAGATTCTCTTACATACATTCAAATGAATCATATCCGTTCGATGTATCTGCGGAGCCAGGCTACGTATACCATTGCCATGTAAGTATTTTCATACTTTTATTTCGGATAGGTTTTTATTTTGTTTTTCATCAAAATAATGAGAAGAATCGTAGAAACAAAGTTATATCGAGTTAAGGCTAATTTAACATAGGTGACACAATCCCACCTAGGTTAACCCTATTTTGTTTGGTTCTTTAGAAAAGTAAATTAACACTATGTTTGGTTTGAGGGAAGAGGAAGGGGAAGGAAAGGAGATGAGAGAAAGGAAAGTAAATCTATTGTTTGGTTGGAGGGAATTAAGGTAGAGGAAAGGAAAATAGAGGAATTCACTTTCCATTGTGGTCCACTAATTTCTTTTGGGAGGAAAGTGAGAGAGATGAAAAGGTTTTAAGCGTGGGACACATTAACAAGCAATTTCTTTTATGTTTCCTTCCTATATAAACCAAACACATGAGAGGAAAACTCCTTCCCTTTCTCTTCCATTTCCTCACTTTCCTTTCTTTTCCCTCTCCCTTGCTTTTGCGAAGGAGTGTAAAAAAAAATTAGATTGCTAAAAATTCATAGCATATCTTCTTCTTTTTTCCAATTCTTTCTTGGAATCAAACACTAGATTAGATTTTTTTTATATTATAAAATAAAGTCAAATTGTATATAAATACCAAAAAAAAAAACCCCAATCAAATTCAATTTGTGCATGCAAACCATTAACCAATAAAATATATCACGGGTACTCTATACTTTTGAAGTTTCGCTAGAAGTCAGTTTGAGAAAGCTTCACATATCTGTTGTGTATGTAGCCTGTCAACCTTGAGAGTTGGCCGGTCCATAAAAATCCAAAGGCACTCTTTGTTTTTGTTCAATGTTTTAATGAGTAGCCTGCTGAATACTTATTTAATTCTTTATTATTTCCAAAAGAACTTCATTTGAATACTACCTAAAAATTGCACTTTAATTTTGCCCCTTTAATTATCTGCTAGGTAAAATTGGATATGAGCCCTGCCATCAATTTTACAATGAAAGATATTTTCTATTAATGTACACTAATATGGCCCTTCACATATGCAGATCTTGGATCATGAAGACAACGAGATGATGAGGCCTTTAAAGTTCATCAAATAAGAAGGGCCAGGACAAAATGGCATGATCCCTATAAAAGGTTGCTACTACTCTAAGTCTCTGTACTCCTTTTCTATATATACGAATTTGATACATGTCCTTAATCTAAAAAATTCTCTCTCTGCATGCAGGATTTTCATTGCTCTCATGCACCAATTTGAATAATCAAGCAAGAAAGGATCCCATGTCTTGGAAATTGTAGGGTTTGTTGCATCAAAAAAGAGAAAAAAGAAAACGCTAGTGTAAAATTGATTATGTTCTACGATATATGTAAAATTTACTTCTTTAAATAAATGAGGATGCATGCAGAAGTTTTCTATTGGGGGCGTTTGGTTTCAAACTTTCAATGTTTATTTTTCGATTTGTTTGAAATGACCACTTTACTTTTTTTTGTGCTTGAAATGACCACTTTACACAACTTTAAATTGAGGTGCTATTTATAATAACAGAAAGACAAGCCCCTAAAACCCAAAAAACTTTATTTATCCATAAGAATAAAAGAGCAAAAAAAAAAAAACTTGAACAACGTTATGAAAACCATTTTAATTGCAATTATATACTCAAACATGGGCATTTGGATTTTTATGGACCGGCCAAATGAACCTTATCAATTACCATATTTGAATAATTTATTCATCGTAAACCTTATATGAGATTCACGTAAAACCTACATAACCCCACATATTGGGCTTCTAAGCACTGCCCTCTGGGGTTTCCGGGACTTCCAGTTTGGTCCTCAATATTTTGTATCTACTTTTTTGAAAGAACATGGCCCTGGTGGTTATGGGCAGCTCTACTTGATGTAATAGTTATTTCCTGGCTTTAATAAAAATTTCTCATGTTATATATATATATATATATATATATATATTAATGGTCTAGTTGGTGCCTTGCAAGGATGGATAGGAGCTCAAATTGTAAGGAATGATAGGATAGCAATTAGTGATACGTACACACTATCAATTTATGCCGTCCGTACACACTACACACGACCTAAATATATATATATATTCATAAAATGTGAGTATATATCAACGTTGTTTTTCACAATTTGTGGGGATACATAAAACCCCTACAAGAGGACACAAAGAGACTGAGTGATGCCTAGAGACCATTGGTGATACGTTAACTTAAGAGTTAATGGATTTGGGCCTATCAAAATTATAACATGTGAATTCAGATCAATATTCAATACCATTTAGTACCTTTTTTTTATCATGGTATAATTCATGTCAATCATTTGTTTTCTCTTATCTCAAGTGTGGTGGGTCCAAACACACTACAATTAATTTCTTAAGAGTAGAAAAGATACTTAGCGAGAATTCCAAAAAAGATCAATTTCTTTAATATTTTCTTTGACTTTTATTACACATATTCCTTCGTACATAACTCTCACATTTTCAATGTGGGTCTAAGTATCGTCTTTCGTACAAGGAAGTCCTTCTTCTAACTTATCATATGGATGGAGCCCATGTCTTTTAACTTATCCTACCTATCGACCGAGGCCAAATCATCAAATGAACGGGCCCAGGTTGTGTCCAGATAAAGGCTCAAACAGTCATTAAACTTGGTTTTGGACCGGACCTTACTCTCAATGGACCCGAACCCTATAGAATTCTATACTTGCTCAATCCATCCCCTCCATCAAGCATGGAAAAATTAATGGTTTCTAAAACTTAAGCTAATCACATTTAAAAAAGAAAAAGGAAAAAGAGTGATCATAATGCAATATATGTTTTAATATAATTTTGTTACAAACTCATATTCGTGTCACCAATATTGTGTGGTACCAATCGGTTGCCATTTTCGCACACTAAAATTCATTTGTATGACGATGTAATAAACGTTCAATTCTTCTACAATCAACTTTGTAACTAATATCATACTCGTCGCAGTGGCAACTCGGTTGCCCATGCTTTAGCTCGCAGAGCTTCTGATTGTAATAGTTCATTAGTATGGTTGGAGGAAGTCCCTCCAGATATTACCCATGTTCTATTAAACGATTTCTTCGCTCTTAGTTGATTAATAAAGTACTTTCTTTCTCAAAAAAAAAAAAAAAAACTTTGTAACTAATACATCAAATATTTCAAAAAAAACAAACAAACAAACGACTAGCTTACATTGATAACATTAATGGTTTCTTAAACTGTATTCAATCACAAGATTAATTTACATTTTAAATCTACCAGTGTAAATGTGTAATATATATGACATATCACAAAATATGTATTTTTTATTACAAAATTAATTGAGACCAAGGTTAAACATGGATTTATATCTCGCTACAAACATCAAATATCAATATATATATATATATATATATATATATATATATATATATATATAAAAGCAGAGACCTTTATCTGAGGTTCTGCCAAGTTTCTCTCTTTTCACAGTGTGAGATTCTGCCAAGTGGCATGTTTATTTATTGTTTAATTTTGTCAAGTGATAAGTTGTTTAAATAAGTCATATCTATTTATCATTTAAATTTCCAAAGTGATATGTTGTTTAAATAAATTGACTTAATGCATTTTATTTATCAAACAATATTAATCAATTCCAGTCAAACACTTTTAAATAAAAACATTTAAAATAAGTCTCCTACTACTAACAAACATCTTAATAAAACATACTTTCTTAAGTGGTATAATGAATAACATTCAAATTATAATACCAACAATAACAACGGATAATAACAAAATTTTATTAAAAAAATCCAAAATATTTCTCCTACTACTAAAAGACATCTTAACAAAATATACTTCTTCAAGATAAACAAAAACAATTAATTTAAAATATACCCCCCAAGCAGCATGACTAATAGCGTTAAAATTAAACGATCTCTTCATTCTCTTACTACTAAAAATTACACGTCTCTTCATTCTATCTTCTTCAAAGTTCGGCCTCATTCACAATCAAAAGAATCTCTCTCAATGATCATTAATTTCAAAAAGTGCCGAGAACACTCTGTTGCTTCTCTCACTAAAATTGGTGTTGTATTTCCATCCCTTATTGTTGTGGTCTTCAACAACATTAAAAGATCCATAATTTCAATGTGAGTACCCCAATTAATTCTTTGTTCTATGGTTCTTTTTTTTTGTCTTTCCATATCTTTTTCCATTGTCTATAGTGATACAAGTTCTGATATTTTTTTGTTTTTCTATCATAATTTTTTCCCTTTCTTGCTTTTGTATGTTTGTCTGTTTTCTTATAGACAACAATATATTTTACAAAAATATATATTAATGATATTATACTTGATGGAATATATATCAACAATCATCTTTTACTTCTGGAGCAATCTTAGAATTTTTATCATATCATGTTTATTTTATTAGAGTTATAATGGAACATTTGAACACTTAGTGAAAATAATAATATCCACTACCATTTTATGCTGAATTTTAAATACTTCATATACAAATTATCCCGCGTTTTACGCGGATTATACGCTAGTTTCACTAAAAAATGAGGACCCCAAATTCTTGGCCCTAATAGAAATGGGCCTTTCCACTCCTTTTCGGCTTAGGATTACGAAGAGTCGAAGACCATAATTAAAGTGACCAACCAAAAAAAAAAAAAAAACCCAATCATAATGTCATTTTGAAAATCCGTAGGGCCAAAACCGTCAAAGCAAAATAGTAAAGCCCGAGAACAATACAGAGTAGGACTAAATTCTTATTTCTCTTCCTTGCTTTCTCTTCAGTTCATAAATTCTTAATTCTCTTCCTTGTTTTCTCTTTAGATGATTTAAAATAGACAAATACTTGGTCTGATTCACAAAAATAAAATATAATTTTATTTTCAAATAACAGATTAACATATGCAAATATAGATGCTTAATAGTTTTGGTGACTACGACCACACTAACCTTGTGATAAGACTTAAAAACCACACATAGGTCAGTGACAAACTTCTAATTGAAACTAGTTTCGAATGCCAACATAATATCTCCATTGGCGGGGCCTGGATCATAGTTAGACTGAGAGCTTAAAATCAAAACATATTTGAATTCTAAAAGATAATAATTTTCAAACCTTGTTCAAATTTACGTATATAAATAAATCAATTTAATAAATAAATTATATACCATAAAAGGATCCTTGCATCATATAATCACATGTTTGATCCAAATTTTGATGCAAACGATAGCTTTTAAGAATAGAATGATCTTCTTGATATTTTGAAGTAAATTTATTTTGTAATTAAACAATAAATTTTTTTAATAATAAGTACGCAAATATGAATATATTAATAAATATAAATTTTGAGAAAACACTAGTACTTAAGGACAAATGTTACTTACCTTTAGCAAGAGAGAGATGTAATATTCCCCTTTACCTCTCCTTTTTAAAATTCACAATTCCAACCTAAAACAATTATACAATGCATGATTCAATTGCATCAATCTATAAAAAAATATTATCTACTTAAGGACTGATTTTTAACTTAAAATCTTAGGATGATAGCAGGCCATTAATTAAAGCTCTCTAAAAGTGTCCAGCTATATCTACTAGTGACTCCCTCGCTAGAATTAAAACTATATGTGATTCCCAAGATTTCTCCAATAATTAATGAAGTCTAAACACTCTTGTATGATACAAGATTTCTTGAACTTAATCTGTCGGTCTCTAAATAAATGAATAATAACCACAGTGACTTCTCTACAATCTGATATAATATGCAGCATGCAACATGCATGGTAGACACACGCATTTTTATAAAAAAATATCAAAGATTTAAATCCATCCCCACATGATGTTCACCAACTCTTTCATAAAAAAAAAAAAAATGATGTTCACCAACTCTAATTCTTTAATTAACTTGTCAATAATCAATATATAAGCCTAAGTGAAGTCAACGTAACCTCCCTTTTTGCTCCATAGTCTAAAATTTAATGAAAAGAAAATCCATACATCAAAGCTATTAGGCAATCTGACACGTACAATTCCTAACACTAAATCCAATGAATGAATCTAACTATCTAAGCAAGTTATGTGTGCCTAATTCACACCAATATATTTTTGGCGAGATTCCTTCACAAGCCACGGATTCAATGAAAAAGGAAGAAGTTTTTAATTTGCCTCTCCATGGATTAATCCTTGAAAAACTTGTCGTCCAAAAGGGTATATTGGTATACAAGAAAACTTATAACTCTATTTGTATTTTAGAAACTCCTCAAAATATTGAATTATTTATTATTTACCTTACAATTGAAATTTACAAATTACTCACCTAAATAAAACTTTTTTTTTTCTTCTTTTCTTTGGGACTGGGTATTACAGAAAATTATGAAAATTGTGGTTGTGTTTGGGCAGCAATTAAATTCAATCATATGATATGAGTGTTAATAAATTCAATCTGGTTCATTACATAAGTTTAAAGTAATATATTAATTATTTTTTCTTTTCAAAAAAAAAAAAAAAAGGTAATATATGTTAATGACTTGTTTAATTTTTGTGAATCATTTTGGAAATCTCCTTCAATCCAGCAGGTGGACATTTCTTTATTATCCCATGGCTTATGGCCTATTTAATATGTCATGATATGTTAGTGACTTGTTTTTGTAAATCATTTGTGGAAATCTCTTTCAATCCAGTATGTGAACATTTGTTTATAATCACATGGCTTATGGCTTATTTGAAAAGTGATATGATTTTTTTTAAATAATTTAACGGATGATTCGATGAAAATATATATGAAATAATCATTTGAATCATTAGGGAAGAAAACTTTGTCCTTTTTTATAACACTACATATATTCAACATTATTTTTCCGGTGTTAGCTTAATGTTTTTGCAGGTGCATGCTTAATGCAGCAATGCTCTACTGGCCCATGCCTAATGTAATGTACGTGGAAGGTTATGCTCTTGATCGGTTTGCTGAAGGATTATGGGCACTCAAGCTTGTTCACCAAAATAGGGTGTGTTTTTAATGTGTCCCTTTTAATTTGCAGTACTGTATGTGTCAATTGTCCCAGTCAAGTTTTTCGTTGTGGCGGTAAGGTCCACACATACATTACACGAAAGAAGATATATATGTGATATGCTTGAGATAATTTATAGAGGGAGGGAGATAAAAATCATGTCACAAAAGTGAAAGTCACTAATGCATATTTTATTAGGCTAAAATTTACGTTTGATATCTGAAATTTGAAATGTTTTATTTTAGTCTCTGCAATTGGTATCACGTTTTATTTTAATTATTGAAATTTAAAAAATTCTATTTTAGCCCTTGAAATTGATATCATGTTCTATTTTAGTCATTGAAATTCATATCTCTAAAATTGTCTTTCACTTTATAAATTTTAGGGACTAAACTTTATAAATTCAATGACTAAAATAGAACTTTTCAAATTTTAGGAACTAAAATAGAACTTGGTACTAATTTCAAGGACCAAACATATATTTTATTTTATTTTATTTCGCTTAACGAGTGCCCTAAGAGCACAAGTTAAAGAATAATAATATTCAATTATGAGTTCAAAACACGTTTTTAGAATAGAAAAATACACTCGTCAAATTTATTAGGTTGCACGCACAAATTCATTGTGATTATCTATGCTTTTCATAATATGTGTATAATTTGACTTTTAAAAAAAAAAAAATGATAGAGGATTAATGCACTTCAACTTGTGCATTAGGATACTGTTAATAAAAGTCTCCATATGTAGAGTCGTCCCTCACTATCCCTATATATACCCATGATCTCTCTCTGTATGTACCTGCATGCAACCAAGGATAAGACAAGGGAGAGAGTTTTGCTGCGTGGTCTTTTTTTTTTTTTTTAAGCTTTGTTAGGAGTAGTCACCCCCAAGATAGGTTGCTAAATTCATCCAGGTTAATTAGAAATGTGTATAATTTGATTTTATTATTTAAAAATGTATAAATATATCATCTACTAGAACATTTCATGCACCTTAATTTGTGTCCTTAGTACACTCCTTAACAAAAGTCTCCACCTATGGAGTCCCTCAGTACTCTTCCTATAAATACCCATGATCTCTCTCTGTATGTACTTGCGTGCAACCAAGGATAAAGACCATGGAGAGAGTTTTGCTGCGTTATCTCATTTCTTTAGCTTTGTTTGGAGTAGTCACCACTTCACTGGCCCAAGCCCAACATAGGCTGCTAAATTCATCCAAGTTAGAAATGTTTGTGGATGAGCTTCCAGATATGCCCAAAATTTTAGGTTTCGATTTAGTGTCTGGTGTTCCCAGATCTAAGTCACTAGAGATTGGCATGTTCAATATAACATGGGCAAGTGGCTTTGGTTTTTTCCTTTGTATTTACTTTTATTTATTTTCCATTTCCAATTCATATCTAAACAATTTTAGTTTTCTTCTTCAGTGGAATCGATAATTTATGGAACACTAATTTGTACACATTTACCTGTGTGGAGGGAAACAAGTTCGTCTCTACGTACCATGTATTATATAGTAGCTAGTGAGAGAAGAATTTTATCAAATATGTATATATATATATAAAGCAAATTATATTGCACTTTCCTTCATTTAATTATTGGGTCCAATCCACCCCTAATAATCTATAAAAACCGAGCAATGTCCGTTAATTTGAAAATACGTAATAGCCCCCCCCCCCCTCCCCCACCGTATAATTTTCTGTTAAATCCAGGCAATAATAACTTAATATTTTTATAGTGTATGGTTATGTAATAATAAATTTTGATCAGTATGACATGAAATTGACAAAATACATATAAAAAATAATTTCGTTAATTTCGCTTGGATTTAACAGAAAATTAGACAGTGGAGACTATTTTCATATTTTCAATACATAAGGGAGACACAGCTAGGCTTTATAGATTAGGAGAGAATTGAGATGAACCCAATAATTAAAGGGGGGGAAAATGTAATTTGCAAAAAAAAAAATACAAATACTTATATGTAGAAGCACATGAATCATGCCGAAATCCAAGTAAGACCTTGGGGTGTGTTTATTGTTCATATTAATGTTATTAGATTTGGGTTGGAATCACAATCCAAGAATGGAAATATCATCAGAGTGGGAACAAATATTTTTACCCCATGCATATTATTAGTTGTAATTTTACTTGTTTTTGCTTTGCAGAAATTCCACAAAAATCTCCCTCCTACACCAGTGTATGCCTATGGTGTATCTAAGGATACAACAACAGTTCCTGGTCCAACAATCGTGGCCCTTCATAGAATTGACACCTACGTGACATGGCAAAATTACCTTCCTTCAAAGCACATATTGCCTTGGGACCCAACCATTAAAATTGCCACACCAGCCAACAAGCAAGGCATACCTACAGTTGTCCATCTCCATGGTGGAATTGATGAACCCAAGGGTGATGGAAATCCGAATTCATGGTTCATCGCTGGATTCAAAGAAAAAGGACCCAAATGGACCAAAGAAACATTTCACTACGACAACAATCAACAACCTAGAAATTTATGGTATCATGATCATGCCATGGGATTGACTAGAATCAACATCCTAGCTGGCTTAGCTGGAGCACACATTATCCACCACCCTAATTTTGAGGCCCCATTTGGACTCCCTAGCAGTGATGAATTTGATCGTCTATTGATCGTAGCTTTCGTACCGATGGTTCCATATACATGAATTCTATGGGAGATATTCCCTCCATACACCCCCATTGGCGACCATAATGTTTTGGTAATGTTATCATAGTGAATGGCAAAGCTTGGCCATATATGACAGTACGACGTCGTAAGTACCGGTTCCGAATCATAAATGCCAGCAATGCTAGATTCTTTAGGTTCTTTTTTACCAATGGTCTAGATTTCATCCATGTGGGATCTGATTCAGCTTACCGTAATGAATCAGTGATGACAAATGATATTTTATTGGGTCCATTTGAGATTGCTGATGTGGTTGTTGACTTTTCCATGTCAAAAAATGATACTGCTATTCTAGCAAACGATGCATCTTATCCCTACCCAAGTGGGGACCCAGTTAACGAAGGTAATAGCAAGGTCATGAAGTTTACTATCCTGAGACATCCTGAGGTTGATACGTGGAGAATACCTAAGAAGTTGATGCAATACCCAAGTCCTGATTTATCCAGTGTGATGCAAACACGATATATAACTATGTACGAGTATATGAGCACTGCTGATCAGCCCATTCATCTATATTTGAATGGGAAATCTTTTGAAGCATTAGTCACTGAAATACCTAAAACGGGGACCACAAAAGTGTGGAATGTGATCAATCTAACTGATGACAACCACCCATTACACATTCATCTAGGGCTTTTTGTGGCAATGGATCAGATTGAGCTAGTCAATTTCACAGAGTTTAAAGATTGCATGATAAAAATGAACAATGCAATCAAGTGCCAAATAAGCAAGTATGCACATGGCGAAAGCATAGAGGTACCGGCTCAGGAGAAAGGGTGGAAGAACGTGTTCAAGATGAGACCTAGATTTGTGACAAAGATTTTAGTAAGATTCTCTTGTTTAATATTGTGTAATATTTCGATAAGTTTCAAGTGACCACTTTCCACAACTATTATGTTGAGGCGATTATGTGATATGTACCAAAACTGCAAAAACAGAAAGAGATGCACCTAAAACCCAATAACCTTTGTTTATCCAGAAGAATAAAAGAACAAAAAAAACTTGAACAATGTTATGAAAACCATATTTATTGCAATTATATACTCCTACATGGGCCTTTTGGATTTTTATGGACCGAGCTAAAGAACCATATTAATTACCATATTTGGATAAAATATTCAAGTAAACCTTACATGGGATTTATGTAAAACCTACATGGGCCGCACATATTAATGGTCTAATAGGTGCCTTGCCTTGCAAGACTGTAGGAGCTCAAATTGCAAGAAATGATAGAGCACATGATAGGTACACACTATTAACACACATCATCTATAATATATATTTATATCTATAAAATGTGAACATTCGTAAACATTAGTATTCACAATTTGTAGATAAATAATCAAATATATATTCAGTATAAAATGTGAATATTCGTAAACATTAGTATTCACAATTTGTAGATAAATAATCAACATATGTTCGGAATGATATGTTTCTCTTTGATTGGGAGTGAACACTTTGGAGTTTGGACAACTTTATTTTTTTGGCCAGTCACAAAGAGAACCGATGGAGTGCTGCCTAAAGGCCATTGGTGAACACTTGGACAATTGAAACCGTAATATATATGTTTTTATTTTTATTTTGTAATATATATGTTAGGACATCACTTTCAATTAAAAAACCTAAGAGTTAATGTTTTAGGCCTATCAAAATTATTTAAGGGATTTAATAACATGTGAATACTTCAACACGATCAATACCATTCACTACTCTTTTATTTTTTATTTCAATGGTTTATAAAACTCAAGCTAATCACATTCCTTTAAAAAAAGAAAAAGAAAAAGAATAAAAATAGAGTGATCATAATGTAATATATGTTTTACAATAACTTTGTAACAAACTCATGTTGGTGTCACCAATATAATGTGGTACCAATCGGTTGCCATTTTGGCACACTAAATTCATAGGTATGACCATGTGATAAACGTGTAATTCTTCTACATAAAATATTTCAAAACTAAAGAATACAAATTAATGACTAGCTTACATTGATAGCATTAATGGTTTCTTAAACTGTTTAAATCTACCAGTGTAATATAAATCTTGGGCCCTAATAAAAATGGGCCTCCCATTTCTTAGAGTGACTAGCCCAAAAAAAAAGCCCTATCATAATGTCATTTTGAAAATGTATAGCGTCTTTTTTTTTTTTTGCTAAACAAAATGTATAGCGTCAAAATCGTCAAAGCGAGAGAGTAAAGCGCGAAAACAATACACAGCAGGACTTTCAGCGCAAGAAAATGGCAGTCCATCTCCACCATCCATTCCCCTCTTTCGCGAAATCCCAACCGTCCACTAAACCAAGAGTTTCCTGCTTCACTCCGAACCACTCGGTCAAGGTCAGTTTCCTCGCTCCTCAATTCTCTCTTTTTTTCTTCTTTAAAGCAGAGGGCAGAAAAGGAATTATGAAAAGTTTGGGTGTGTTTGGAAACGCAGTTAAAGAGGGACTACACGAGTGTTATGATAGTCCCGACAGGGATAGGAGCAGCCATTGGTGGATTCGCGGGTGATGCTCTGCCTGTGGCTCGCGCGCTCTCCTCCGTCGTTGATTGCCTCATTACTCATCCTAATGTAATAATCTGCCTCCGACCTGTCGTTTTGCTTTACTTTGAGTAGTTTTGGTAATTTCCGTGTGTTTTAGATAAAGGGTATCTCAGTAATTAAGTGAAAGCCAGGTTTAAGTCCCAAACATGACCAACGGGGCCGCCATAGGCCCAATGGGCCCTGGGGAAGTAAAATTGTGTATTAAATTCAATCATATGATATGAGTGTTAATAAATTCATTATGGTTAATTGAATTGGAAATTTAAGATACAACAGCTAAGAAATTGTAGCTACTACGTGACATTTGTTTATAATCACATGGCTTATGACTTATTTAATATGTTATATGATTTGTTTCAATTGATTATATATATATATATATATATATATATATATATATGATAGTATAACACTTTATATATTCAACTTTATATTTTTGGTGTTAGCTTAATGTTTTTGCAGGTGCTTAATGCAGCAATGCTCTACTGGCCCATGCCTAATGTAATGTACGTGGAAGGTTATGCTCTTGATCGGTTTGCTGAAGGATTATGGGCACTCAAGCCTGTTCACCAAAATAGGGTGTGTTTTTAATGTGTCCCTTTTAATTTGCACTACTGTATGTGTCACATGTCCTAGACAAAGAAGAAAGAAAAAAAAATGTGTAACAAGGTGCTCTCATGCATCAAACAATTGCTTGATCAATGTTATGCAATTTGATGTGAAGCATGACAAGTTACCGATTTCCCAAAAGTTTAAGCTGTTAGGAAATGGTGAATTTAATCATTTAACCATTATTCTAACTTTTTGATTGTCCCAAAGCTTACGTTGTTTGAAAATTTGTGAATTTAATCAGTTAACCATAATTCTAAAAAACGCAGGTGGGGTTAGTTCTTGATGCTGGAATAGAGGAGGAGCTTCGGATTCGCCATTTACAAGTGGCTGATGCTGCAAGGGCTTCTCTTGGATTGCCTGTGGTGGAATATATTGTAACCGACACACCATTGGAGGTACCCATTTTTATTTTAGCTGAGATATGGAGTAAAACGCACTGAATTCACTCACTCAGCTCATTTTTTGATAGAGCTATGTTCACAGAGAATCATGCAAATTAGATTTTGTATGTATCATATTACCATTTACCAGATGTTCTTGTTTGAGGGTCAAGTATTTAATAATTGAAGAATAGGATGTATCACATATCTGCTTATGATCTAATTTCATTAGAACATTTCACCTTGCATGAAAGTCTGTTAAGGATAAAAAAAAACTCTGATTGGTCAGGGACTTAGTAACCACTAAGCATGCTGTAATTGAAAAGTTTTTCTTATATTTCAACTTGTTGCAAATAATATTTTCCTTTGAGTGTCAGTTGTTACACATTTGATGGAGAATTTCTTTTTGGCTTATTTAATATTTTTTCTCTTTCAGCTGAAAAGTCATGTATACTTCTAAGTATTATGATTTTAGATATATTCTAAATTGCCTAGTCACAAATACAAATTTTTTCTTCCAATTTGAGTGCAAGAACCTTATATGGAACAAGTGTTACAGGTAGAAAAGTGGGTTGATCCAAAGAGTGGGCAATCAACAGGGAGGATTAAACACCCTGGCTCATTACTGAGAGCTGTGCAGTCTTTGGTTAGCCGATCAAGACTGAATGCCATTGCAGTTGTTGGACGCTTTCCAGATGATGATGTTGAAGAGACGGATGACTATCGACAAGGGATGGTATGGCATTGGCAATAATTTTTTTGTTATTTATTTATTTTGAGGTTAGGTCATCCTGCTGTTACAATCACTCAACTTTGATAATAATGAGCATATGAAGGCATGTTGTAGGTTTTATATGGCAGAGCTATCTAAATTGTTGAACGAGACCTTCATTACAGCCACATTTGCATTAAGTGTATGAGAGCCAATTGCCATTCATATTTCAATTATATTCAAATATTACAAATTCTAAATAATTCTGGAAGTTTGGACTAAAATAACTTTTATGTTACTGCTCTTTCTTCCTCTTCTACTTCTCCTTCCTATCTTATCTCTTGTTTCCTTTCACACCTGTCCATCTTTACTTTTACAATTATAATCAAATTTCAGCTAAATACCAACTCTCACCCCCGGTTTTCTACATAGTTCCTGGTCTCAATTTTCTGTCTATGGTTATTGATAGGTGTGGCTCATTGGGTGTTTAAGAGAAATGCTTAAGCGAGTGCTTTCCAAACATAGACTGTAATAAGTTTGTAGTGTTAGGGGAGATAACACCTTGGGGCAACTTTCTGTCTATGGTTGTTGATAGGTGTGGCTTTTTGGGTGTTTGAAAGAAATGCTTAAGCGAGTGTTTTTCCACACATAGACTGTAATAAGTTTGTTAGTGTTGGGGAGATAACACCTTGGGAGACTACACGTGAGGCATTGATATAATATATAGGAATACCACTTAACTCAAAAACTTAAGTCTTGTGGGTTTGGGCTTAATTATGTTATATTAACCCTTCACTCTTGTCATTATTATCCAATGTGGGACTTCACTATTTACTAACACCATACCACTAATACGTGAATATTCCAACAAATATCCCCCTTCACATGTAAGCCTTCTACAAAGAAGCCACCATTTGTTGTTTATACTTCGATTAGTCTCCCCTTGAACGGAAACCTTTTTGTTAACAATCCAAGTGTCACATGATCCAAGTACTCACCAATAGAGTGCCTTTACTCCACCATGGGTGGAGTGAACATGGGAGTCTTTATGGGAGTTGTCCTTGCACAACTATAGGAGCCGCCAACATGTAGAATCGTCTTGACTCACAACTAGTAGAATCTTTGCTCAGCCCTAGATGGAGATAACCTGGGATCTTCCATGTTCTACTTGGTGGGATCCACTAACGAACACTTGCCTAATCGAACCATCGGTTCTAATACCAATTTATTATGATTTGGAGCTAGCGGAAGCACATTCATACGAACATAAAATAACACATTCACACAAGACAACAATATGTAACGTGGTTCGGCAACCTAGAAGCCTATGTCTACAGGCAACGCCAACCAAAATCCACTATCAACGATAAGGATTACAACCACTCTCACAAACTCACATACGCACACAAGCACTCACACCTCACAAACACAAACTCACTCTCAATCCTAAAGCCCCAATACTCCCAATAATTCTCTCTCACAAACAAAACAAACAAACTCTCAACACACAAACACGGGTAATCTTTCCCCAATATGGGTAGCCTTTCAACCCCAATATAGGTAATAATTCAACCCCAAAAATCTACCAAATTTCTCTTTGAAGAAACCCACTCATATTCTTCTAGTCTTTCTTTCTCCCCATGTGGGAGGAACCTTGGGCCAAAACCAACAAGCCCTTTGCAACAACACCTTTTTATAAGCCTCCAATTCTATTTCTTGAAGGATAAGGAATACCTAGTAACTTCTTCAATAAGGAACTTTCCTTCTACACCAAGGAAAGGTCTTTTCTTCCACACCAAGTTAAACTTCTTTCCTTTCACTCCAAGAAGACCCAATAATGAATCCAAAACCAAATAGGAATTTGAGACAATTTCTAACAGTTAGCTTAGTGCACATATACGTGGTTTCTTTCTTCAATTGCAATTGATTTGTAAGTGACTTCAAGATATATATATATATATATTTTTCACAATTCATGGAGAGAAGTCTCATCCAATACTCCTTTACGTTGGGGAAAGACTCAAATAGACGGTACTCACTACTTTCATCTTAAGTGTTTCCATTCATCATCAGACATAGTTGGCTACTTTAACTTTCCATATAATGCCTTAGTCAATCCTTGGTGCACTAGGATATCTTTGACAATGCTTTGCCAAATACTAAAAATTATTTTTCCATTAAAAGGCTCCAACTCGAACTTTGTGCTCACCATCTTTAGGATCCCTAATCAATAGCTTTGATACCAATTTTTTATGAAAAACATTGCAAAACCATGAAAGACAAGTAACACAAGACATAAAAATTAATGTAGTTCAGCTAACTTTATTCACTTGCAACATTAACCAAAATCTATCAATGATATGAATGACTATCATATTCACAAACTCTAATAAATTTTACAAACAAAAAGAAACACAAATCCGCAATACACCCAAAGGTGCTTTCACACGAACACATTAGATAGATTTTTGTTTTCTAACTCACATGTACAACAAAATCTACATGACCACTCTATTTATAGGGATCGACATACCTCCCCACTTCTTTTCTTTACCATTCGTACTAGGTGTTGTTACTCATTATTATTCTTCTAACAAATTTGTGTTTCCAAAACCAACTAAGTGCGCGTTTGGATGAGCTTATTTTCATCAGCTTATTTTGTTTCTTGTGTAAAAATACAACTGTTTGAAAAATGAGATACTTTAAAAAGTTGCCAAATAGGCAACAATAAACTTCTAAACTTATCCTTTCGTAAGTTTGACTCAAAAACTTCTTAAGGTGATCCAAAGAACTTGGTATATTTTGCAATTTAAGTTGATGATGGGTTTAAGCTGAAGCAATGTTTTTTCATTTGATTCTATTAAGATTCACATCTCATCACACCTTGTTGTCTTTGCTTTGCAGGGAATAGATCTATTGGCAGGAGTGGAGGCAGTTATTAGTCATTTGGTGGTGAAGGAATTCCAAATTCCTTGTGCTCATGCTCCTGCATTATCACCCCTTCCTCTGAGTTTGTCTCTATGCCCAAAATCAGCTGCAGAGGAGGTCAGAAACTCTTAAAGATTGTAATTAAGAAAATTTTAACTTTTGAAGTCTGGGGGTGAAGTTCTCTCTCTTCTTTGCATGTGTGTGTGCATGCACGTGCGTAGATAATAGGATTTAGATGCAAATGGTCTTTGGAGTTTGGACTAAATAGCACCTCCTTGCCCCATAAATAAGAGATAGAGGGTAAAGGGTTCGATCCTATAGGATACATGAGTTGTACTATTTACCTAGCAAATTGATAAGTAATAAGATTGTTATTCAGATTTGGATAATTTTTTCATGCCAAATAGGTATGCAGATAATGTGGACTATTTACTCTCCCAAGTCAGCCGATAATATATTCATACTGAATGTGTGTTCTGATTAAATGTAAAGAGAAAAGACTGTACTTAAGAAAAGGGTGTGACTTGTGAGACCAGCAATACTTTACCAATGGAAACTTTTAACAGTCATCAGATTGAATATTCATGAATAAAGTTGCAGATTAATAGAATTGTTTCAATAAAAAGACAGCATGTTCACTGATTACTGGAGAGGATAAATAAAAAAGTGTTTTTTCTTAAAATGCTAGTGCAGAAAAATTGTTCTTGAAGAACATATAGCAAACTAAGGAAATAAAAAAGTTACATTGGTAGGGATAAAAGACAACATTTCATGCTCTAGCTGAAGGCTTGATGTTTTTTTAAGTGAAAGCTTTTCTGTTAGTTGTTTGGGGAGTAGATTTTGGAGATGTGATTGGAAAAGCCTCACTCGTGTTGCAATTTCAGACCAGCATATAGACACTTTGGTGAATTAAATAAAATGCTAACCTATCAATCAGCATCATTTACATGATTTCAATAGATAGCTTATTAATGTCATAAATATAAGGCTAAGCAGCCTCATTTGACTGTATGAAATAGGAATACACTTCTTTTCTTGACTTTATTTTTCCTGAACAAATGGAGTTAAATTGGTAGAACATAGGATTCATTGGAAGTACATAAACCTTTGTTGGATATACAAAAAGGAAGATATAAAAAAGAAACACACATATATATACAAAAAAATTCTTTTGGTTTATTCCCCAAAGAATTGTATTATATAAAGTACATAAAATTACCTTTCCAGATATAGAACACTGGAAAAGAAATAAATAAATTGTGTCATTCCTACCATGTCTAGTCTTTTACAGGCTGATTTTTGTTGGTTTACTATTTTCATTCTCTCTAATCTCGTATTTACATCCAAATCCCATGCAACAGTTAGGACACACATTCCTGCCATGTGTGCTTGCTGGGCTAAGTAATGCACCACAGTACTTGGTCAAGAACAATGAGTGCATGGAAAGGGGTTGCGTGTTGGCAGGTGATGTTGATAGTGTTGTTCTTCCTATAGATGCGTGTGGAGGAGATGGTGCTCTTGCTTTTGCAAGAAGCAAAAGTAACAAGGTATAATATTAGACACAATTCTGTATTCTTCCTGTTTTTTTCTTTTCTCGATTAATAATGGGGGTTGAATATGCAAAGAGAAAATTGGCTTATTGGAAGTTTTGATTCTTAGTCACCTCAGTCCACCTTATGCCCTCAATAATTTTAATGATGAGCAATTGAGTTTTGGGTTTCAGTGCCTTAATTATTATTATTTTTTTGATAAGTAATAGAGAAGTTTTATTAGAAAGGGACAACCTTGTGTGCATAAAGTATGAATACAAGAGTGCCAAATAATTACAAAGATTGGGGGGAGTAAGCCTTACTTATAACTAATGTTGGTTTTGATACAGCCACTAATTATTACTGTGGAGGAAAATGAAACAGTTCTCAATGATACACCGGATAAACTTGGAATTGAAGTGGTATGTTTCCTAATATTCTTACATCCTTTTCCTTCTTTTTGTTTTCCTTCTTTTAGGTGTTCCCAGAAAAATTTCAATGAAGAATTAATATTTATGGCCCCATGGATGATAATTAGTGTTTTTATTCCCGTGTTACCGAAAAGGAAAAAAAGAAAAGAAAAGAAAAATAAAATGAAGGCAAAAATGTAATATTTCCTCACTTTCCTTTTTTTTCATTGTCCATTTGAACACCCTTCAAATTTACCCAAAGAAGCTGGTAGCACCTACCATGATTGGGATTTACTTTACCAATGAACTTGCTTAGTCCTAGTGAACTTTATCAATTGAGCCACTTCCATATTTCAGTTTCTAGCTTGCCTAGAGTTGTGAGACCGTTTTAAGATTTGCTATTTGAAAGTTTTTGAGAAATTGTTATTCTTTCTTCTTTTGGAGTCACATTCTGAAGCAATGCCTGCTTACCTTTGATATTCTTTTTAAATGAAGATTTTGGAGAATAGGACAATTGGTTACAATAATTTGGACAAGGAACCTTGGTATATCATACAGTTTTCATAGTCATGTCTTAGGAAGATTGATATGTTTGTAATTGCAATTTGCCACACACAAAACGAGGAAGAGTAATGAAAGGAAAAATTGAAAGAGAAATAAAAAAGAAAAAGGATCAGTACCCATAATATGCTGTCAAAATCATCTTTAGTGATCATTGCCAATGAGCTCTAGCTCAATTGGCACCTTCTCGCCTTATAAGTTTTAGATTGTAAGTTCAAGACCTATTGGGTATGTGTGCAACTTACCAATAAAAAAAATCATATTCAGTGACCATTGGAATCCATTCTTCCACCAAACTTCCATAAGCTTTTTATTCATTTCTCTGATGTTACTCCCAAAGGAACTATATTTATATATGGCTATTGAATGGGAATTCACCTCTCATACAGATCAAGGTCTCAAACTATTGGGAAGCCATAGGTGTTATTGCAGCTCACAAGGCAGGACTAGACCCACATTCACTCAGAAGAAACAGAATAAACAACATTCCATGCAATTCCACTATGCTTTCTAACGGTTATGTATTTTCAAGGACTAGGTCCATCACCTAATTAAAGCCGAGACATTATTTATTTAAGTTATATTCAAAAAAATATTTAAAAGTTAATTTTTGACTCATTGCTAGCTCTAGCTGGTTTACAATATAAGTTGATGTAGCTATCTTGAAAGAAGCTCAGGCCACACCGGAATCATCAACGTGAGGTTAGTCGGCAATTTGTTTTGGTCTAGAATGTAGTTTTGTTTTGATGGGAACTTAAAAGAACTATTCAATGCTTGTGATTTTGGGTCCCTTGAATGTTTCAGAACATTTGTTATGATCAGATGTAAACATCAACTTCTCGTACGTTAGAACTACATGGTCAGTTCTGTAATGTTTGTATCGTTTAGCTGGCGGTGGCCCTTCTAAAGCTTTTATGATGCTGATTTATAAGTCTGTAATAGCCATAGTGATGCTGATTTATAATTCTGATACAACCATAGTTTTGTTATTGTGTTTGTTCATATCTGCTATGGGTTCTTTGGTAAGCAAAGTTTTTAAAGCATTGCTTACATTTTTGAGAAAAAAATATTTTGTGACTGAGATCCTTATGTCACATCCAACTAACTTCAAACAATCATGTAATTGCAGCTCACAAGGCACGAATGACCCACATTCGCTCAGAAGGAACAGAATAAACAACATTCCATGCAATTCCACTATGCTTTCTAATGGTTATTCATTTTCAAGGACTATGCCCATCTCCTGATTAAAGCTGTGACATTATTTATTTAAGTTATATTCGAAACAAATAGTTAAAAGTTATTCTTTTGCCAAAAGCCTTATTTATAGCTCAATGGCATTACTTGGTTTTTTTTATTTATGAGAACCAAGATTCGAATCTCCCCTTTCCATTTATTGTAACAATTGAATTTTCAAAAAAAAATTATTCTTTGATTCTGTTCAAACTCTAGCTGCTTCACAATATAAGTGGATGCAGCCATCTTGAAAGAAGCAACCGAAAAGCTTGACAGGCAAGCTTGACAGGCTACACCGGAATCATCAACGTGAGGTTAGTCGGCATTTTGTTCGGTCTAAAATGTAGTTTTGTTTTGAGTCCCTTGAATATTTCAGAACATTTGCTATGATAAGATGTAACATAAATTTTTCGTACGTTAGAACATGGTCGGTTCTGTAATGTTTGTATCGTTTAGCTGGCAGTGGCCCTTCTAAAGCTTGCATGATGCTGATATATAAGCCTGTAATGGCCATAACGATGCTGATTTATAATCCTATAAAGACCTTAGATTTGTTTTATTGTGTTTGTTCATATCTGCTATGGGTTCTTTGGTAAGCAAAGTTTTTAAAGCATTGCTTACATTTTGAGAAACAATTAATTTGAGACTGAGATCCTTATGTCACATCCAACTAACTTTAAACAGTCATGTTATACTGGTATATAACATAACATGTGTGTGACCCTGAAAAATGGAGCAAAGTATTCTTCCTGAAAAGGAAAAGAAAAGAATAATATAAGCTTGGTATTAATTATTATGTATAGCAAGTTTATAGTAATTGATTTTATGATATAATAACTGCTTTGAAACGTATTGGGATGCTTCCCTATTATGAGTCATGTTAGGACGCTACTTGAGTATTCGGTCCAGTGATAATCCCCATTTCTAAAAAAGCTCCACCTCTCTACGAAGGTGTGGGTTTGATAAGTACCCTATTTTATGGTATATGGTTTCCTACCAAAAAAATTATTATTATTATTGTTATTATTTTTTTTGATATAGAGGTACGAGGCCATTTCATTTTAGATAATAAAAGCAAAAAGAAGTGAGCTTTTCTAGAGTTGTTAGTGCAAATCATTCTTAGTTCTTAAAATCTAATTCATATATTTGAAAAGGAGTGGATTAGATTTTATAACGTTATTAGTATTTATACAAATATAACTATTACTATTTGGGGTATCTAGCTTTTAAATTATTGATTACATGATAAAATCTATTCCACTCATTTCAAAACAGATAAATAGAAATTTAAATTTCAGTAGTTGACTTAAGAACTATAGAGAATTTTAATTTGAAAATCTTTTTTCGTGCATTCAGAAAAAAAAAAAAAAAAAAAAAAAAACTTGAATGGAATTGGATTAGCTCCACTATTACTCATATTAAAATTTTGGCAACTTGGATGGAATTGGATACGTTCAAATCCATTCTGGAGTTAAGTATACCTACTAGTAGGTTTACCTAGCCTAGAAAAGAAAAAGAATAAAATAAGAAAGAAACTAAAGGAAGATATTATTTTAATAGATGTATCATTTTAGGTTACAATATAACCTGTTTTTTGCAAACCGAAGACTTTTTTTCTTTCTTTTCCCTTCTCTCTGGAAAAACAAGAAACTCTATTCAAAGTTCAAACCAAAAACAACAGGCTAAAGCAGGACCAATAACAAACCAGCGGTCAAACTGTTCACAAGCTTACCTAACTCACTCCACACAACTACCAAAAACCCAGGTACGGTATAAACTAGGGGTGGCAAAAAAAACCCAAACCCATTAGCCCACCCAAACCCACCTACTAATTGTCCACCCAAACCCACTTATGTAATAAATGGGCAAATGGGTGCCAGTCCAATTAGACCCAATTAAGTTGAGTTTAATTGGGCTTTAATTGGGTTGCTTATTGGGCATCAACAAAAAGGCCAAACCCTAAAAAAATAATAATAATAAAAAAAAAGAAGCCCAAACACGAAAAAAAAAAAAAAAAAAAAAAAAAAAAAAAAAAGAAGATTCTAAGAGGTTTTGGTCATTTTGGAGGTTCCAAGGGTATTTCAGTAATTTTTCTAAGTTTTAATTGTTTTTTCATCCTTTTATAGGCTTTAAGGGTATTTTGGTAAATATAAACTTTATTAAATGGGTTTAAATGGGTGGGTTGGGTTTTAACTTAGATAATTGGGTTGGGTTGGGTTTGGGTAATATCTACTTTATTAAATGGGTTTAAATGAGCTATTGGGTTTTAAAGGCCTAACTAGGGATGGCAATGGGGCGGAATGGGTCGGGTTTCGCCCTGCCCCGCTCCACCTCGACCCGTTTAGAGACCCGTCCCAAAAAACCCGTTAACTGCCCGCCTCGTCTGTTTTAACGGGTATCCGTTTAACCCTACCCAATTCAGATATATAAAATAAAAAAAAAAAAAAATTAACAACTGGTATGAGTTTTGTCTCACTCTCTTCCTCTCTCTAACGCACCTTCACCCCACTGCCTGAGCTCAGATCAGCAACCCAAGTTGAATAGTTGACTAATGCAACCGCCGATCTGTCTAAGACAAACACACATCCACAGACCGCCACTACCGCCGATCTGTCTAGCTATCTCCATCTGCCGATTTGGGCTTCTTGGTTTTTCTTTTCTTCCGGAAATCAGCTACGGCGCTTCTCGTCTTCCATCATCGACAAGATTCGGAGAGAATCGTAGATCATCCGTGTCCGACGAACCACATCGCGGAAGTAGCATTGGTCTTCCATTCCCAGATCCGTAACACGTGCGAGTTCTGATGAGCGTTGGTGGTGGGGCAGCCTCCGCGAAACGGCGATTCGAGTCAGATTTGGTTTTTTTTTTTTTATTTTAATAGTTCGGGTCAGATTTTGAAAACCTCGACCCGTTTAAAACCCGTTTCAGTAAAAAAACCCGATCCGATACCCTATTACATAAACGGGGCGGGGCGGGGCGGGTTTTATGGGACGGGTCGGGTCGGGTACCCACGGGTTGCGGGTTTATTGTCATCCCTAGGCCCAACCCATTTAATGCCCACCCAAACCCACCCATTTGACACCCCTAGTATAAACCAACTTAAAGGAAATATATTCCCACAAATATAAATTATAAAAACTAATCACCAATTTGAAAAGAAAAAACAAATGCAAGAATATATGGATCCATTAACAAATGTCTTTTTACCTTGTAAATGACAAAAATTTTCGAGAAAATACCAACTATAGCATTACAAAGTCCCAACCAACACCGTCATGTCAGCATTTGGGTAGTGGCCAAAATGCAAGAATACACAACAATGGACAAATTCCCACCTGAATTAGTACAAACAACCAATTTGATAAGATTGTAATTTGTACAAAATTACTTTTACATAATACCACCGTTAATATCATAATTATTTTTAAAAAATTCTAGACTAGGGTTAGAAAAAAAAAATTATGAAATTTGTTATGTTATTAGATTTATTGTTTTTCAAAACGTTAGATGGGTTAAGTGGTTAACCAACAATTTTATTTAAACAAGAAGATTTAAAAGTGATTAAATTCATCATTTCTTAACAATTTAAGCATTTGAGTTAAGTGGCAGTTTACTATTGTAATCTGTCTATAAGAATATCTGGTTAGTCTATCAGTTTTAATAAGTGGGTTTCACACATGAGAGGTATTAGAATAAAGATTAAGTAATTCAAATTTACTATTTCTTTTAACTTAAACGTCTAGATATAAGTGATATTTGATCAAAATAAACCCAACATAGTTCAAGTTTATAAGACCGTAGGCATAGTCTTGAGCTCTTGCTTTTCTATCTCGATAATGATTGGAAAAGGAAAAAGTTTACATAGCCCATATTGGTATGATGAAATGATCAAAGAGCAATGCTATATATTCACAAAATTTTATTCCCAAGATTTCGTAAACCTTAATTTCTTTTATCCTTCCTATTGCATTGAAAATTAGATTTTCAAAATTAAAGATAGTGATTACATATAGTTTCCAAAAGAGACTTCTTTAATTATTCAGCAAAAAAGAAAAAAAGAGAGGCTTTAATGCGTATCCCTTCTTTTATAAAAGAGGCCTTCTTTAATGCAACGTAATGTGCAGCTCTCTTGGCACTTTGGCAGTGGCAAAAACAGTAGAGATGGGGCACAAGTACATGATGTGTTGAACGTTATCCTTCCCTTACAGAATTCCTCAACATCGCTTCACTTGGATCCTAAACCTCTTTTTTGTATGTTAATTATATTAAACATGTTAATGCTGCTCCATTTCTTCCAAACTTTTGTTTTTCTTCCTAGGACTAGAGATGGTTTTAATTCCCCACCTTTGTAATTTTGTTGCTTTGTTTGTGTGTGAATTTTTTACTATTCAAACAACATTGAGGGAGAGCCAAGAGGCTTTGGGACATTGTCCAATTCTTCCATAAAAGAGAATCTAAATTCAAATCTGTCCTCTCATTTGTTGGAAACCAGAAAACACAACACTAAGGTATAAAATAGAACCAAGATAACCATAATCAATGAATGAGTTTGTATATGAAAATTACTTGCAAAAAAAAAAAAAATTGTGTATGAATTTTCTAAACAAATTTGTCACCGTGACTACTGAATAATTTTCCCTTGTCGTTTTATATTTGAGTTATGCTACAAGCACAATAATTTTAACAACAATTGACTTTGATGTTTTTTTATTAGGTCTCATATGGACCCACCATTAACATCACTTTATTATTTACGGTTCATAACTTGACTTTTCGACAATTATGAATATTTTATAAAAATTGTTGTGTTTCAAGATTTAATTGTTAATTTTTAATAAAACTCTAGAACACCCAAATTCACAACCTGATAAAATCGTATGTTGTGATTGATTAAAAAAAAATCACAAAATCAAAGTAATACTAGTGACGGACTCTTGTGATAGTGATCTTTATACTAATTTATCAACTCACAATTTATCATTTCATTATGTTGTGAAAATGAGTGTGAATAAAGATATATCCTTAATTCCTTAGTTTTAGTAGCCATTTTTAAGTACTTGCCATTCAATTATTAATCTACCTATATGCACATCACAACTTTTTCTAAAACCATTCAATATCGCATTGGTCCACCACAAACACTACAATTGTTTTTTTACCAGTCACCATATTATACCTGATTAAGTAGTGATAAAGACTGAAGTTATTTATGGTCCTATTTGTCAATTATTTTCGTGGTCCTATTTGTCAATTATTTTCGTACTCCAAGTGGATTGGAATACAGGCTTAAGATAGTTTCACAATTTTAAATTACTAGGTGTAGCTATCATCTCTGACTCATTAGTGTACGAAACCTTGTCAATCATTTGTTGGAGTTGTTAGCAACTTACATACCATGTTCTTTAATATATGGATATACAATCTTTTCTTATCCGAGGTTGTAGGTGCTGAGTCATAAAAATTCAACCTTATCCACAACCTTTTCTATCAGATGGTGCAAAAATCATTCAGGAAATTCTTTCAGATTTAGGTTATATTTAAATTTGAAATTTAAAATTAAGATATTTTAAGAAAAGGTATTAGTATATATTACACATACATATATATATACAATTTCGTTCACAAAATAATAAAGCTAAAATTTAGAAGTGCATTTCATCAATAGTAAAAAAAATTTATTATTCAAATCATTTAAATTCTTCATATATTTTTAGCCAAACAAACCATTACTTTATCATGAGTACTTAAAAAATACAAAACACAGCAAGACAAATTTCCAAGCTGTAACATTACAACAAGGAGACAAGAAACAAAATGGCCCATCTTGAATTCTTGATGCCGTCCTTGACTTTGCATGAAGTGATAGAACTTATCGAATTATGAAGAAAAATATCCATAACGAGGGCGACTTTTGAATGGGACCTCCTTTCCATATTTAAATTGATTGTGGGTAGCTAGAAAGCATGTGGTCTCGGCTACCAAAATCAAGATTCACGTTCAACTCGAAGTACTGCAATAAGTTTCAAAACAGTTCGATAGGTTTACATTTGCATATTTTTTGTTTTAGCTAAAGGTTGATAATGGTACAATTGTACCCAAGAAATAAAAAAATTAAAAAAAATGTATTAATGTTTAAGGGAGCGAGAGAAATTATTAGGTTCAACGGAAGGAACGACTCTTCTCCACTCTAATTGTCATTCAACACCTCAAAACTAGGGTTTGATCCTAGCATCTTTCACTTATTAAAAAAAAAATCCATCTTCACCTTCAATTTAAGCTTGTAATTAAATATCCATATTAATAAATCTAAAGAGTAAGATGGTCTAGTTGGTCTAGTTATATTATTGTAATTTTTATAAAATACAAATACAAATGTCTTAGGTATATCATACAGTTTTCATAGTCATGTCTTAGTAGATTGATATGTTTGTAATTGCAATTTGCCACACACAAAATGAGGAAGAGTAATGAAAGGGAAAATTGAAAGAGAAATAAAAAAGAAAAAGGATCAGTGCCCCTAATAGGCTGTCAAAATCATCTTTAGTGATCATTGCCAATGAGCTCTAGCTCAACTGGCACCTTCTCGCCTTATAAGTTTTAGAATGTAAGTTCAAGACCTATTGTGTATGTGTGCAACTTACCAATAAAAAAAATCATATTCAGTGACCATTGGAATCCATTCTTCCACCAAAATTCCATAAGCTTTTTATTCATTTCTCTGATGTTACTCCCAAAGGAACTATATTTATATATGGCTATTGAATGGGAATTCACCTCTCATACAGATCAAGGTCTCAAACTATTGGGAAGCCATAGGTGTTATTGCAGCTCATAAGGCAGGAATAGACCCACATTCACTCAGAAGAAACAGAATAAATAACATTCCATGCAATTCCACTATGCTTTCTAACGGTTATGTATTTTCAAGGACTATGTCCATCACCTGATTAAAGCCGAGACATTATTTATTTAAGTTATATTCAAAAAAATATTTGAAAGTTAATTTTTGACTCATTGCAAGCTCTAGCTGGTTTACAATATAAGTTGATGTAGCCATCTTGAAAGAAGCATAGGCCACACCGGAATCATCAACGTGAGGTTAGTCGGCATTTTGTTTTGGTCCAGAATGTAGTTTTGTTTTGATGGGAACTTAAAAGAACTATTCAATGCTTGTGATTTTGGGTCCCTTGAATGTTTCAGAACATTTGTTATGATCAGATGTAAACATGAACTTCTCGTACGTTAGAACTACATGGTCAGTTCTGTAATGTTTGTATCGTTTAGCTGGCGGTGGCCCTTCTAAAGCTTTTATGATGCTGATTTATATGTCTGTAATAGCCATAGTGGTGCTGATTTATAATTCTGATACAACCATAGTTTTGTTATTGTGTTTGTTCATATCTGCTATTGGTTCTTTGGTAAGCAAAGTTTTCAAAGCATTGCTTACATTTTTGAGAAAAAAATATTTTGTGACTGAGATCCTTATGTCACATCCAACTAACTACAAACAATCATGTAATTGCAGCTCACAAGGCAGGAATAACCCACATTCGCTCAGAAGGAACAGAATAAACAACATTCCATGCAATTCCACTATGCTTTCTAATGGTTATTCGTTTTCAAGGACTATGCCCATCTCCTGATTAAAGCTGTGACATTATTTATTTAAGTTATATTCGAAACAAATAGTTAAAAGTTATTCTTTTGCCAAAAGCCTTATTTATAGCTCAATGGCATTACTTGGGTTTTTTTTTATTTATGAGAACCAAGATTCGAATCTCCCCTTTCCATTTATTGTAACAATTGAATTATAAAAAAAAAAGTTATTCTTTGATTCTGTTCAAACTCTAGCTGGTTCACAATATAAGTGGATGCAGCCATCTTGAAAGAAGCAACCGAAAAGCTTGACAGGCTACACCGGAATCATCAATGCGAGGTTAGTCGGCATTTTGTTCGGTCTATAATGTAGTTTTGTTTTGATGGGAACTTAAAACAACGATTCAATGCTTGTGATTTTGAGTCCCTTGAATATTTCAGAACATTTGCTATGATAAGATGTGACATAAATTTTTCGTACGTTAGAACAACATGGTCGGTTCTGTAATGTTTGTATCGTTTAGCTGGCAGTGGCCCTTCTAAAGCTTGCATGATGCTGATATATAAGCCTGTAATGGCCATAATGATGCTGATTTATAATCCTGTAAAGACCATAGATTTGTTTTATTGTGTTTGTTCATATCTGCTATGGGTTCTTTGGTAAGCAAAGTTTTTAAAGCATTGCATACATTTTGAGAAACAATTAATTTGAGACTGAGATCCTTATGTCACATCCAACTAACTTTAAACAGTCATGTTATACTGGTATATAACATGTGTGTGTGACCCTGAAAAATGGAGCAAATATTCTTCCTGAAAAGGAAAAGAAAAGAATAATAGAAGCTTGGTATTAATTATTATGGATAGCAAGTTTATAGTAATTGATTTTATGATATAATAACTGCTTTGAAACGTTTTGGGATGCTTCCCTATTATGAATCATGTTAGGACGCCACTTGAGTATTCGGCCCAGTGGTAATCTTCCTTTTTAAAAAAGCCCCACCCCTCTACGAGGGTGTGGATTCAATCTCCGGGGTTTTCAAATATACGTGTGTGTGAGTTTAGATTAGAATTTCTATCATATATAAAAAAAAAAAAAAAAAATCATGTTAGGACAAACTATTGTTGATAAGTACCCTATTTTATGGTATATGGTTTCCTACCAAAAAAATTATTATTATTATTGTTATTTTATTTTTTTTATATAGAGGTACGAGGCCATTTCATTTTAGATAGTAAAAGCAAAAGAAGTGAGCTTTTTTAGAATTGTTAGTGCAAATCATTCTTAGTTCTTAAAATCTAATTCATATATTTGAAAAGGAGTGGGTTAGATTTTATAACGTTATCAGTATTTATACAAATGTAACTATTACTATTTGGGGTATCTAGCTTTTAAATTATTGATTACATGATAAAATCTATTCCACTCATTTCAAAACAGATAAATAGAAATTTAAATTTCAGTAGTTGACTTAAGAACTATAGAGAATTTTAATTTGAAAATCTTTTTTCGTGCATTCAGAAAAAAAAAAAAAAAAAAAAACTTGAATGGAATTGGATTAGCTCCACTATTACTCTCATATTAAAATTTTGGCAACTTGGATGGAATTGGATACGTTCAAATCCATTCTGGAGTTAAATATACCTACTAGTAGGTTTACCTAGCCTAGAAAAGAAAAAGAATAAAATAAGAAAGAAACTAAATGAAGATATTATTTTAATAGATGTATCATTTTAGGTTACAATATAACCTGTTTTTCGCAAACCGAAGACTTTTTTTCTTTCTTTTCCCTTCTCTCTGGAAAAACAAGAAACTCTATTCAAACCAAAAACAACAGCAATAACAAACCAACATACAGCTAAAGCAGGACCAATAACAAACCAACGGTCAAACTGTTCACAAGCTTACCTAACTCACTCCACACAACTACCAAAAACCCAGGTACGGTATAAACCAACTTAAAGGAAATATATTCCCACAAATATAAATTATAAAAACTAATCACCAATTTGAAAAGAAAAAACAAATGCAAGAATATATGGATCCATTAACAAATGTCTTTTTACCTTGTAAATGACAAAAATTTTCGAGAAAATACCAACTATAGCATTACAAAGTCCCAACCAACACCGTCATGTCAATTTATCTAGCATTTGGGTGGTGGCCAAAATGCAAGAGTACACAACAATGGACAAATTCCCACCTGAATTAGTACAAACAACCAATGAGTCACTACTCACTCCTAAATAATTCTTGCGGGGACCGAATATTAGAGGCCAGCTTGATCTTCTTGGGATAGTCTTTTTTGTTTTTACTCACTTGAGTACTTGAGGTGCCTTTTTCGTTCAAATTTCATGACATTTTTTTTTTTTAACAATTTGATGAGATTGTAATTTGTATTTTGCACAAAATTACTTTTACATAATACCACCGTTAATATCATAATTATTTTAAAAAAATTCTAGACTAGGGTTAGAAATTTTTTCTTATGAAATTTGCTATGTCATTAGATTTATTGTTTTTCAAAACGTTAGATGGTTTAAGTGGTTAACCAACAATTTTATTTAAACAAGAAGATTTAAAAGTGATTAAATTCTTCATTTCTTAACAATTTAAGCATTTGAGTTAAGTGGCATTTTACTATTGTAATCTGTCTATAAGAATATCTGGTTAGTCTATCAGTTTTAATAAGTGGGTTTCACACATGAGAGGTATTAGAATAAAGATTAAGTAATTCAAATTTACTATTTCTTATTAACTTAAACATCTAGATATAAGTAATATTTGATCAAAATAAACGCAACATAGTTCAAGTTTATAAGACCATAGGCATAGTCTTGAGCTCTTGCTTTTCTATCTCGATAATGATTGGAAAAGGAAAAAGTTTACATAGCCCATATTGGTATGATGAAATGATCAAAGAGCAATGCTATATATTCACAAAATTTTATTCCCAAGATTTCGTAAACCTTAATATTTCTTTTATCCTTCCTATTGCATTGAACATTAGATTTTCAAAATTAAAATAGTGATTACATATAGTTTCCAAAAGAGACTTTAATTATTCAGCAAAAAAAAGAGGCTTTAATGCATATCCCTTCATATATAAAAGAAGCCTTTAATGCAACGTAATGTGCAGCTCTCTTGGCACTTTGGCAGTGGCAAAAACAGTAGAGCTGGGGCACAAGTACATGATGTGTTGAACGTTATCCTTCCCTTACAGAATTCCTCAACATCGCTTCACTTGGCTATTAAACATGTTAATGCTGAAACTAGAGTGATCCTAAACCTCTTTTTTGTATGTTAATTATAATTTTAAGAAAGCTAATTTTGTTGTCCATAATATTGTTAGGAGGACCTTTTTGTGTAAGCCCGCTCCATTTCTTCCATCCCAGACTTTTGTTTTTGTTCCTAGGACTAGAGATGGTTTTAATTCCCCACCTTTGTAATTTTGTTGCTTTGTTTGTGTGTGAATTTTTTACTATTCAAACAACATTGAGGCCTTGAGGGAGAGACAAGAGCCTTTGGGACATTGTCCAATTCTTCCATAAAAGAGAATCTAAATTCAAATCTCTCATCTCATTTGTTGGAAACCAGAAAACACAACACTAAGGTATAAAATAGAACCAAGATAATCATGATCAATGAAAGAGTTTGTATATGAAAAACTACTTGGAAAAAAAAAGAAAAGGATTTGTGTATGAAATTTCTAAAAAGATTTGCAATTCACTAATTTGTCACGTGACTAATGAATAATTTTCCTTTGTCGTTTTATATTTGAGTTATGCTATAAGCACAATAACTGTAATAAGTAATAACAATTGATTTGTAGTTCTTTTATTAGGTCTCATATGGATCCACCATTAACATCACTTTATTATTTACGGTTCACAACTTGATTTTTTGACCGTTATGAATATTTTGTAAAAATTGTTGTGTTTCAAGATTTAATTGTTTATTTTTAATAAAACTCTAGGGACACTTAAGTTCACAATCATAAAGTGGTATATTGTGATTGGTAAAAAAAAAAAAAAAAATCACAAAATCAAGGCAATACCAATAATGGACTCTTATGATAATGATGTTTATATTACTTTATCAACTCACAACTTTTCATTTCCATAGGTTATGAAAATGAGTGTGATTATAAATGTATCCTTAGGCGAGTTGTTATTTTTACCATCATCCGTTTCAGTAGCCATTTTTAAGTACTTGCCATTCAATTATTAATCTACCTATACCTATATGCACAACACAACTTTTTCTAAGACCATTCAATATCGCATTGGTCCACCACTAACATACCAGTCACCATATTACACCTAATTAAGTAGTGATAAAGACTCTGAAGTTGTTTATGGTCCTATTTGTCAATTACTATCGTACTCCAAGTGGATTGGAATACAGGCTAAGATAGCTTCACAATTGATTAGCAAAAAAAGAAAACATAGCTTCACAATTTTAAATTACTGGGTGTAGTAGCTATCATCTCTGACACATTAGTGTACGACACCTTGTCAATCATTTGTCGGAGTTGTTAGTTAGCGGCTACATATCATCTCTGACACATTATAATATATGGATATACAATTTTCTTATCCATTTGGAGGTTGTAGGTGCTGACTCATAAAAATTCAACCTTATCCACAACCTATTCTATCAGATGGTGCAAAATCATTCAGGAAATTCGTTCAGATTTAGGTTTTATTTAAATTTGAAATTTTAAATTAAGATATTTTAAGAAAAGGTATTAGTATATATTACACACATATATATATATATACAATTTCGTTCACAAAATAATAAAGCTAAAATTTAGAAGTGCATTTCATCAATAGTACAATTTTTTTATTATTCAAATCATTTAAATTCTTCATATATTTTTAGCCAAACAAACCATTACTTTATCATGAGTACTTAAAAAATACAAAACACAGCAAAACAAATTTCCAAGCTGTCACATTACAACAAGGAGACAAGAAACAAAAAGGCCCAACTTGAATTCTTGACTTTGCATGAAGTGATAGAACTTTATCGAATCACGAAGAAAAATATCCATAACGAGGGCGACTTTTGAATGGGCCCTCCTTTCCATATTTAAATTGATTGTGGGTAGCTAGAAAGCATGTGGTCTCGGCTACCAAAATCAAGATTCACGTTCAACTCGAAGTACTGCAATAAGTTTCAAAACAGTTCGATAGGTGTACATTTGCATATTTTTTGTTTTAGCTAAAGGTTGATAATGGTACAATTGTACCCAAGAAATAAAAAAATTAAAAAAAAATGTATTAATGTTTAAGGGAGCAAGAGAAATTATTAGGTTCAACGGAAGGAACGACTCTTCTCCACTCTAATTGTCATTCAACACCTCAAAACTAGGGTTTGATCCTAGCATCTTTCACTTATTAAAAAAAAATCCATCTTCACCTTCAATTTAAGCTTGTAATTAAATATCCATATTGATAAATCTAAAGAGTAAGATGGTCTAGTTGGTCTAGTTATATTATTGTAATTTTTATAAAATACAAATACAAATGAAGGTGGTGTAAAATTTGATGGTCATGAGATATCAAAGAGCGAGTGTTTTCAATATCTTATATCAATAATTCATAAGAATAAAGAAATTGAAGAGGACATGAATCATCATTTAGGAGTAGGGTGGATGAATTGAAGAAGCGTATCAAGAATATTGTATGATTGCAAACTACTTATTATGTTAAAGGAAATTTTTTATAAGACCAACTATGCTTATAGTATTGAATATTGACTAGTAAGAAGAAACATATTTATAAAATGATAGTAACTAAAATTAGAATGTTAAGATTGATAAGTAGAAATACAAGAAAATACATAATTCAAAATAAGAAAATTTACATAAAATTTTGAGTAACCCCTATTGATGAAAAAATTATGGAGAGTCTATTTAGATGGTTTGGTCATATGCAAAAAAGAGTGATCAATACATCAGTAGGGAAGAGTTAATTGATTTAAGTTAATCGAGAGGATGGACAAAAATAGAGGAAGACATAAAATAATATTAATAAAAGTACTAAAAAAAAAAGAAAAAGGGAATTTCAATTATAGAGGTGACACATAGTAGACCTTTAGATGTGATAGAATAATGAAGAAGAATATATGTGACTAATCGTAATTAGTCTATTGAGGATCTATTATCAACCCAAAATTTTAGAATTAAGACTTAATTATTGTTGTTTGTAGCTTCATATGCAGAACTTTGTATAGTAATTAAAGGTGACAAAGGGAAAATAAAATAGGCCTAGATATTACCAAAAAAAAAAGTTACAATGGTAACAAAGGGAAAATAAAATAAAGTATATTATAAGTATCCAAATTCGGATAATGTTAAGTATATAAGTCTTTCTCTCCTTCCCAACAAGACGATGAAATACATGTGCGTTTGGATTAGTTTTTTTAACTGAATAACTTATTTACTTATTTGTTGAAAATTAGTAGATATACAATTATATCTTAAAAAAAAAAAAAGAAAAGAAAAAGAAAAGGAGGTTTGAAAAGGTTGTACAATTAGATGATCAACATTACAAGTGGACAGAGTTTTGTATTATAGAGCATGATATTGAAACTGCTTATCATGCAGGCTCCTATAGTGAAAACTGAAAACTAAAAAGGAGCTCATATGAATCACATAGGTTCATGGATGTTAGGTGTATGATGTATCACAGATTCACAGTGCAAATGATCCAATGATTACATTAATTAATTCTACTTACAGATTTATCAACAAGTTTACACATAAAATTATTTTCAAAAGTACAAAACTTGATCGATAGAAGTCGTGTTGAGTAAAAACTTCCCAACATTAATTGCATAGCTTTAAGATTAATGAGCTTTCAAAAATAATTGTGAAGCTGCCGACAAAATCATAAGCATGGTTATGATTATTGGTAAATGACATGAAAAAGGTTTCAAACGAAAAGAGAAGGAAAATCAAAAACAAAAAAAATAAAATGATTATGATTTAGATGTCACTTGTAGAACGTATTAGGCAAGATTCCATTTGCAATTAGCTTTTTCTCGTTTATCTTTTAGTTTATTTTGTCATGTATATTTTTTAAAGCTTCATTTTTTTTAGTACAAATATATTTTAACTCACTTTCAAAATAAAAAATCAAATAAGTTGATGTCAAATGGAATACCGTTTATTTTTTTGTCTTAAAATTGAATATACAGCCTTCTAAAATATCACATTTTTTAAGATACAATTATTTTTTTACATAATAAACAAAATGAATTCATCAAAATGAATGCATGAATGTATCTAGAGAGTACTGGAAAGAGAACAAAACTATGTATCTTGTACTGTAATTTTTTTTTTGATACTTAGTAGAATTCTTCTATATATGGTACTTTTAGGATATCATATATTGTCGAAAAAATTGGAGCTACTCGTCTTTACGTGGAAAATGTTGGAAAGATGCTATCCACATATATATATATATTTCTACTTTTTATGGTTTTAAAAATAAAAAATAAAATAATAATAATAATAATGCTTTTTGCTTTTCGTTGTAGCTAGGTAACTCTGGATAATATTCACTTATGGTTCTGACCTATGAGTATTTGTATCTAGCTAGAGAGTTGAGTAAAAATGAAGACGTAAATTTTGTTATATATGTTCGTATAATTAATTATAGGTGGGAATTTTCTCAAATAACGGAAAGGTTAATTAATACTTACAAAATCAAATCAATAGTTGAGAACCGAACTAATCCGAACTCTGTCTGATGTGATGACCGAGTTATTTTGACTTCCGTGGGACCAATAAAGAAAATGAACAACAAATACTCAGATAAACTTAGTCAACCCAGTGGAGGTTGGCCTATAGCTCTCCGATAATTTAAAAATCCACCATACAAGGACTTAAATTTTCTTGTAATAAATTCTGGAGAGAGAGCTTACCCCTCTTTTCTTTTCTCTTTTTTGCTCTATTTATACTCTTCATTTTTCTTAGATATCTCCCAATCCTTTCATCATCCTCTATTTTCTTCTTCTTTTTTGCCATTAATGCACTCCCTATGCCTGCTGTATGACAACCCATCTTCCTTGTTTAGTACCCAATTTGGTTTAAATAAATCTGACATTTGCTTGATATTTTTCTAGCATTAAATGCATTATTATGGACTGATCTTTTACTCCCTTTTACTGCTCAGTTTATTCAAACAAATGGTTGATCAAGGTCAAACAGAGTTAGAGCACAATCTCTGTTCAGTCAAGAACTGAACACGTGTCAACAATTCCTGAACTAAATTTCCCGGATTATTTGTCTCCCCTCCATTAATGTTCACGAATTTTAGCAAATTTTTTTTTTTTTTGATTTGACAATAGCAATCTACACTACACACACGCATACACTGTTTGGGGAGGGCAAAGGGGATTCGAACCTCTACCAAATGAGGGTGAATTTTCCCTTGCACCACTAGGCCAAATGCCTAGTGGGCTTTAGCAAAAAAAATTAAAGTATAATTAATGTTCGCGAAAAGTGGAAGGTGGCCTTTTTCCCTTTCTTTTTGTTTGCTGGATTTATTGGTTAAAGCTTCCTAAGTCCTAATACTCAGGTAGTCAGCTTCCCTTCCCTTCCTACTATTAATTATCACTGCCTAAACTGTTCTAATTGAGTGGAACTTTTTTTGTTGTTGATGTAATTGGCAAGTGGAAGGCTAGGGTGCAGGGAGTAGCTACAAGAGGTGCTAGACCACTAAGCTACAATTTGTTCCCCCATTTGAGTGGAACTTGAGGCTGGTCCTAAATTAATAAATAATAATAAAATCTTTCATAATTCTAGCATTGATTAAGGGTAAGAGTTTAATCTTATAGCCACCTAGTCACCCTTGTGCTTAGGTACATCTTTAAAGATATTTGGTTTAATAGTTTCTAAGGCCTCATGAGATCTATGAGATTTTGGATTTCAAATTTTTAACTAGTTTCTTGGGATCACCCCCAAAGGACTTCTCCCTATAAAGACTACATATATCTGAAGAAATAGTCAAGTACTCAAAGTAAGTGTAGCATCACTCTTTTAAGAAACATCTAAACTGCAATGAATAGTAATATATATACACCAAAAAGTGGAAAGTGGCCTTTTTCCCTTTCTTTTTGTTTGCTGGATTTATTGGTTAAAGCTTCCTAAGTCCTAACACTCAGGTAGTTAGCTTCCCTTTCCTTCCTACTATTAATTATCACTGCCTAAACTCTTTAATTGAGTGGAACTTTTTTTGTGGTTGATGTAATTGGCAAGCGGAAGGCTAGGGGGCAGGGGGCAGCTACAAGAGGTGCTAGACCACTAAGCTACAATTTGTTCCCCCAATTGAGTGGAACTTGAGGCTGGTCCTAAATTAATAAATAATAATAAAATCTTTCATAATTCTAGCATTGATTAAGGGTAAGAGTTTAATCTTATAGCCACCTAGTCACCCTTGTGCTTAGGTACATCTTTAAAGATATTTGGTTTAATAATTTCTAAGGCCTCATGAGATCTATGGGATTTTGGATTTCAAATTTTTAACCAGTTTCTTGGGATCACCCCCAAAGGATTTCTCCCTATAAAGACTACATATATCTTGAGGAATAATAAATGACTCAAAGTAAGTGTAGCATCACTCTTTTAAGAAACATTTAAACTGCAATGAAGAGTAATATATATACACCAAAAAAAGAAAAGAAAAAAAGATCGTTTATCACATCCACGATGCATTAAATAAGTTGAGAATTCTTGTAAAAGCCTAGATTTCACTTTGATCTAGATCATTTTTATAGAAGGATTTTGTTAAAGAATGCCCTTAAGGCAATGATTATAGGAAAAATTATCTCCTGTTTCCGCGGTATATAGCGCCCCCCTCACAACAGGTGGGACCCACACGCCTGTAGGCCCCACCTGTTGTGAGGGGGGCGCTGTATACAACGGAAACAGGAGATACTTTCTCATGATTATAGAAATGTGTTTCATTTTAGCTCTTAATTGCGCCTATAAATTAAATTCTTGGTATTAATCGTTTTTTTTATTGGTGACTCCATTAAAAATGTTGAATTTCTTGATGCGCACTATGAAATAAGAGTACAAGATAAGTGATCATGTCAAATTAATCACCAACCACCATTCATTTTTCGTTTGACAGGGTTCATTTTGATTCTATCTTTTTTATATATATATATCATATATATATATATATATATATATATATATATATATATATATATTCATGTATTATTTTGATCCTCAACCACTCAAATTTGGATCAAACAAGTTTCTACCTTCCAGTCTTAGTATATATCCCCTCACCTTTATAATCAAGTCCTCCGAAATTGTGAAATCATTTGTAATTTTGTCAACCAAATTATTATTAAAAAAACAAGTGCTTAGGTTCGATGAATGTGGCATTTTTTATTGTGTTTTATTTAGAACTGTGACTGCTTATCTTTACAAAATACTAACAACTTAAGAAGGGACTGACCTAATATTCTGAGAGAGAAGGACTTATTTAACCTTTTAATGAAATGTTGACAGTGCACGCTCTTACAGTACTCTAAGGATGGGTTAACTTATTAATTGCTCCTTTAAATTTAGATAATGGAGATGGATAAGGCATCACTCTAGTGAGATATAAGAGGTAAATTCTTTCTTTAGAGGCTTGAGAAGACATCATTTAATAACTATAATATTAACTACTTAAAGGAAAATTAAAGATATTCTCCATTTCAAAATCTCACCCTTTAGTCAATCTCATAATTCAAATTAAATGTTACATAATTCAAATCAAATTAGAAGTTTAGAGACATAATTTTTTCTACAACTGTTGACTTGATCTGTTGTGATTGATGCATAACAAAAGTAATATTAATGGTGGATTCAGATGAAAATGATGAACTTTCATTCACAACAAAATGCATACTTAGATTAAAACTAGATTCTGACAATGTAAGCTTGCTTATACCTTAAACAAGATGTAAGATTCCATTTTGTTAATAATAATTTTTCCTTTGTCTTCTTAGAAACTAAGCAAAGAATAACTAGATTGTAGCATCCTAGTCTCTGTTCATTAAAGTTTGTTGTCCACGCGGTCTAGCTTAACCTATATTCAATATTTTGATAAAAACCTATATACAATATTGTACCACCCATTCTAATGATTTGAATCAATTGGTTTATTTTTTTTTATTTTTTTAATTCAATAGTGAGGGAAAAAAAATTTGAATTCTGCTTTTCCTTATAGTAAAATCTTAATACCAATTAAATTAAATTTTTTCGACAAATCAATTAGTTTAACTGACGAGATAAAGAATATTATAATAATTTGGGGATTCAATTAAAAGCTGTAAACTATCACACTCTCTCTGAAAAAGCTTTACCCATCTTTCTTCCATTATATATCTTCTCGTGCATGAGAGACACATGCTCATCAAGCAGTCCGAGGTCCAATCAGTGGAAGATTTTATACTGCAGCTTCTTGTCATTTTTTTTTTCTTTCGCCAAATACATTTATTGTACCTTACATTTTTTTTTCCCTAGTTTATTTTTTGTAGAAGAGATGCTATATATTTTGCCCATTATTCCTTACCAACATATAGTTAGAAATCTTATTTGGTCAGTTCGTTAACATGTGTATAAGATTCGCTAGACAAAACTATCACGGGAGGTCGAGACTAAAGATCTAGCTAACGCAACTAACACTATAAAGGAAATTGCTTAGCATTTAGTACCCACAACTTGATTTAATGAATTGTCTCCTATTTACTTCAAAACATAGTACGACTTGAATGAGAAGTCCTATCACCTATGTCCTATAACCAATTAAATTAATGGTTGCGCAGGATCTATAGCATTAAAATTGGTTGAGAAGTGTCTTCTAGTTCTAGTTTCAACATTGTACACTGGATATAAATTAATAAAACCAAAATAATAGGTAAGATGGACCCATGATTTTTATCCACCTTTAAAAAAAAAAAAACGTTGCTATGGTAACTAGTGTATATGAACTTTAATTTAAAGCACATAAGATCTCATTATGAGTTCACGTCGACAACATAAATCATCCACTGCCAAGTGCCAACATCGCAGATTGTAGACTATTAGCTTGTACTAATTAATGTTTGAAAATATATTATATTTAGTTTATTTGACAAACCTCATGTAATGAATTTTAACTTATGCATTCAAGTATCAATAGTGTTAGAACTAAGAATAAGATTGTCAGTTATCAGTCACATCTCGTATGAATTTTTCATATCATGGTAGTTTGATGATTATGTCCATGATGCAGTTAAAGGATGTATCATTGAGACACAAAACAATTTGCTAAGCGACAATTTTTATTTTTGGATTTTTCTATACAGGCAACTAAAGTTGGAAAAATTGATATAACAAACCTATGTTTTCAACAAATTAAAGGTATATATTGTGAAACTAGCTAGTACCAATTATTATTATTATGTTGTGTTGTTGTTTCCGGTTATTGTTTAGACTATGATTGTTTTCTTGAAAAAAAGATTATTATACCAATATTTACGGAGAGAACGTTATTATTACAAGGAATTAATGTAGTATTTTTTCTTCTTTGATGACAAGTTGCCCGTGTTGGTTCTTATATTGTCATAATTATGATACTTTTACCTTTACCCTTATATTGTCAACCCATGTATTGGTGCGTGTTTTCAAGCTTTAAAATTGACGTTGGAGGCAGGGTTTTTTGATGTTATTTTTGAAGGGCCACAAGTGCGTTTTCTAGATGTGGTGTCTATGACCAGATGGAAATTTCTGTGGAGAACATGTGGGCTGAGGATGTGCGGGGTCTAGTTCAGAACTTAAGGTGTTTTACTGTGTCTTCTGGGATGCCAGGGTCTAGCAGGGCCGAGCTAGATAATGACTGGCAGATGGAAATTCTTGAAATTGATAAAAACTAATCTCACAAAGGAGTTGTCCTAGCTCTTGCATATATAGATTACTATTTTTTAGGGTACGACAGTTAAGTCATTAGTGATGTGAGTACAAAATTTCAGACCTTAGATAATTTTTTCATGCTGAGACATTAATTAGTGTCAGCTCCGTTGTCATGAGATTTTCGTTTAATTTTTAGTTTATTATTTTATTTTGGTTATGTATAGATTTTTAAAATTTTATTTTTTCTAAACACAAATATATTTTAACCAACTTTCAGTAAAATATCAAATAAGTCAGTGCCTAATAGACATTTTTATAGTTTAATTTTAGTGGTTGTTCAGAAAAGATAAGTAAAGTTTTTATGCTTTCTGACCCAAAGATTTCATCAACATAATTTTCCTTCTATCATAATCAAAATGTAAAGTTTCAATGTTATTTATTTCCTTAACCTATATACTTGTACCTGTGCATACCCCCCTCATGGGTTCAAATGTTTTTGTCGATAATGATGATTATTCATTGTTTATGGGTTCAAATTAATTAAGAGCACTAAATTTGACAGCTGGCTATGCTTGACCTCTAGTTAATCCATATAAAAAACTTTGGCCAACACAAAGTTTCGGTCTCTCTTTTTAACTATCTTTCTTGCATGGATGATTCATGCACTAGTAGATACATGCTTATCATCGAGCAGTCCAATGTTCAAAAATAAATTCAACTATGTAGTACATCGCCTTTTTATACTTCCAAAAATTAGTACAACAAATAATGCGGTACACATTTCCTTTTATCTTTTTTTTTTTTTTTTTTGACATTCATTTATTTCTTATCTTTATTTTTTTTTTTCTTTTTTATTTTATTTGGTAGATATGGTACTTTTTAATATCTCTTCAAACGATGCAATAAAAAATTACAATAATATTAGAGACACTATATTTTTTCACAATTCTTAGAGTAATGTCACTTTTAACTGTGTCCACAATCATATCATTTTTATCACGTAGCAATCATAACAAATTTAAATGGTATGCAACTAAAGGGTACAAGAAGCCCATTAGAAGACTGGTAGGCAAATATATATTTTGGTCCATACCTAGTGTATGCAAGTGCAACTAACGTCCCATTATTGCCCAGATGTGCCTCCACGTCATGTCAAAATCGGGTTTAAGTGGGTCGGGACAATGAACGCACTTGCGAGTCCCTTTTTTTTTTTCATCAAAAAAAAAAGTGCAACTAACACCAAAGCAACCTGACCTTCTCATGTTTTAACGATTTTGCGTTCTATATATTTCGTGTCTTGTACAAATAAAACCTCACCACATGGTCCACATCTCTTTGTGCTTGATAGTTTTATTATGTAAGGGTTGTACTGGCAGGGAGCTTGCTGCACGGCAATACAGACTCGACTGAAGTTCATTTGATAAGTTTAGTATATGATTACAATCAAATAGAAAATTTCCTAAGATGATTCATGAATTTGGAATAGATCCATGAGAGTAAGGAGTTATTATTGAAAGATCGAAATTTGGAAAGTAATTTTATAATGAAAATTGGTAAAATATATCATCAAAAGGTGCATGTACGGTTCTTTTTTGGAAATATTACTTTTTATAGGTCAAGAGAGGGAAGTGCAAGATCATGAATCCATAATTTTTTTGCTACGGTCAGAGTCAAAATTTTAGTTCAAGAGCTGAGATTAAAGGATAATGTTGAAAGCAAAATTAATTTAAAAAAAAAATTAAATAAATAATTAATGGAAAAAATTAAATTTTCTATAAAATATATCTAAATGCAAACTATAATTGAAGAGGGAATTGAAATTTTCTTCTAAGTAAGGACCTGCAGCAAGAAAAAGAGAGAGAGAGTAAGGATCTGCAGCAAGATTTTGAAAAATCATCTTAATACGTACAAGGTGATTTTTAAATCTATTTGGGACTCTATAGAGTCTAATTATGCGAGAAATTATTTAATCCATCAGGTGAACCATGTCATCTGTCCACCAACTCATATATTAAATGACATATGTAATAATTAACCAAGTCATCTTAATTAGCTTTTAATAACTAACCCAGTTTTTAACGTTGACGTTAGGATTAACAAATTAAAAAACAATTATTAAATTTTCAGTGTTTATCTTCTTTGCTCAGCCCAAGCCCAACCAAACAGTCCCTTTTGAGAACAATCACTGTGTTTGAAAACTCTGCACTTGCTGGCAACACCAACCTACCCCACCGGCAACAACCCATTCCTCCCTCTTGTTGATGATGGCAACACCGACAGAGCCAACACCAACGACTATGACTGGCCAAAGCTTTTTTCTTTCCTTTGTGTTGTTGGTTAACAAAAATCTTCTAAACCGAAGCTTTAAACCCTCCAAATATAGTAAATTTTGAATTTGTTAATATAGTGATGATGATTTGAAGTAACAAAGTGTAAAAGATTACACCGCCTAATGCTGAGCAAAAATTACTGAAAATATAATTTATTTTTAATTTTTAATTTATTAATACTAACGTTAACGTTAACAACTGGGTTAGTTGTTAAAAGCTAATTAAGGTCTTACTTGGTTAATTATAACACATGACATTTAATATATGGGTTGGTAGACGGATGACATGGTTCACCTAGTGGACTGAATAATTTCTTCTAATTATGCTCATGTTTCTTCACAATCTCAAATAACTATATATATACAACAACCTTCCTTGAGGTTTTGTAAAATGATACACCGCCCTTCATATTTTAGAAAATAACATTCTGCTCCTCACATTTGTTAGAAAATGAAACTTTACCCGTTAACTTTGTTTAAAACTAACACTCTACCCCTTATTTTTTCAAAGTGTCAAATGGACACAAAGTGTCATTTTAAAAAACAGGAAGGATACGTTTCATTTTGCAATATCTTAATGAGGTAATTACTGTAATTTCCCTGAGAGATATAAACAAAAATGACTTGCTTTATTATAGAAAGAATTAAAGAAAAAGAGTAAAAATTGAAAAATCACATGCATATTACTTTTAGGTTTTATTTTTATTTTTCAAATATAAAACCCACAACATTTAGGATAGTGTTTATTATTACTATTATTATTTTTTTTTTCTACAAAGAAATTCCTAGGGAAAAGGGTTATTAGTTGAGGGATCCAAAATAGGGCCATTTCTTGTGGGAGGGGGGCAAATTTATAATTTGAATATGCATAAGACCTGTTTTGGTTGCATCCCCCTCCTTGCCAGCCATATGGAGTGGGAATTAGGTAAGGGTCAGATGGCACAAAATCTTAATGAGTAATGTTGGGGAGATTTTTATTTTTTTATTTTTCATAACTATTAATTAATATAGGCTATTGTAATTAGAGTACCTAACATTTCTTTGACTTGGGTTCACCATTGACACCATTGTTCTTATGCACAAATCACAACAAGTCATGTCAATAATTGTAAAAAAAAATTATGAAAAAATGTTGTCTTTAAACTTATAGAATCTTAATATAGGAGAGAGAGCTGGACCAACTCATGGTGTTGTACATATTATTAAGATTTATTAATTAATTTTGGTGCAATTTTGTTTTAAATTGAGAATAGAAGGATGTAGTCAATAATGTAGGCATGTTACTTTAAAAAAAAAAAAAAAAAAAAAAAAAAAAAAAAAAAAAAAAAGCTCATTATAACTAAGATTATAATTATTTTTTATTAGTAAATTACACACATACTCGCTAGATTATGAATTTGTAACTTGCATCCTTCACCTTATTCTTTCTTGGTAGAGATTGAGTGCAATATTTAATCAAAAAGTTAAAAAAAAAAATTTTATTAGATGGTTAAGGTCAAAAATTACTTTTCAAAGAATGGTTAATATTAAAAGTATTCAACCATGCAATTTCAAAAAGTATTGATTATCCTTATAAGAGGAGTTGTCATTTTAAGGACGATATAGACCATAGAGACAAAACAAGACTTATAGGTATAAATTAATAAAAACAAAATAAGACTAATAGGTAGAGATGCTTCTTTTTGATTGATTTTCGTACCCCACCAACAACCACAAAGTCAGTACTTTTTTCTTTTCTTTATCTATTTTTTTATTCTTTTTAGGGTGATTTACTCAAAAAATACGCTTAATTCTTTCGTTTGCTATTTTTGGTAAACCTTATTATGCATAAAAAGGTGTGCATATAGTTCTCAAGGTTAAAATGCTATCCTATCCAATCCATTGTTTTTTTTTAATACGCCAACAGAAAAGAGACACAATGTAGTTTCGCGAGATCTCGAGAGAAGTTTATATAACTCTTTCTTGCAAAAATGCCAATAGAGACAAAATGTGACTGATAGGTAGAGATGCTTCTACTTTTACTATGTTCTTTCACTATTTTTTATGATAATGTGTTCTTTCACTATTTATTATTATTATTATTATTTTCTTTATTTCCTTTACTCTTTTTGGGAGTACCACATAAGATTATTATTTTATTCTTCTTCAAAGGGAGAGTTATATAATTCATAAGCCCCCAACTCAAATGAAGATAAGATCATTTTTAAGTCTCTCACTCTAATATTGTGCCACTGCCAAGAAAGTTTATCATCTTATTTAGTTGGAAAATTTTTTTTTTTTTTTTTTTTTAAAAGGTTGGTTTTCAGGTTGAATACACAAACAAATCAGTATTTATCACCTTCTAACAAATGGATTTTATTTTATTTTGTTGATCCATCATCGCTGAGTTTTCTAACAAATGGATTTTAAATTGTTGCAATGAAATCCTTCAAACTTTATCCCGTGCTAATGTTCTTTCTCTGAAGATGTTAGCTGGGTTTTATGAAAACCACTAATTAACACACAGAAAATTAGATTACATTGTGTTTTTTTCAAATGAAACTTCCAATTGAATATTCAACCAAGCATCAATTTTGCAAAAAATTCTACCAATTTTTGGGAGTGAAAATTCAAGATAGGTACAGATCACCACTCCACACCACCATCACGTCATCACCTAAGAAACTAAAAACACATTGAATTTGGAATACAAGGTAGAGCACGTTTTAGGGTTTTACAGAATCCAATAGCTAGTATCTTGAAAAAAACACATACACACACAGAGATGAACAAGAAATATGCGGATGATCTATATTTGTGTAAATATTAAATTGTATATCAATCACAAAACTATTTCTGAAAAAAGCAATGACTGTGGTTGTTCTAACAGTATTGTCCTCGTAGTTATCAAACGGTTCCATGTTATTCATCCAAAAAAATAGGGAATGGCTTGGTCCAGTGCACAGGAGCACTAGACCGGTTGAGATATTAACACGTGTACAAAAACTGTATAAAACTAGACATGTGACAACATCTCAACGGATCCAATGCTCCTGTGCACTGGACCCAAGCCTTTCCCAAAAAAATAAATGGTTCCATGTACAGTTCGACATCATCCTCTCCCTCAACCCACAAATTATTTAATAAAAGATATACGATAAAATGCACTAAAATCTCCTAAGCTTTCATAATAAGACCCCTTTAGCTTTCTTTTTTTTTTTCGTCAATTTAATACATAAATTTTGGTATTGAAACCTATAGACCCATTATGCTGATAATGTCTATTTTTAACTTCTTCTTTTTGCATCAAATTATTTATAAATAAATAAAACAATGGGGTGTATTTAGAGCATTATTATCAGACTCAATATTCGGCTGAAAACAACAAAATATAAGGAGAAGGCAGCCAAAACACGCAGCATCAGCCTCCTCAGATGAGTGAAAATTCGAAGCTGATGAACAGTAGCTCACCCAACTCAAGGAGCTACTGTTCATCATTCGGGTAATAAAAAAGGCTTTTTTCTCTCTCTTGCAAGCTGTCTCCCGCGCCAATAATAACGGAAAAAACAACACAACAACAACAACAACACAAACACTGTACAGATCTAAATCTTCAATACCCCAAACAAAAACCCACAAACCAAAAAAAAAAAATCAAAGGCTTAAAAAGAGAAATTAGAAAGCTCTTCCAAAACTGATAAGAAAAAAGAAAAAAAAATGGAGGCTCAAAACTGTTTGATGATGGTGAGTGGCAGTAAAGATGGAGGCTCAAAAAAAAAAAAATAAATAAGCAACGCTGAGAGAAAAGAAAATGAGGGGGGGGGGGAGGAACTGGAAAATGAGAGAAAGAAAGAAAAAAGAAGAAAATGAGGGGGGGGCGGGGACGAACTGGAGAAAGAAAGAGAGAAAAAAAAAAAAAAGAAAGAAAAAAAGAAGCAAATGAAGGGGAGAGGAAGTGGGGAGGAAATGAGAGAAAAGGGAGGGGTACGTGGGTGATGGGAAAAAAAAGGAGAAAAAAAAAAAAAAAAAGAAAAAGAGGGGAGGTGTACGTGGGTGGAGGAGAAAAAAGGAAAGGAAAAAAAAAAAGAGAGAGGGAATATCCTACGGGTGCATAGAAGGAGGGAAGAGAAAAATGAGAAATGATGGTTTTTTGGGAGTTGTGAAAAAATAAATAAAATAAAATAAAATAATAAGAATATATTAAAAAATAGAATAGTAAAATTAGAATAGGGAGTCTGATGCAGTGGTGCTTTAGCTAAATTAGCAAAAGTGGGTTTTTTAGAACTCAATTGGCAAAAAAATTGAGGAGGCTGATAAAAATGCTCTTACTACCAAAAATTATGTTTTAAATTGGTGAAAAACAATTAAGAGGATCTTAGTACATTTTACCCAAAAATATATATAATGTTGAAGATTTCTTGCTAATTACTACCTCATTTTATAAAAGTTTAAATCTCAGTGTACTAATATTTGGTTTTAAAAATGATAGGAGTGCAATGTTTGTTAGAATAATTAATAGTTAAATTATTAAATTCACCATTTCTTAGCAATTTAAACTTATGGGACAAGTGATAATTAATCAACATGTGGTCTTGAATTCGTCACTTGGATATTCGGTCCAGTGGTAATCCCCTTCCCAAAAAGTCTCACCCATCTATGAGGGTGTGAGTTCGATCCTCGTGATCTTCAAAATATACGTGTGTGTGAGTTTAGATTAGAATTTCTATCATATATCAAAAAAAAAAAAAAAAAAACATGTGGTCTTGAATTCAAACTTTGTCTTTAAGATTTTTTAGTTGAATGGATGAGATTTAACCATCTTATTTTGATAATTTTGAAACATTTTCCATCTTTGAATTTTTTTTTTTTTAAATGGAAGTGTAGATATTATTGATGTTGAACTTTTGTATTAAATCCGGTAGGGAAACTTTCTGCAAGCTTGCAGGGGATTATTCTTTTATGATCTTATCCATATGCATTCGTCTGGAGATGATAGTCCTATACTAGCCAGTTTCTGCACCTCTGTGTCGAAGCTTCTTTGGATGTAGATAATGTCCCATTTTGTTTAGTATGAAATGTGTGATATCTTAATTAATTGTATGGTCAGTATATTTTGGTGCCATGCATTCATATGCTAAATCTGAACCACGGAATGTTAATTGTGGCCTTGATTTCTCATCCATTAATTTCTTCTTACTTTCTAATCAACAACCCCAGAAAAGGAATAAAAGAAGAAAAAAGTCTACCACGTTCATGGCTTGATTTTAATAGTAAACGTTGAGGAAGATAAATTCACTATCATGGTGGAGCCAAATGCACATTGAGGCCATGCTGGAGGGCCTGTTTTCTAAGTCTGAATAGCCATGTAGTTTTAGATGAGAACTATGGGAAACTATCAGTCAACATGGAAGCATGTGATTGTGCCAACTTTGATCATCCTCTACTTTTACTTTTTCTTTTTCTCTCTTTTTTTAAGGTTGTAAGTCTTTTCCTGGCCCCCCTCAATATTATCCATCTATGGTGATAGTTTTGGACAATGTAGATCAGAGCTACACACATTAAATAAAGGAAAATGTTAAAATTTCTATCAATTTTACTATCAATGTAATTAATACCACATTCTAAATATAATAAATAAATTTATTAATTATTTTTTTTTTGTCTTGTTTTTAAAATTTGACACATCCTTTGATAAAACCTATACAATAAAATTTATAATATCCTTAATATTAATCTTAAATAAAACAAACAAAATTCTATTAGCTAAATAGTAAATCAAAGGACCTAAAATAAAATTAACAAAAAACGAAAAAAAGCATGATAGGTGAGAAAGAAATGTGAGGGACAACGACTTATACTTAACGGCAACTAACTAACACAGCATTTGTCAAACCCTTGCACTTCAACTTCCCTCTCTCTCCAAATGCAAAGACTATCATAACCATGCAGTCACGCATGGGCAAACCACCGGTCCAAGTCAACCTTGTAATTCTCATATACAAACAACAACCCTAATATATATACCTCCATTTCTCTCATTTCCAACCATTGTGTTCTTGGGTTTTCTCTCCCTCTCTCTCTCTCTCTCAATTTTCTTTTGTATCATCCTCTTCCATTTTCTAGAGTAAGTGAAAACTAAGGTTGTTCTAATGAGGAAGCCTTGCTGTGATAAGCAAGACACAAATAAAGGAGCATGGTCCAAGCAAGAAGACCAGAAGCTCATAGATTACATTCGGAAACATGGTGAAGGTTGCTGGCGTACCATTCCTCATGCTGCAGGTATGTTTTATTAATATCACAAATTAGCAATGAAGAAAATACAAACAAAAAATATATATGTGTGTGTGTTTATATTCATATTTATTAATGTTAATGGAGATTAATTAATTTCCTTGATTTTGCTATTTATGTTGTTCAATTCAGGTCTACTTCGGTGTGGTAAAAGTTGTAGGCTGAGATGGATAAATTATCTACGTCCAGACCTTAAAAGAGGAAACTTTGCTGAAGATGAAGAAGATCTCATTATTAAGCTTCATGCACTCCTAGGCAACCGGTGCGATATCTTAACCTTAATTACTATACCTCTTCTTCTTTTTTTTGGTTTCCCTACTTTGGTACCTATCCTATAAATGCTGGAATAAGAATAAAGAGTATTTTGTCAATGCAATTACACCCCAAAGTTACACAATTAATTTGACAAGAATTTATTATTGTTATCGATATTGCCGTGAATGGCAATATGGTTGATTACCATTAATTAATCCTTTTTGAGGGCTTTAATTCAAGAGTTGAATTCCCTTATTGGCCATTTGGCCCAGTGGTATCCTCCTTTCCCAATTGATCTATATCTTTATGAGGATGTGAATTCGATCCCCCTCATATAAATTAAATAAAAAATTTATGCCTTAGATTAAAATAAAAAGAGACAAATCCCCTTATTTGTACTTTTATAAAAATTATTGTTGTACCTACCGATTTTGTAATAAAAACAATTTTCTCATGCTATTTTAAGCATGGAACTAATGCATCATCTATAATTCATACTAATATTTATTCGAATTAATGGTGATAAAAAAAAAAAAATTAGGTTATAATTTCTGCTCATACTTAAAGTTTGAATTAATGGTGATAAAATATTTTATAGGTGGTCACTTATAGCTGGGAGATTGCCTGGACGAACGGATAATGAGGTAAAGAACTACTGGAATTCTCACCTAAGAAGAAAGTTGATAAGCAAGGGAATTGATCCAAATAATCATCGGTTGAGCCACATTAATATTGTTCCTCGCTCTCAAAACCCGAATGCCTCGGCTAGTGCAACATCTTCTGGCTTAAAAACTCAAAAGCCAGAGAAATCCCAAGTTGAAAATTGTGATCAAGTTTCCGATGCTGGAAGTTGCTTAGAAGATGAGAATTCCTGTGGCTTGCCTGATTTAAACCTTGATTTGATGATAGGCATGCCTTCACCTTCACTTGCTAATGTTGAAGAGGAGAAAAAACAATTCGAGTCTAATACATCAAGGGAACTAGACTTCACTCCCTCTCCCACACTTGTTCTCTTTGGATAATCAATTGCTTATCATTGTGGAGAAATTCAACAAAATCTTGAACTACATGGGGCTGAAGACTAGAGTTAGGGACTCATTTTGTAAAACTTAAATTTTTTGGAAGACATAATAAGGAGTAGTATTTGGAGAAAGGCAAAGAGTGATCGATGCAAAATGACCAAGCACAATTTAAAGGAGAGAAAAACTACCCTCATGAGTCACTGTCTGACCTTATTTTTAGTTTACAGGCCATGAGGTCGTGCACATTGGGCATAGGATCGTATATTTGATTAGCAAAGAGCTTATTTTTCTTGTAAATTTGACTATTCATTGTCGAGATACAATAGTGTCCATTGGCTCAGCATACATGTAAGAATAATAAGCAATATGTTCTAATCGTGTAGATTGTGCATAAGAACATTTAAATTTATATATCGATCGCTTTGATATTATGATTCAAGCGTGAATATTTAAGATTTCAGCTTCTTCTTTTTTTTCCTTCATTTAATTTTTATATTTTATTTTATATGCTAGCTAGAAATTAAGGTGTCGGTTGGGTTGACAATGAAGAAAGATGAGGAGGCAGGTTGGAGGCCATGAGAGCTAAAAGGCTCTATACCAAATTGAAACACACAAAAAATTCGAATAAATTGTCACTCTCATTTCTAGAGTGTAAATTGTATGCATTGAATTCATATATTTGAGAGTACCAGATAAGATTGTGAATGGATAATTCAAAAAATAAATATCAAAAATACTAAAGAGCTAAACACAAAGGATAAGGTTTATTCAAATTATTTCCTTTGTTTTTTGGGTAAAATAAAAAATCCAGAATAAGTTAATGGACGTTATGCAAATTTTAGAAGACTTGCACATATATATAGGGAAAGAATCCCCACCATTGAAATCCTCAAATTTCCACTCATTTTTTTTTTTTTTTTTTTTGTGTGTTTACCTGAGTGTTTTAAGAATTATAATTAGATTTTTTAAATGTCACATATCGTTAATTTGGCTAAAATATAGAGGGAGTTGTAGGATTTCAATGGAGGAACCCTTCCCATAGATATATGACTAATTCTCCGTGGGAGCCTCTGAATATCCTTGTAAGGGATATCAAACCAGCAATGGATAACACATAGCAGTATCATGTTAATGGAAATGCATGGGATTCCACCAATGTTAGAAGTCTTGGTAAGCAATCTATATATAAAAAGATTTATATTTCTGCAACCAGGCCAGTAATTGCTTAGTTAATTTATTTTATTTTTTTTTTTAAATTCTGCCACAACTTGCAGGGTTGGACCATTTAATGGAAATTGGAACTATCCTTGCCAATTCTTCGTTGGATCTAAAACGTTACCATCAATGGAAGCAAAATGTAGTTGCATGTGAATCAAGCTGCCAAATAACGTAAAGATGATGCAATATACTAGATACTAGGGTGGGCTAATATATCTACGTCCTTTTCGTCTAGGTATCATTATCATGAAAAAATAAATGTGACAAAATTGTGTTTTATTTATGAATTTTGTTAACGGGTACCCTTAAAACAATAGTTAAGAATAATTAAATACTTACACTTTATCATAAATAAAGAATTTTCAATATTAAGATAATAAATGAAAAGATAAAAACATTCTTAAAAGTTGTTTTTGTATTGTTTTAAAGGTCCTGTTAACGAATGCCCTTAGGGCAATGGTTAAGGAAGCATTTAATGCTTCCATTTTATAGGAAGTAGTGAAGTTTTAATATTAAAATAATACAAAAACAACTTTTAAGGGTATTTTAGTCTTTCTATATATTATTTTAATATTAAAACTTCACTACTTCCTTATAAAGTAGAAGCATTTAATGCTCCTTAACTGTGCCCTTGTTTTAATTTTAAAATTTCACTATTTCCTATAAAATGGAAACATTAAATGCTTTTTAAACCATTGTCTTGGGACACCCGTTAACTAGACCCTTTATAGTTTTACTTATTTCCTCCGTCCCAAACTGCTAGTCCTCTGTTCTGTATTGGGATGTCTCAAAATGTAATCCTCTTTGAAAAGTCAATAAATATATTTCCTAACTTAACCTTTACTTTATTTAAAAAGTCAATACACCTCATTTATTAGACTTTAAATTAATAAGAGTAATTTTTAGAACTTGTATTTATATATATATATATATATATAAACGACAGTGCATTATATAATCTTTAAAATTTTAATTTTTCTAAAGAGAACCAGTATTCAATGTTGCTTCAAAAGTAGTTAAGTAAATTGACTTTATAATTAGGAAAACCACAACTAGTGGGGCAACATAGAAGGCAGAAGTATGTTAGGGAGTAGAGACTAACACCTGTAGACCACATTTATATCATCTTTTTAATTCAATTACCTAACAAGAAAAAAAGAAAGCTAGTGGAGCTAGCAGCTTTTATTTTTCATATCCATTTGGAGTAGTATCTTTTTTATGTGATATATATGAAGAGTAATAGTTTGAGAAATATCATTAGTTTATCTAAGCATGAGTGCTCCTGATCAACATTAATTTAAGTGCACAACCTATATGTAATTGTAAAGAAAAAAGAAAAAAGAAAAAAAAGGATGAGTCCAATTATTGAAGTTGTAGAAACATGGATCTGATATTATGTTAGAAATATTGTTGTTGGAATTGTGAGTGAGAGAGAGAAAAATATAGAATAGAAGAAAGAATTAATATGGTTTAGTTTGACGATCTATGTACAGAGCATAAAGCCCTTACCGATTACATATTTACTATTTGTTACATTAATGTACCCTTAATGCATGTAGGCTATGTATGGTCGCTAACCCTTAGATTAATCCTAGATTTTTGCTTTAATACATGTAGGACTAGGATTAGTCTGTTTGCTTTAACATTGAGTTTGAGCCACTTGGACCATAATATTTCTAGCACTAACCAAAAAAAAATAGTGAGAATGAGAGAGAGAAAAAAAGAGAAAGAAGTTGCAATATATTCATTTTTAAAAGGGAAAATTGCACTTTCAGCAAAAAATAGTAACTTTTAACTTGCCTTTGATTTGATTTCTCAGCAAAAAAAGATACTTTTAACTTTATTTTTTTAACGTTTCCTCGTCTAAAGTAAACTGGACAAATGACAATGAAACAACCTTATCTCAAAACTTTTAAGCGGCATTGGAGATTTTTTTTTTTGTGTGTGTGTGAATAAAACGAATTTCATTGAAATCAAAACAATAGAATACTTCCACTCAACAGATTAGGAAGGGAATCATGTTGATTACACAACAAAATCCAGAACCCTAAAGTGAGGGTGGCAAAAATGATATATATTATAGTCTAGAGCCCTATAACAAAGACGGCATAAAAAAATACAGGACAACGAAACAAACAACAACAGAAACAACTAAAACACAACAACAGGGAAAAAAATAAATAAATAACAACAAACAACAGAAAACACAAGACTTGATGCCAATTAAGTAGAAGGAAAGAGCAACAGCAGTAGGAGATGTTTGGTGCAACAAAAAGCTTGGAAACATGGTCCTATTCAAGCAATCAACTGAAAAATCGAATTGGATTGTCCATACCATTGGAGATTTAATCTACCTATTCTCAAATTTAGTTATACACTTGACTGAAGAGACACGTTTTTATCTTCATTAAAAGTCAAAACAGCTGCTTTGGGAGATATATAAAATCATATGAATTTTTTCCTACCCTTTTGATTGGGAGATGAGATTCGTTCCTACCCTTTTGATTGAGAGATGAGATTTTGTCACAAACAATTAATGTTGATTAGAGAATACAAAACATTTACCCTACTTTTTATATTTCATTTTAGTTTCATCAATCACAATTCGCCACGTTTTTTTTTTTTTTTTTTTTTTTTCCCTATAAAAACTAAGATTTAAAAAAAAAAAAAATCAACACAATCTAACATAATATTAGTTGGTGGAGCACAAAGTAGAATACAAAGTGGGATAAATGATATTTATTCATTGACTACGACATGTTAATCAAGGACCTATTAAGTATTAAATATCAATGCAACATTAATTTTAATTCTACAATGTTAATAATAGTTAAATGATTAAATTTATTATTTTCTAATAGTGTAAGCTTTTGAACAAGTATTAGGTATGTAATCTGAATGGAACATGTCTCCACTCTAATTCCCAATAAAAAATAAAAAATAAAAAGTCATATATAAGCAAATAAATTTTAAAAAAAATAAGAATTAAAAAAAAAAAGATTTAGAAAAGGTTATGGACAAACAGACATAAATAAACTCCCAAAACAAATAGAGCTAAACTAAACCCACGTTAAACTAGGTCACTTATTTAAGGGGTGTCTGATTCTTCAACCTCGAAGACTTCCTCCTTTTTACTGGCAAATGGAGCATTCAACACTGAACGTCACAATCACTCTCACCTAAGAAGGCAAGTGTCATCAAGTGCATGCTTAACTTTCTAGGTTCTGCGTGGGGCATGATAATCACATTGGTTAAAGTCTATGTTAACAGATAGCGGCACCTAAAACATATATAAAATACAGAAAACACAAATTTAGAAAAAGCCAGGGGTGCGTAGACATATCATTTAACCAAAACGTCCACTTTTAACCCTACTTAGTATGAACACATGGTTTACTGCATTGCATGTGTCACATTTCCTACTTGATTTCCAATTTCCGAAGGTATATAGCAATTGACTTTGAATGGGAAGGAAAGCTAGAGAGCTCCAAATTAATTGTTTGGTGGCAGCATGGAATGGCTTGGACATATTAGGATGAGGAAACCTACTAGAATACTTGCTTAATTACCATCAAAGAGTAGATACATATACTGTACCGATTGATTTTTTGGTCCTAGAGAGCTACAAAATCTAGATGCATGTGAGACAAAACGGGTTTTCCTTTTCCACATTTCTTACCTAGAAGTCTTCTACTAAGACAAAGTTGTTTGGTGGTTCCCTAAACGGATATATTCATATTGCACCTATCAGTTGCAAAGTGCCACAGCTCCCAAAAGAGTGGGGGAAAAAGAAGTTATATGTAAAACTTAACTAATAGTCCTCACAAATGACATTTTCTTTTTCAGAATTGTTTACCAACATAACCATTTTGAGGAAATTAATATCTTTCACCCAATACAGAGTCAATTTGTTCTTTTCGTAACTTCAAATCAATAAATTCACACCGGCCGTTTGCCCCAGACAATTTAGTATATTCTAGTGTGTTTACCACTTAGAATTGTGTACTTTTTTTTTTTCCTAATTATTAAAATAAGCTCTGGAACTCTAATCAAGGTTAATATGCCAGTAAGAAATTGTTCTAATAAGAAAATTTGAATTAAGACACTGTCCTAGATCCGCCAACATCCTTAATTTCAGTTCACGCCACTTTAATTTGGCTAGCCTTCCAAGTTTGTCTCCTAGTATAAGGCAATACGATCCCTCTTGTAGGGTCATAACATCCTGTCTTTTACAATATTTAAACATGTAATTTGGAACCATATATACGTCCAGGTTTCATATATAAATATAAAATCAAGCACGGTTACTGCAAATTTTCTAGTTAATTTACAGAAGATTCTTTGAAGTGCATCTACCATACGATAGTTTATTAGTCTGGATAATTATATTGCAATAAAATGAGCTTTTTGTCCAATAGCTAGAGACTTGGATAAAACAAATTAATACTGTCAAAATTATTTGGATTGAAAATTGCCTCTAGCTACCTCTCTTCCCTTTCACCTTTCAAATTTCCACGGAAATCTTTCTAGTGTATAGGTGGCTTGCAATTTACAGATTAGTACTCACTCAAGAGCTAGCCCAAAAAAACAAAAAAAAGCAATATCCTTAGCATCATTCAAAATAATAATAGTTACATACATAATTATATATACAACAAAGTCGTTTGCGGTTAACCCTAGGGTTATTGGGTTAGTAATTACCCAGTGCATGTGAAATGGGAGGACTGCACGTACTCATTGGATTAATCGGGCATACCTACTAGCTTCGAATACCCATGTCATAAAAAAATGCATACAAACACACATTCAGACATACATAAACCCTCAGTCATGAATCTTTATACTAATCAATTTTATAGGCATTAAAGTACATCAGGAAACACATCCATTTGCTGACCGCTGATATTGCACTGGTGGCAATAAGAATCAAAGACGTATGTCTCCCCCATTTGATAGAATATATTGCCTTCTAATTTTTATTTTTATTCTCAAAAGTCCAGTGATAGGTGGTACCTTATTTCTTAAGTAGGTGGACAGATCTACTAGTTCATGTCTTTCGTGTATAGGAAGTAGAAATTTTTTTGCTAAATATAGGAAGTAGAAAATTGGTATATATTCAATCTTGCAAGTTTACATTAGTGGTAATGAGAGGCACATAGCTTGCCTTGATGACCCCCCTTTTTGGTAAGATAAATTGACCAAATTAAGCAGTGTACCACAGCTGTCAATTATGACATTTCAATAATCAATGTCCTATTTGTTATGAGAATGACCCTTTAGGTCATAAACGGAGAAGTCAGTGAAGTCAGCGAAGATATGACATTTGAGAATTTGTAACCAGGTATTCACGGGATATCTGGTTGGTTTGCAGCGTGACATAAATATGGAGATCTCAAGATTATTTTTCTTAAGATAAGATAAGATTTGAAATTTGTCAATTTTATGATGGATTAATATTGTTCTTCATCATCAAACTAAAAAGCCAATAAATTGTTCTTTTTTTCTTGGTTAAATTTGAACCTAAATCTTTTATTCGATGACAAAAAACTTTAACAATTATGTGTATGTATCTCTTATTCTATTTTTCATTTAAGAAAGAATCTACTTGAAGATTAAGAAAGCATTTAACTCTACAACTTTGCTTGCAACCAAAGATTAGTTTCATAGTGATTGATAACCTCATAGTAGTAGACAGGGTTGCTTCTAGGTGCATGTGACCATGTGAGGCAACATTGGTTTCAACTAATCTTCCTAACCACAAGTCTTCCTCTTGAGAATAATAGTTGTAGTTTGGTACCTTGATGCTTCTCTAGTAGTTTAGTCACCCATGCAGAGAAAAAAAACTAGTTATAGATGAAGGACGGAAGGACCACTGAACCAGGCTAATTAATTACCTGGCCTTATTACTATATAAGAAAGGGATAAGGATCCTCTCCATTTGAGACTCTCTATTTTATTTCAAATGGAGAGGATTCTTATCCATAAGAAAGTTGCACACTTGTATGTGCATGTGTTTTCACAATCACACCCCAATTTTAAGTGTTGGGGTATATACGTACCTTAAATGCTGCTCTGTACTGAATGAGACCTGATACCTATGGAGCCTAATCGACTGATTGACGACAAAGAGTTATGAACACATAAATATTGATATAGTCTTGCATCAGCTTTAGAGTTACGTGGGCTCCCAATTAATAATTAAAAAAAAAAATTAGTTTTTATTAGTTGTAATTTTAAGAATTACATAATTATTGAAATTCACAATATTGATTTATTTGTATTGGTTAAGAGGATCACATGTATGATACAACGAGAAGATTGAATAATTTTCTCAAGTTACCAAAGGTCAGTGAAATTTTTCTCATGCACCAAATTAGCTAGGCGTGATTTGGGCTTCATTCTTTCTTCTATACCAAAAAGAGTGATTTAAATGGCTCATCAAATTACAGTGGCATGGTACTCTCTCTTCTCACATAATGGTTGGATACTTGGATCTACTATTCATGTGAGAGGAATAAGTAACAACATCACTGTACTCCGAGAATATTTAATAATTTTCCAACATTGTAGAGTGAAAATTTGACTCATGCACCAAATTAGCTAAGGTAGGGCTAGCTACAATCATTTATGATTTGGTCGCATACCTCATTAGAAGTAAGAAAGTTGAGTGATACCTGTGAACTTGATAAGATTTTAGAAATTCCATAGTGAAATTATCCTATTTTAGAGGATCTTAATCCTTAAAATTACAGCTACAAAAATCTGTTGCAACGTCTAGCTAGTTTCAATGTGCAAAGGTATGACTCTAAGCCCAATCTCACTTCTGCCTGTATATGTATTGTTATATACCCGAATTCTTACATCATGCAAAGAAACAACCAATTGCATGGAAGTATTGAACATCAATTGAAGACTTTATTTATATGTTTTTCACTTGAGTAATGGATATACTATCAATTTTATTACATAAACCTTACAATTTGATGTGTTATCAATCTCACCAAAAAAAATTAATTAATGTAATTAATAGCTAAAATTCATTTGATTTTAAAAAATTTACCCTTTTTAACATGTGCTCCATTTACCACATTATCTAATTTCTTAAAATTTAAATAAAGAGGAGATGAAAGTTTGTGAACTAAATTGACACAATTAATAGTTGATAAACTAAATTAACATAATTAATAGTTAAGGGATTATATTAATTTTTATTTAAAAATTAGTAATTTAACCTAAATTCCCGTAAAATTTAATTTTTTTACTTTTCAGTATAAAAAAATAAATTGCGTTCAGGTCCAGAAGAAGAAGAAAAAAAATTTAAAAAAAAATAATGGTATAATAGGCTTCATAATTTGGCAGAAGGGTTGCCCCCACACCAGGCTGTGGAGTCCATTATAGGATATGAAGGAAGGATAGACATTTAGCCCACAAAAGTCAATTATTCTGCTCGGCCCAAGTTGTTTGGATTTTAAGTGTGTTCAGTGACAACGCAGTAACGATTATGTGGCCCAATGGCCCAGCCTTCATCCCGATCATGCAAATCTCACTGCGTTACCAAAATGCTTTGTTAAGACAAATTGGAACTTTAAAGAGCGAAATATTTTAGACCCAACAGGTACTTATAGTAACGCTTTTAGTTTTCGTTGCCAAATACTTTTTCAGGTCGACCATGCGGTTCTGAAGGTAACCATATCACTTGAATGCTATAAAATTAATTGTATATGCCTAATGAATGATATTTATGTAACTTTGACTCTAAGGATGTTTCTTATGACTCCATTCAATCATAAATTTTAATCCGAAAGATCGGCCGATGTTTAATAACTTCATAAAATAATAAAAGAAAAACCAAGGCTCCGTTTGTTTCGGCTGAAAACGTTTTTCGTAAAACGTTTTCAGCATTTGCAGGCGTTTGTTGCAACGTAAAACAAAAGTCAAACTGAAAATGTTTGTATTTGACCGTAAAATGGCTAAGGAAAAAACGGAAAACGGTTTACGGAAAATATTTCCGTAAACCATTTTCCTAAACCAAAACACGCGAGCTCGACCAAAACACTTACGCCTCTCTGCTCTCACTCTCTGCACTTTCTCACTCTCTGCTCTCTGCTCTCTGCACTTTCTCACCGTCACCAGCCACCCCGCCAGCCACCCCGAGCCACCCCCGTGCTACCCCCGTGCCTTCAACTGATCGTTGAGTTCTCTCTCTCTGCTCGGTTTCTCTCTCTCCCAACCCGTGCTCAGCCAGCCGAGCCAACTGAGCCACCCCCGTGCCTTCAACCCGTGCCCAGCCAGCCGAGCCACCCCATCGCACCGATCACCGTCGCACCGTCGCACGGCAAAGGCCCATCCTCCCTTCCCTGCACCGAGCCTCTCCCACGGTAAACCCCCTCCGGTCTCTATCCTCACAGTTCGATCTGATCAGATCAAGATCAGATCGGATCAGATCTGAAATTTTTTTTTTTTTAATATATATTTGGGAATTGTTGATTTTTTTTTTTTTCTGAGTATGAGTTGATGCGATCTGATCTTGTGTTGATTTAATTTTTGCTGAGTATGAGTTGATCCTATCTGATCTTGTGTTGATTTTTTTTTTTTGCTGAGTATGAGTTGATCCGAACTGATCTTGTGTTGAATTTTTTTTCTTGCTGAGTATGATAATGTGACTGAAATTTGTGCATTTATTTTGACTGAAGTATGCTGCTGTGATATTGACTGTGCATGTATTTCTCAACTGTTTTGTGCCTGAAATCTGAGTTGAGTTGCAAGTGGTTAATGTGACTGAAATCTGTGCATTTATTTTGGTTAATATTGATTGTGCATTTAACATATTAACAGATTATGGGGGTGATGAAACGTCACATAACCCTCCTGTTGAATTAGATGGTGAGTCTGATTCAACTGTAAAGGAAAAAAATACTGATTCCTCTAGTTCACATTCAAAAGGAAGGAGTCATAGAAAAAGAAGTCGTGAGGCCAAAGGAGAAAGCAATTATAGCGAGGTAGCTACCCAACTTAAGGAGATTGCTATTGCTTTCAAGAATCAAGGGCCTGTTAATACCAATGAACTTTATGAAGCAGTGATGAGCACTGAAGGTTTTGCTGAAGAGATGCTTGCTTCAGCTTTCGATTATATGGTTCAAGAAGAGAAGGTTGGTAGAGCTTTTATGGCTAAGGCTCCTAGACTGAGAAAGCTTTGGTTGGAGAACTATTTCACAAAAAATATGTAATATTATGAAACAATGGTTATGTATTTATGAACTATGTTTAGTATTTTGATTATGTATTAAAAATTGGATAAGTAGTGTTATGGTTATATATGTTATGGGAATGGTTATGAACTATAACGCATTGGATGGTGTCCATTGTTTGTTGTTTTCATTTATTATGTTTATTTATCATATGAAAAAACTTGTATTAGTTTCACAATATTGTGATGGATGAGTGTTTACATTTCTAAAATAAATACTTTCTTATTTTAGGTTTAAAAAAAAAAAAAAAATTTCATTTTACGTCGCACCAAACACCGTAAAATATTTTCCGGAGCATTTTCCAGAATGCAAACAAACACCGGAAAAACAAATATTTTCCAGGAAATTATTTGCATTTACAAACATTTTACGGTGGAGAATATTTTACGTCGAAACAAACGGAGCCCAAATATCATTACTAAATATCAATCACAGTGCATGGTTTTAAAACTCGGACAAGGTCAACCGATCCAACCAGATTAACCGTGAACCAAAATTCAATTTAGTCCTTTGTTTTCATAAGAAACTATGTATTATAAATATGTTGTGTCATATATGGAATAATTATTATATTAATTTTCTTTTAATTGATTAATAGTTATATCACCTCTACCTCAATGTATTAATATTTATGATTTTTTTTTTATATATTAAAATGCTTTCTACTTGAAGGATTACTAATACAATATTTTTTATGATTTTGTTAATTTCTTTTAAACTTATAAAAATCTTGAAAATTAATTTGAAAGTTGTTTAAATTTCTTTAGATACTTGATATGAGTTAAAGTTGTCAAACCACTTATTACAATTAATCTCATTTCTTTTTAAATGCAACAACAAAACTACCAAATTACAATTTTAAATATGAATTACATATTTGTCTATTGCACCAAAAGTGTTCATCAACTATATAAGAAAGTCCTCAACTCTCGTGCACCCATGTACACCGTCCTTACCGAAACATTATTTCAATTATTATTGGTTTTTCTCATAATGTCATGATAAGTTCCACCAAACTCCCTTTGTTAATTTGGAAACTTCTCTCCCTTCCAAAGGTCTAAACAATTAGGATCAATTGGGATCGCAATCCTATGATTTTGATCTAGATTCTATTATGATTCTAGTAAGATTAGGATTGTTGGCAATTCCAATTTTGGACTGTAAGATCATTCGAACTTTTTAACAACTATGAATAGGTCTATGAAGTTAACAGATGAAATATCCTAGGAAGATCAAAATAATTGTAATCTTGTTGCTCAAGCCGTTGCTGGCTTTGCTAAAGAGAGAGAAGAAAACATGCATTTGGCTTGACGAATGCCCTCCCTTTTTTCTTTCCTTTTGTACAAAAAGATTCAGTTCAATTTATATAACTATCCTTTCTATTGAAAAAGAAAATATACCTAATATTTCTTTTATAATTTTTTTTTTCACTAAACAGAGTTGTATTTAATAATTGTATCTTGTCATTTTAACTTATTTAATAAGTTAAACTCAATCTTTAGTATGACTTATCATGTATGTATTTGTTTGAACATACATAGATATTTCAATTTAAGGATTTCATCATCAAAGTTTTTGTAAAAAAAAAACGAACTCTTTATGTTTAACTTGCACAAAAAGACGATTCTCGAAAGAAGAAAAAAAAAAATTGCACAAAGAGCTGTATTATTTGTTTACACATAAAAATAATTTTATTATATAATGTTATATATATAATATTGACCACCATAATATATTAAATTGGTAGCCATATTATATGTGTAATTTATATAGAAATAAAATTATTTGTAACTTCCATTTACATGTGTCATTATTTACAACTTTCATGGAGGAAGTTAATGGTAGAATGTAACTACCAATAACTTCCATGATATGGATGACATGTGTCATGATCTCCAAACTATTGAGAGAAGTTATTTTCCTAAAAATAAATCACCCAAAGTAGTTATTGATAAGAAGATTTATTTTTCAAAGACTGTTTCTATAACTCAACCTCCACAACCCATGTGCAAGAGATTCATTGTGATCTAAAGTGTATTCTAAGTGTGTTCAAATAAGTTATTGTTATTGTACTTGTACTTTGTAACCTTTAATCCAAAATATCTATATATTTAGGTTATTCGATCTACAATTCTACTTCATCCTTCATACTTTGTTTGGTGATACAAAAAAATCTTTTTAATTGAGGCATAATTTGAACTAAGTACACCCTTTTGAAGTTCGAAGTTAGATTAGCAATTCTAATTCAAGGTTTGTAACAAATTTTTAAAAAGTTTGATTTCATATCAAACATTATTAATATTGTATAAAAAATTTCATTAATTTTTTTTTCCTATTTTTAAACAATCTATCAATTTATAAAAAATTTGATTGTTTCATAGATATTATTAATTCTTAATTGAACTTGCAATTTGACTTGACTCACGGGTTGAATCGATGACCTAGTATTCCAAAACTTGCATCGGGTTAAAGCATTAAGCTCTGTTTTGGATTTTATAATTATGCCTTACGTCTCATTAACAAAAGCATTTATTTTAATACTTTCCCTCATTTAGCCACTTTTCCTATTTTATAACTGTTCTAAACAACTAGTTACTTCAAAAGGTTTAATTATTGGTATAAAATCTGTTCTATTCTCATGTTGGATATTTTGATCACAAATATATGCTTATATGCCATGAATCCTTGAAAACATATTTTTTTGCAAATAATCTTCCCTATAATAGATTCTTCCGTTTAAATAATTTTTTATTCAAAAAAGAAGTTCTTTTTTTTTCTTTTTTTATGAGAATCAAAAAAGAAGTTCAAATCCGGATTCACATGCCAAACTATAGCTAAAATTTGATTGTTGTCCTCCTAGCTAGCTAGGTTAGTTAACTCCACTCGCAATAAAAATTCAATGATAACAAATATGTTGAAATTGTTCTTACCTATGAATAAATAATTCAATTGCCGTTCACGTTGTAAATAAACATGATAGAATAATTGTGCAAGACGTGCTCACAACGTATAATTGCTATGTGACACTGAAAGTCTGAAACAAGAGTTACAACTTACAAGACGTCAAATATCACCGATGATTTTAATCGGTGCTATAATACTGTTGCCAACAAATCAATATGTCATACCTAAGTACAATAGCCTATTACATATTTAAATAGGTTATTATTTTAAAGTAAAATCTCTTTGACTAAATTATAATATTGTGAAGCGAACTAGGGCGATGGCCTAATGGTTGATATAGCGAAAGACTTATCATCCCTCCATGTTGTGGATTCGAGTAATGACGTATCCCATTACTGTCTAGTTGCGCCCCACATCATATGGGAATGTCCGAGTTTAAGTGGGTCGAAACCGTGAGCACATCGATGAGCCCTTTTTTTATTCATCAAACAAAAATTATAATATTGTGACATTATAAAAAATAATAATAATATTGTAACGAGGTAATTTTCCCATTGCAGTATATATTTTTCTTATATAAATAGAAATGCCCTATATATCTCCTCGATCTATCATATCAAATAATTTACAAATTAATGAAACGACATCTTTGTATATTTTATTTATTAATTTTTTAGATCTTAATCTACAATAGTGATCCAGGAAAAACACGGTTTGCATTTATAATAAGGTGTTAGGCTGTCACAATGTTGAATGATTTAACGATGTGGAAAGCTTAACGCAAATTACGGATCAAAATCCTTAACCCTTTAAAGAAAAGAAAAACATATAGGAGGTTAGAAAAATTCTTCGACATTGTTCGTTTGGATTTGGATTGAACATGACGTGGTTCAAAGTCTTTTAATGCATATCCACCAAGACAAAAACGTTATCTGAATAACATAGACAATGGCTGTACAGAGGGCCAGACAAACAACTAGTTGATGGAACCACGTACGATAGCACTATTCGTTAGTTCATATCCAAATTAAACATATCGATTAGTGCAAGAAGCACATAGAAATTTCGAGAAGTAGATAAGGCCAAAAACACTAACACTTAACAGAGAAAAATGTACGTGAACCTTTTAATGATATCCACAAGACACTGTCAGCATCCCCAAATATTGCATGCAGTCCCCCTATCTACAATTAATGGATCCCACATTGGTACAAGAAAAAAGTTCTTGTCTGAAAGAAAATCTTGATAAAATGATCTTTATCCTATTGAGGATAACTCCAAATAATACTGTTAGGATCATCCATGTTAGAACAGATGCTCTGATAGTGCTAGTAGAGAAAAGAGTTTAGGGAAAGAGAGAGAACAAATAGAGAACAGATACACAGGGATACCGTGGTTCGGTCATGAAGACCTACGTCCACACACAAAAGCCCTTGACGGCTACATCTTTACTATATTTCTTGATGGTTACAATGAAACCCAAGTAGGGTATATATACTAGAGAAACCTAATCTAACTAGAGCAGTTTGCTTCTATTACAATTAATGGGCCTACACTTGGTTTGGGCCTCATGGCCCAATATATATCTCTAACATCCCCCCTCAAACTCAAGGTGCAGTATGACGAAACCTTGAGTTTGGAATTGCATGAAGTAGAATCCTCGAAGAGAAGTAGGGTCCACGAAACGAAAATGCCTGTCGAAAGAAAGAAACTCATGCAGCAAGTGAAACATAATAAAAGAACAGAAGAGCACACAGAAGAGCTCAGAGTAAGACAACGGACTGCCACAGAGGACAACAAGAGACTGTCTTCAGAAGAGCTCACAAAAGATTGTTATGGAAGATAATAGATAGAGTAAACGGATTGTGTCACGGAAGACACCAAATAAAACAAACGAATTGTCACAGAAGACACCAGACGGATTGTCACAGAAGACACTAGACAGAACAAACGGATTGTGTCACGGAAGACACCAGACAGAACAAACAGATTATCACAGAAGACACTAGATAGAACAAACAGATTGTGTCATAGAAGACACCAGAAACAGATTGTCATGGAAGACAATAAGAGACAGATTATCACGGAAGACCACAATAACAGACAAATTCATCTTCATAACATGAAGCAGATAGTGTTCATGGGCGATAGGACGATGCATTAAATTTCGTTTTCAGAGTCTTGATATAGGAGAGGGCACGGGGTGGCATGGCAACCACAATTGATTTTGTTCTGAGATCGAGGAGAGGACAGGTGGCATGGAAGCCACAGTTGTAGTTGTTTTGAGATTGGGGAAAGCAGAGAGCTGCAGAAGGGAAAGAAATCCATTCTGTAGAAGGGCAGATTTCAGGAGCTGCTTCGGACACAAAAGAAGGTCAGGAGGAAAGGATAATTACCCTTAGGCCATTGAATATGGAAGACTTCAGGCAGGCAAAGAGTGAGGTTGCTGCAAGCTTTGCAACTTATGGGGAAGGGGGTTGAGGAGATTTCTTATAATGGAGTAACTCAGAAGACTGTTGGAAGAATGATAAGCACAGTTCACAGTCTCCATGAAGACTTATGAAATGTTGATGGATAAAACTCAAACCTCAAACCACAGAATTCTTCCTCTCCTTGGTAAGAGGGAGTTGAAATTGGGGAAAGAAAACACTTGAAAACACCGTGAGCTTTCTATCCATCAGAAAATACCTGAGAAGAACAAAATGAGAAAAAACAAATAATATGTAAGCTTTTCTTTCTTTTTCTTTTTTTTTTTTTTTTTTTTTTTTTTTAGGGCTGACGTCAGCAGTGAGGAGGGCTGACGTCAGCAGTGACGACGCGGGTCGCGTGGTCGGGTCGGGGCGGTCAGGCGGGTCGCGGGCGGGTCGGGGCGCTCGGGTCGGGTCGGGGCGCGGTTCACGCGCGGGTCGGGGCGCGTGTACGGGTCGCGCGTGGATCTGGGGCAAAAAATACGCCGGAATCTTCACCGGCGCGTGGCGGCGCGTGGAGCGTTTTCCGGCTTCGATTTTTCTGGTGGAGCTTCGTCTTGACGAGACGAAGCCGTGGATGTCTCTGGAAAGATAAACGGAGCAGCCTAGAGGCGGCGGCGGAGATCTGAACCTGCGGGTTTGCCGGAAGCTTCAACGGCGCGTGGCGGCGCGTGGAGATTTTTCTGGCTTCGAGATTTCTGGTGGAGCTTCGTCTTGACGAGACGAAGCCGTGGATATCTCTCAAAAGATAAATGGAGCAGCCAAACGGCGGCATATCGAGCGAGTTTGAAGAGAGCAGATCGGGTCTGAAGAGAGCATATCGTTCCAGGCAGAGACAGGGCAGATCGAAGTAGAGAATGAGCAGATCAGCCGAGGAGAAGCAGATCAGTCAAGGAGAGCAGATCATTTCAGGCCGAGGCAGAGCTGATAGAGGCCGAGACAGAGAAGATCGTCTCCGAGGAGCAGATTGAAGTAGAGACTGAGCAGATCAAGGCAGAAACTGAGCAGATCGGGACAGAGACAGAGCAGATCAAGGCAGAAACTGAGCAGATCGGGACAGAGACAGAGCAGATCAAGGCAGAAACTGAGCAGATTGGGGCAGAGACTGAGCAGATCAAGGCAGAAAGCGAGCAAATCGGGGCAAGGCAAGACAGATTGCTCTGAGATATCATAGGGAAATTCTTTTACTCCAGTCCCCCACACATCAAGAACTTCTCAAATACAAAAAATTAAAATTCTGCCATCTATAGCCAATTTGTTTGTACTTCGGGTTGCACTGCTTTGAAAGAAATTGAAGCTAATTTGTTGGAGAACATGCTCCACCTTCGGTCTCTCAACCTATCAGGAGGGTCTCTGGTGGCTACAATGGAGGAAGAGAGGCACGGCTTAGAGAAAACTGGAAATTGTTTGGAGAAAATAGGT
>OU015771.1:1794505-1866703 GCA_907173295.1 Fagus sylvatica | reverse complement strand
ACACAATTAATAGTTGATAAACTAAATTAACATAATTAATAGTTAATGGATTATATTAATTTTTATTTAAAAATTAGTAATTTAACCTAAATTCCCGTAAAATTTAATTTTTTTACTTTTCAGTATAAAAAAATAAATTGCGTTCAGGTCCAGAAGAAGAAGAAAAAAAATTTAAAAAAAAATAATGGTATAATAGGCTTCATAATTTGGCAGAAGGGTTGCCCCCACACCAGGCTGTGGAGTCCATTATAGGATATGAAGGAAGCATAGACATTTAGCCCACAAAAGTCAATTATTCTGCTCGGCCCAATTTGTTTGGATTTTAAGTGTGTTCAGTGACAACGCAGTAACGATTATGTGGCCCAATGGCCCAGCCTTCATCCCGATCATGCAAATCTCACTGCGTTACCAAAATGCTTTGTTAAGACAAATTGGAACTTTAAAGAGCGAAATATTTTAGACCCAACAGGTACTTATAGTAACGCTTTTAGTTTTCGTTGCCAAATACTTTTTCAGGTCGACCATGCGGTTCTGAAGGTTTATATCACTTGAATGCTATAAAATTAATTGTATATGCCTAATGAATGATATTTATGTAACTTTGACTCTAAGGATGTTTCTTATGACTCCATTCAATCATAAATTTTAATCCGAAAGATCGGCCAATGTTTAATAACTTCATAAGATAATAAAAGAAAAACCAAATATCATTACTAAATATCAATCACAGTGCATGGTTTTAAAACTCGGACAAGGTCAACCGATCCAACCAGATTAACCGTGAACCAAAATTCAATTTAGTCCTTTGTTTTCATAAGAAACTATGTATTTATAAATATGTTGTGTCATATATGGAATAATTATTATATTAATTTTCTTTTAATTGATTAATAGTTATATCACCTCTACCTCAATGTATTAATATTTATGATTTTTTTTTTATATATTAAAATGCTTTCTACTTGAAGGATTACTAATACAATATTTTTTATGATTTTATTAATTTCTTTTAAACTTATAAAAATCTTGAAAATTAATTTGAAAGTTGTTTAAATTTCTTTAGATACTTGATATGAGTTAAAGTTGTCAAACCACTTATTACAATTAATCTCATTTCTTTTTAAATGCAACAACAAAACTACCAAATTACAATTTTAAATATGAATTACATATTTGTCTATTGCACCAAAAGTGTTCATCAACTATATAAGAAAGTCCTCAACTCTCGTGCACCCATGTACACCGTCCTTACCGAAACATTATTTCAATTATTATTGGTTTTTCTCATAATGTCATGATAAGTTCCACCAAACTCCCTTTGTTAATTTGGAAACTTCTCTCCCTTCCAAAGGTCTAAACAATTAGGATCAATTGGGATCGCAATCCTATGATTTTGATCTAGATTCTATTATGATTCTAGTAAGATTAGGATTGTTGGCAATTTTGGACTGTAAGATCATTCGAACTTTTTAACAACTATGAATAGGTCTATGAAGTTAACAGATGAAATATCCTAGGAAGATCAAAATAATTGTAATCTTGTTGCTCAAGCCGTTGCTGGCTTTGCTAAAGAGAGAGAAGAAAACATGCATTTGGCTTGACGAATGCCCTCCCTTTTTTCTTTCCTTTTGTACAAAAAGATTCAGTTCAATTTATATAACTATCCTTTCTATTGAAAAAGAAAATATACCTAATATTTCTTTTATAATTTTTTTTTTCACTAAACAGAGTTGTATTTAATAATTGTATCTTGTCATTTTAACTTATTTAATAAGTTAAACTCAATCTTTAGTATGACTTATCATGTATGTATTTGTTTGAACATACATAGATATTTCAATTTAAGGATTTCATCATCAAAGTTTTTGTAAAAAAAAAACGAACTCTTTATGTTTAACTTGCACAAAAAGACGATTCTCGAAAGAAGAAAAAAAAAAATTGCACAAAGAGCTGTATTATTTGTTTACACATAAAAATAATTTTATTATATAGTGTTATATATATAATATTGACCACCATAATATATTAAATTGGTAGCCATATTATATGTGTAATTTATATAGAAATAAAATTATTTGTAACTTCCATTTACATGTGTCATTATTTACAACTTTCATGGAGGAAGTTAATGGTAGATGTAACCACCAATAACTTCCATGATATGGATGACATGTGTCATGATCTCCAAACTATTGAGAGAAGTTATTTTCCTAAAAATAAATCACCAAAGTAGTTATTGATAAGAAGATTTATTTTTCAAAGACTGTTTCTATAACTCAACCTCCACAACTCATGTGCAAGAGATTCATTGTGATCTAAAGTGTATTCTAAGTGTGTTCAAATAAGTTATTGTTATTGTACTTGTACTTTGTAACCTTTAATCCAAAATATCTATATATTTAGGTTATTCGATCTACAATTCTACTTCATCCTTCATACTTTGTTTGGTGACATACAAAAAAAAATCTTTTTAATTGAGGCATAATTTGAACTAAGTACACCCTTTTGAAGTTCGAAGTTAGATTAGCAATTCTAATTCAAGGTTTGTAACAAATTTTTAAAAAGTTTGATTTCATATCAAACATTATTAATATTGTATAAAAAATTTCATTAATTTTTTTTTCCTATTTTTAAACAATCTATCAATTTATAAAAAATTTGATTGTTTCATAGATATTATTAATTCTTAATTGAACTTGCAATTTGACTTGACTCACGGGTTGAATCGATGACCTAGTATTCCAAAACTTGCATCGGGTTAAAGCATTAAGCTCTGTTTTGGATTTTATAATTATGCCTTACGTCTCATTAACAAAAGCATTTATTTTAATACTTTCCCTCATTTAGCCACTTTTCCTATTTTATAACTGTTCTAAACAACTAGTTACTTCAAAAGGTTTAATTATTGGTATAAAATCTGTTCTATTCTCATGTTGGATATTTTGATCACAAATATATGCTTATATGCCATGAATCCTTGAAAACATATTTTTTTGCAAATAATCTTCCCTATAATAGATTCTTCCGTTTAAATAATTTTTTATTCAAAAAAGAAGTTCTTTTTTTTTCTTTTTTTTTTTTTTTTCTTTTTTTTTTTTTATGAGAATCAAAAAAGAAGTTCAAATCCGGATTCACATGCCAAACTATAGCTAAAATTTGATTGTTGTCCTCCTAGCTAGCTAGGTTAGTTAACTCCACTCGCAATAAAAATTCAATGATAACAAATATGTTGAAATTGTTCTTACCTATGAATAAATAATTCAATTGCCGTTCACGTTGTAAATAAACATGATAGAATAATTGTGCAAGACGTGCTCACAACGTATAATTGCTATGTGACACTGAAAGTCTGAAACAAGAGTTACAACTTACAAGACGTCAAATATCACCGATGATTTTAATCGGTGCTATAATACTGTTGCCAACAAATCAATATGTCATACCTAAGTACAATAGCCTATTACATATTTAAATAGGTTATTATTTTAAAGTAAAATCTCTTTGACTAAATTATAATATTGTGAAGCCAACTAGGGGATGGCCTAGTGGTTGATATAGCGAAAGACCTATCATCCCTCCATGTTGTGGGTTCGAGTAATGACGTATCCCATTACTGTCTAGTTGCGCCCCACATCATATGGGAATGTCCGAGTTTAAGTGGGTCGAGGCCGTGAGCACATCGATGAGCCCTTTTTTTATTCATCAAACAAAAATTATAATATTGTGACGTTATTATAAAAAATAATAATAATATTGTAACGAGGTAATTTTCCCATTGCGGTATATATTCTTCTTATATAAATAGAAATGCCCTATATATCTCCTCGATCTATCATATCAAATAATTTACAAATTAATGAAACGACATCTTTGTATATTTTATTTATTAATTTTTTAGCTCTTAATCTACAATAGTGATCCAGGAAAAACACGGTTTGCATTTATAATAAGGTGTTAGGTTGTCACAATGTTGAATGATTTAACGATGTGGAAAGCTTAACGCAAATTACGGATCAAAATCCTTAACCCTTTAAAGAAAAGAAAAACATATAGGAGGTTAGAAAAATTCTTCGACATTGTTCGTTTGGATTTGGATTGAACATGACGTGGTTCAAAGTCTTTTAATGCATATCCACCAAGACAAAAACGTTATCTGAATAACATAGACAATGGCTGTACAGAGGGCCAGACAAACAACTAGTTGATGGAACCACGTACGATAGCACTATTCGTTAGTTCATATCCAAATTAAACATATCGATTAGTGCAAGAAGCACATAGAAATTTCGAGAAGTAGATAAGGCCAAAAACACTAACACTTAACAGAGAAAAATGTACGTGAACCTTTTAATGATATCCACAAGACACTGTCAGCATCCCCAAATATTGCATGCAGTCCCCCTATCTACAATTAATGGATCCCACATTGGTACAAGAAAAAAGTTCTTGTCTGAAAGAAAATCTTGATAAAATGATCTTTATCCTATTGAGGATAACTCCAAATAATACTGTTAGGATCATCCAGAATTCTTAGATAATTCTAATATGAAGTTTCTAAAATCTTATGTATTTCCTTTTGAAATGAGTGAATTAAATCACATGATCGAAAAGTTATATAATTATTAAAATGGTGATATTTAAGGTTTATTTAAATATGAATATTCTTTTAAAATCTAACACTTTCATTTAAAAATGGATGTATATGATTTTAATGAATTCTATGGTAGAGTTACCCTAAAAATTCCTAGAACCAGAATATAAGAGATTCTAATCAGAATATAGTACAAGTGATTCTAATCCAAAAACACATACTTAATATATCCCTTTAATTTTGTGTGTGTAATATATATTGGATAAGAATTGAGATATTTTATTCCTATACCACATATAGCATATGCTCGAAATATTTGGAATTATTAATTAACACCATTATGTTATATGAACATGTTTGATTTTAATCTATTGCTTGTGATATTTTTTTGGCAATAAACGCTGGAGAAAATTTTGGACAAAACCTAACAAAGAAAATTGTGGACAAACTGCCTTTTAATGTGGCCTATCTCAGCATCTTTCTGTTTCCTGTTCATTATTGTATACACATCCATTCTTGCTGTCCATTATATTGTGGTCCAATAAGCTAATCGTCCCGTTTTATAGTTTTCAAAAGTGCTCTTTTGAGAGAAAAAGTGTTGAAATTGCGGTGGGGCCTCGTTTTGGAAATAGGATTACGCACTTTCAGACACAATTATTTTCAAATCTTTTACAACTGGATGGTCAAAATCATCTTACACAATTATTTTCAAATCTTTTACAACTGGATGGTCAAAATCATCTTACAATTTGATGAGGTGAAAATTAAAGTTATAATTGATGAGGTGAAAATTATACTTTTCTAAAAAAAAAAAAAAAAATAAAAAAAAAATTTAAACTTTTCCAAACATTCAATTTTTAAATAGTGATATCAAACTTATCCTTACCTAGTGTGAACCTAAGTCATTTACTTACTGAAAAAATTATAAAAAAAAAAAAAATTAAAATGAAACACCATATCTCCTTAAGACTATACCATTCATTTTCCTAGCTTTCGTCTCTGAGGCTCCGTTTGTTTGGAAGTAAAATGTTTTACGGAAAACGTTTGCATCATTTTCAGTCGTTTGTTTCACTGTAAAATCGGGTCAACGGAAATCATTTGTTTCTTTGACCGGAAAAACCTTAACAAATTTTAGGAAAACGGTTTACGGAAATATTTTCCGTAAACCATTTTCCAAAACCCATTCGCACAAACCCCCGACCCCCTTTCTCTTCTCTCTCGCACAAACCCACCCCCTTCTCTCGACTTTCTCGCACTGGACCTTCGCCGATCTGATCACTGGGCTTCACGGTGGGCTTCGCGACGAGGCGGTTGAGCGGCGCGGTTCGCGGTGGGCTTCGCGAAGAGGAGGTTGAGCGGCGCGGTGGGACGAGCTTCGCCGATCTGGTCACTGGGCTTCGCAACGAGGCGGTTGAGCGGCACGGTGGGACGAGCTTCGCGACGAGCGGTTGAGCGGCGCAGTGGGACTCTCGGCTTTCTCGCACTGGGCTTCGCTGGGTTTGCGGGGTTTGTGGTTTTTTTGCTGTGATGGTGTTTGTGGGTTTGCTGGGTTTGCGGTGGATTAACGGTGTTTGCTGGGTTTGCTGTGATGGTGTTTGTGGGTTTGCTGGGTTTTTTTTAATGGTGGTTTGCGGTGGTTAACAGTGCATTGCGGTTGTTGATTTGCACTTAACAGTGGGTTTCTGTGTTTTTTTTTTCTTCATTTTACGTCGCACCAAACACCGTAAAATATTTTCAAAAGCATTTTCCAAAATGCAAACAAACACTGGAAAAATAAATATTTTCATGTAAATCATTTGCATTTACAAACATTTTACGGTGGAGAATATTTTACGTCGAAACAAACGGAGCCTGAGTGTCAATATCGGCCTAACAGAGTTTTTTCATCTTTGTGTTTTTTTCAATCTTTACACATTCCACCATTCCATTAGAAATTTCCTATGTCCAGCTTTACTCTAGCTTAGTAGTTTCCATTGCGTGTCCAAGGTTGAGTCCTACGATTTTATGGTGGACTTAAAAAGCCACCTACGTACACTTTACGTCCAATCATTCTCCATAACCATTTCATCTAGTCTCTGCAATTTAGGGAGGTAGACTAAAGAAATGTAACATTATTATGCCATGAATATTGACGAAAAATCTACTAATGCATGCTCTCTTTTCTTGACTTGTCTTTTTCTCTTAACGCGTATTATATATTCAAATTGTTTTTGGAATTCTACATTCAAATCATTTTTGGATTTCTAGTAAACGCCGGATAATTTCCTCTTTCCTTGAGTTGTTATTGTTTATTTTGTATCTGACACCTCAGAGGTGCCACATACTTGATACTAGTTTCAAATCTAACCGTTTTCAACAAAATGGTAAAAAATCCAAAGGCTACTATGGATTGTATGTACATGGGGAAACTAGAAAGAAATTTTATGAAGCAAAACCAATAGGCACAACTATTGGCTATACAAAGTGATATATGGTATCAAACAAATTTGGGAAGACCCTCAAAATAATTTAGTTAACTTAAGAATATTATCTTTTTTGGACTTCATGTACTAATTGGGTGCACGATCGAATAAAAAAAGAAGAAGACCAAGAAGAAAGCATATATATGGGGTGCAAGTAGCTCAATCCGAAGATGTGATTATACAAATTATTCTTTCTTCTGGAAAACCAATCATCTTCCATCTTAGAAAAGAGATATTTGTGATCATTTTTCATCTTCCATCCTAGATTAGAGATTATTATTATTTTGGGGGGGTGGCGTTTGGACCGAGTAATAGATTTTTTTTTTTTTTTTTTTTTTTTTTTTTTTAAATAAAATGAAAAAATGATTTAAACTATAAACAAGAAAAACAAAAAAAAAATCTTAAAGCAAATCCAATCGTATAAAAAAACAAAAAGAAAAGATTGCTATGATTTCGAAATCATAAGATGAAAATTGATATATAATCAAAATTTTAAGATTTAATTTGAATCTAAAATCAAGTGGGAAAAATTTATCATGTAATTATTCAAAAAAAAAAAAAAAAATCTTCAATAAAATAAAATAAAAATTCCTCACTTTGGTATTATCACAATAATATTAGCAGTCAATCAAGAAACTAATTCCTAGACTAAACTCTTCAACCAATTTATACTTTGTAGCTTGATTGACACCTATCCCGTCCTCATTTTTTGTGGTACGCGTTCAACCCGCCTCCCCTCTAGAGAAATTATTCAGTCCACCAGGTGAACCACATCATCCGTCCACCATTCCAATAATTAAATGACACGTGTGATAATTAATACAGTCAGCTTGGGGTTATTTGGTCATTTTAAAAGTATGGGGTCAATGGTTAAAAGTTAACTGTATTAATTATCAAGCTGATTGTATTAATTATCACACGTGTCATTTAATTATTGGAATGGTAGACGGATGACGTGGTTCACCTGGTGGACTGAATAATTTCTCTCCCCTCTAAGGCAACAATACTTACACAACAAGGCAACAACCTAAGAAGGAATTGGATTAGAATTTAATCTAATGCTTCCTTGTATATCCTAAAGTCATTTGTGGTTATTGATCTGTTTGTGGATTCTTTAAAAGTTATTTTCTTTTGGGCTCAAGAGTCAAGATCGTTTAAAAGGATTCTAGCCTAGGTTTGCCCGATCACTTTCGGTTTTGCATAAAAAGGGAACGTAGGTCGGAAAAAGAAATGGCCATTATACATCCATCACCACGTGCATGGCTTATAAATCCTACGACTAGTATACTTTTTCTCTTCTTCTTTTTTCTTTTTTTTTTTTTTTTTTTTTTTTTTTTTTCTTCTTCTTTTTTATAAAAATACGACTAGTATTATTTGGTTAATCAAAGCGTAGCTTATAACAAAAGGAAACGAAAAGAAAAAAACAATGCTAGAGGTATTATAATAGTTTATAGCTTTATAGTTTATATCATCTAATAAAATTTTATTTAGGTTATTTTGATATAGATAATATATAGAGCAAGCTTTATTGTGAAATTCATTGATTGCTTCCAAGAGTTTAAAGGAAACCAAGGAACTTCCTTGAATGACACATTAAGCAACCAAAATAGATAGTAATGACGGTTTTATACATTTTAATATTATTTTCACTAGAAATACAATGCGTCTAAACAAAGTGAACAAAGTGAAATCTCTCTCTCTCTCTCTCTCTCTCTCTCTCTCTCTCTCTCTCTCTCTCTCTCTCTCTCTCTCTCTCTCTCTCTCTCTCTCTCTCTCTCTCTCTCTCTCTCTCTCTCTCTCTCTCTCTCTCTCTCTCTCTCTCTCTCTCTCTCTCTCTCTCTCTCTCTCTCTCTCTCTCTCTCTCTCTCTCTCTCTCTCTCTCTCTCTCTCTCTCTCTCTCTCTCTCTCTCTCTCTCTCTCTCTCTCTCTCTCTCTCTCTCTCTCTCTCTCTCTCTCTCTCTCTCTCTCTCATTACATAATTTAATTACATGTCTTGTACAACAACATAAGATTTTTCATCTAAGATAACTCACACTCGTTATTATTATTATTTTCTATATTATAGATTAAAAATTATAGTATATTTTTTCTTTAAAAAAAATAAAAATGAAGATTGATCCTATGTTGATGTCGAACAAAAACCGTATTCTAACAAAAGAAGAAAGAAGAGAGAAATGCAATTAATTTTTTTAGGACCATCGTTAAACTAGCATGATGTTTGATTAAGGTCATCTCTCGAAATTTTTAAAAATCTTGATTTTAGTCACAAATTGTTCAAAGAAAACCATATGCTTCTAGGCATTTAGATATCTTTGAAAATCTTATCAAATTTCTAATTAAATTAAACTTGAACATAATTACACTCATGACATTCAAATTTCCATGTATCAAAGTCTCCATAATCTAAAAATTACCATTCAAACCTAACACTAACTGTTACAATTTCCCCCATTTGGTTTGGGTTGTAACATTTCAAACCTCCATAAAACTTAAAGAACGTAGTAATTAATAGGAATATATCCAACACTCAATCCACATTATCTACTTAAGAGTTAACCTAATTCAATAAATTAAATATTAAAGAAGCGAACATGACTTCATCTCAACTCACTCAAAAGTCGACTAGTCCCTTGAACCACATCAACAATTATAACCGTTCTCACACATTTACCATAACAATAAAGACTCAACAAAACAGTTCTCCATAAAGTGCCATAAAACTCTCTATAAAAGGATATGAAGAGGACAAAAATATCATACTTCTTTTAAGAAAAGAAATATTCACCCCCTAACTTAAGCATATAATGATATAATGTATCAATATTTTTCTGATCATTTTTTAGCCCAGTCTATTATCACATCAACCATATAATCAACTAATTTTTCAATAATAATAATTTAATATAATTAAATTCCCGTTTGGATAGAGTCATGGCCACCATAATTAATATAAACTAAAAACAAATTTCCAATTCTCGTTGGTTTAATACAAGTCATGAGCCCTCCACATTTCCAATGAAATAATGTCATGCGAAACCCAAACATGAGAAATAAAATAGGATAAATTACATTAATACTCCATTCTTTTGAGGAAATTAGACTTTTTACATCTTATTTTGAGGAAATGACGCCCCTCTCTCAAACTTGCAAAATAATTAACACTCCATCCCCATTTTTTCCCTTTTTAAAGGCATATTCCTTACTTAAACTTAAAATAATTATAATATAATTTTTTTTTGTAACTCTGGTTAATTAGACATTAGTTAAAAAAATAAACAAAAAAAATTGAACAAAATATTAATTATTTTAAAAATTTAGGACCAAGAGTGTCATTTTTCCAAAAAAATATATATATACAAAACTAGTTGATCCTCACCATGCTCTAAGTTGTAACGTGGCTAAGCTGATTAAAAATAAACCATATGCCAAGTGCCAAATGCTAAACTCTTTTTACCTTTTTATTCCATCAAAGAGGAAATAAATAATAATAAAAAAATATAAATTAATAAATTATGGGCTTCACAGGCTGGCACCGATAGCATAATTATTAAATAAAAATGGTATTGTAAAGCGGAGAGAATGTAGTTGGGCTGTAATACAATTCATTGGATTCCAAAGCCAACTGTATTTTCTTGTTTCTTTCTTTCTCTTTAATCCCGAGATTCTCGCTTTCCCAACAAACACGCACACACACACTCTCTCTTTAAAAAAATCATTTCCTTTTTATTTTAAATTAAAAAACAGTGAGAGCCATTTTAACAAAGAGCAAATTTCAGTGTTTTAGTTATAACGTTTCCAAATGATTCATTAAGCTCTCAAATAAACGAAACGACGACGACGACGACGAGGGATGGCGGGAGGGGGAGTCGTCGCCGGCGAAGTGTTACTGGACCTCGTGAGAGAAGTCAGCGGCTCCGGCATTGCTTGTGGAGGTGGAGGAAATGATGTGTCGTTTAAGAAGGACTGTACGGATCTGGTTCGTCGGATCGCGTTGCTCACGCATTTGGTGGAGGAGATCAACGAGTTCAGACTGAAATGCGACGGTCATTCTCTGCCGTTGGATGCGTCGGCTCCTGATGATGTTGATTCTGCTTCGTCGTGGTATTCCGATCTGGTTGTGGCTCTCAGAGCTGCCAAGCGACTGTTGTTGCTCGCCGGGAACTTCCGTTCCAAGAGCTCTTCAGTGAGTTTCATCTTATTCTGTTTTCTTTTATGTCTGTTTGATTGCTCAGAAAGTTAGGGAAAGTGGTTGAGATAATAATAGAGTCGTTAAAGGCAGTAGAGTTGAGTTGTGGAATCTCGCATTTTATATTTTCGTTTGGTTTCGATCGTTTCCTGCATTTTCTCGGCAACCAAACGGAGCGTTTGTGTGAATTGTCGTGGAAATCGCTTCCTTTTTTTAGGATATTTAGATCTATGCTATACTTAAAAAGAAAACAAAAAAAGTTTAGTTGATGATAGTGACAATGTGATTGTTTCCGTACGATCTAGTATGAAAGGAATTTGATTGATAACAAAGTTGAAGTTTGATTGCAATTGTCTTCGAAATTATTTTTTCTGTGCGTGCGTTTATTGTTTGGATAAGACAATGCGTTTGGCGCGATCAAGATCGTTCTTAACAGGCATGCCAAATTTTATAGCAATCGGAAATTACAAAATTAAATTAAAATTTCAACATTTTATAGAAGAAATAGTTGACATTTTACAAGTATAAAGGTATAAGGAGATGATATAATCCAACAGTGGATTTGTTAAAAATACTCGTTCAATATATATATATATATATATGCTAATTCTATGTCCTTGCAATGGGAATGATGAAGTGTAATTTTCATTTAGACACGAATTGTTTGAGTTGCATCCTTACTCTGGCTAAGACTGTTGTTGTCATGTGCATTTTTTAAAGAATGTCTAGGTACCTCTCTGAAATTTGCTATATCTTGATTTAAGGACGGTGCTACAAGGAGAATAGCCTCCCAATTTCAATCTGTGACATGGAAATTGGAGAAAGCATTGAGCAGCATTCCTTATGATCGTTTTGAAGTCTCAGAGGAAGTTCAAGAACAGGTAGGAGTTGATAAATCTATGGTGCTTTTTCTTAATCAACTAGAGTTGTAGTTTATAGTTTTATTTCTTTTGCTAGGTGGAGTTGGTGAGATCACAACTGAGAAGAGCCACAGAACGATATGGGTCTTTGAATTTGAAAACGTTGTCTCATGCCTTAGCCCAGTTATTGGATGAAGAAATTGATCAGGGGCAATTGGGCAATAGGGTAGTTGGAAGTTTGATTATTCAGAATAATGGTTGTATTGACAATGAAGTTACATCAAAGTTGGGCGCTGTTACTGAAAGCGATGGTTCAGAAAGTCGTGGTGTAAATCTAATTAGGTATGGATCCAAAAGGCCTGGAAACTCTTCTGATTATTCTGAAGCCTGTCTAGCAAATGACATTGATGCTGATGGACAAGACAATTTAGCCACAAAGAGTTTAGAGGAAATCAAGAAGCCTGATCCAATTGTAATTCCTGACGATTTTCTTTGCCCTATATCCTTGGAACTCATGAGGGATCCAGTTATTGTGGCCACAGGACAGGTATGATTCACCTCAAATGCCATTTTGACATGTGTTCTTTTAAAAGAGATTTGCATGAAATTATAAAACTCAATTATCTTTCTTATACCCACCTAATGATATATCTTTCTCTTAATTTTGCAGACGTATGAGAGATCTTTCATACAGAGATGGATAGACTCTGGGAATGCAACATGTCCAAAAACTCAGCAAAAGCTTGAAAATTATACACTCACTCCAAATTATGTTTTAAGAAGTCTAATTACTCAGTGGTGTGTTAAGCACAATATTGAGCAGCCAACAGGACTAACAAATGGGAAAATAAAAAAGAGTGATGGATCATTTCGTGATGTTAGTGGGGACATAGCAGCCATTCAAGCTCTTGTCCGCAAGCTCTCTTGCCGGACTGTTGAGGAGCGTAGAAATGCTGCAGCTGAAATCCGATCACTATCCAAAAGAAGCACAGATAACAGAATACTAATTGCAGAATCTGGAGCCATTCCAATTCTGGTCAACCTTTTAACTACAGAAGACGTGTTAACACAGGAAAATGCTGTTACATCCATTCTTAACCTCTCTATATATGAAAACAACAAGGGACTCATAATGCTTGCTGGAGCCATTCCTTCAATTGTCCAAGTCCTCAGAAATGGAAGCATGGAAGCAAGAGAGAATGCGGCAGCTACCCTTTTTAGCTTGTCACTTGGAGATGAGAACAAAATAATAATAGGTGCATCAGGTGCAATCCCGGCTTTGGTGGAATTGCTCCAAAGTGGAAGCACTAGAGGGAAGAAGGATGCTGCAACAGCGCTGTTCAATCTGTGCATTTATCAGGGAAACAAGGGTAGAGCTGTTAGGGCAGGGATCATCTCAGCGTTATTGAAGATGCTTACAGATCCAAGCAATTGTATGGTTGACGAAGCTCTAACTATAATGTCAGTTCTTGCTAGCCACCACGAGGCGAAGGTTGCCATTGTAAAAGCTAGCACTATTCCTGTTTTGATAGACCTTTTGAGAACTGGATTACCTCGCAATAAAGAAAATGCGACTGCAATTTTACTTGCCTTGTGCAAGAGAGATTCTGACAATCTTGCCTGCATTAGTAGGCTTGGTGCTGTCATACCCTTGACAGAGCTTGCTAAAAGCGGCACAGAGAGGGCCAAACGGAAGGCTACTTCATTGTTGGAGCATCTTCGAAAGTTACAACAGCTCTAACAACAGCTCTAACAGGTGTAGTTGTGATACGGGAAATTTTTATTTTTTCATTGCTTCCAATTATTTGACAATGAATGTTACTTTGTCTCTTTCAGGCGTGACAACTGAGAATAGGGGCTTGAGATATTAATGACTATCTCATTGCTTCTACATATTTAATATTTATTCCCTCTTGTATGAGTGTGTAAAAAGTTCATTCATTTTGTACGAGTGTGTAAAAAATCATTTGATATGATGTTTGTCACAAAATACTTCACTGGAAATTGCAGTTTCATGTTTGATCGTTTGTTGTGATTGAAAAACTATATTACTTGGGATATGCCAATATGCTCAAGATGTTTTCTCATACCCCTTCATAGAAGAAAGACAAATTGTGAAGTAATTAAAATCTTAGTGAGAGGCTAACTTTTTATCAATTGCTAATTAAGATTATGATAGAAAGCCATTTGCTTGTTGCCAAACCCTCTGCCTTTATTTTGAATCAAATTAAGTTGCAATGTTGTATTTTAGTCGGCTGGGGAAGCTGCTGCTTATATGAAAGCTCCACTTCCTCGTCTTGCTACTGGCAAAGCTTCTACTTTGCTTGCTTCTCTCACGCTTGCTTGCGCAAAGGCTTAAATTCCTTTTTGCTAGGTCCAAAAGCTTCTGTCAAAGCGAAAGATCTGATCTAACAGAAATCCCACATATTGAGCATAGCTGATATGCGGCTACGGCTAGGTGATCATATAGAATTCCGGACCATGGATTGAAGTGCACAAATGATTCTGCTAAGCTATTTAGGAAATGATTTTGCAAAAGTACTCCGAAATCAAAGTGGTCTAAATGGGAGGAGGTATCTCATAGCTATACATTCTCTTTCTCACAGCTTGTGAGTCTCATATCTGCTGCTTCATTGTCATATCTGGGCTGCTGATTCACTGCAAGGTTCTGCTCTACCTTTGTATAGAAAAAGTTTTATGACAATTGGCTGCTTGTGTTTGATTGGCTCCCTGAGATTCACGGTATCAAAAAGTGCAGCCCTTAAAGTCATTAAGCACTTGTGTTACATAAACAACATTCTGTTCCTAATAAAATAATACCTCCTGGTTGGTGAGCTTTATCAAAGCATCATTTCAAAGGTTGAGATTACTATTACTTTGTGTTAGTCCATTCGAGCCACTTATTCAACCCTCAATTTCTATTTAATAACGAAAAGTGGATTTTGTCAACTGTTACTTTTGGTTTTGGGAAGGAAAAATAGCAATTTCCTTTTTCTTTTCTTGTTTTCCTGTTTCTTTATAATACACCTTTGCAGTCAATGTTAAGTTTCTGTTAGTTCAGTACAAAATGTGGGGTTACCACGAAACATTTTATTGATAAAAGTCTAGTATACTGTAGACATGAGAGAATGTTAAGGTATATAAGTGACAGCTCAAGAAAAGATAAGGAAAAAATGTGTAAGTTTGAAGGTTAGAGTCACATCAATAAAAGATAATATGACGGAAAGTTGCTCACGATGGTATAGTTATGACTTATGAGCACTATAAGTCTAAAAAAAAAAACACTAATTTTTGTAGATAATTATAGAGAGAAATAATTATCTACAAAAAAAAAAAAAAAAACAGGCATTTTATTCATTAATAAGTAACATGTACAAATTAAATCTGTTGTATATGAAGTATGAACAACTGTCCTTAAAGCCAAATGACAACCTTCCATCAAAATCTGTGGTACATCATGAGAAATAGCATAATTTGCAAATAAATGAACATGGTTGTTAAAGAAGTGGGAGTCTTCTTCTTTTGCTACTGCCATGTGCTGCATAGAAGTTGGCTAAAACGTGGCTCGAGCTTTTGATGAAGAGTCTAACCCAAAACTCGACATCGAACAAGTGGATTCACCCAATAGTTAATGGGACAACTTCTTTTGAACCAAATCCGTTAGCTCAGAATCCATGCAAGACATAGCACCTTTAGCCCACAAGAGAGTCTTTGTTAGAAAAACTCATAATGGAGAGCAAAGTATGACCTTCCATACGTTGAAAGGAGCTCAAAATAAAGAGAACAATCGTTGAAATTTAACTAAGTTTTAATAAAAGAAACTTCTTTGCTTAATTTAAACCATGAGTACTTCCCTTATAAGCTAATTTTGTCCAACCCATATGAATCTTTTATATAAAAGAAAATAAAAAAGACTTAGGAAAGTTTGGTGATGAGGAAGAGAGCTTATCCTAAGAGATGTGCATGGTTTATGAGTCAAGAAAGAGAGTTTTTTTTTTTTTTTTTTTTTTCATTTTTGGTTTATTGTAACTCCAAGAAGAAAATAAACATTAAGTTTTTTGTGATGGATGTTTTCTAAGTAGTACAGAAAACTCGTTTGGGGCAGACTTATGTGTAGTTGTATTAAGCTTTATCTTTTTTTATTTGATTTGTTTGAAGTTGTCCTCTTTTTATAAAGGGTTTAAGAGTCCTAAGATGATAAAACTTAAATTTCTTTTATGCATTGAGCCCTCGAATTGTCAGATACTAAATACCAAATTTGGTATATGAGAAGGAAACTTTTTAAGTTATAGCCATAAGCTTCGAACAGTAAAGGGGATAGGTGAGCATTTAATGTTTGGTGGTGATGACTCACACCGTCACACGGTAAAGAAGGTCAACTCATGCACCTCTTGCAACCCAAAAGTCCCATTTATTGATGTCCAAGACTCTCAGCAGACATGAACATCAATGTGTGGTAGACTTTCAAACTTCCTAGGAACTAATTTCCCTACCTCCAAATTACTTCATAAATCTTTGTTAAGATGAACAATGCCCACCATGGGTTGGGCCATGAAGATCCCAAACTTAAGTTCTTTGGGTATTTCTATTGAATGTATTGGTCCTTCTACTATACCCATCGTGTAAAAGCCTTAAGCCGACAAATCCCTTAGAATTTTGCTAGGCAAATGATATTTCCGCACCACCTTTTGATAGTTTCAACTTTTCAAGTAGCTAGTCAAACTGTCACTTCATTAATTTGAACAAGCAACCTCCAACCCTGTTGTTGGGCTGATTCTGATCTTTTTTACTGTGTAACATGTGACAGACTTCGTTATGCTAATGGTACCACGAACTTATTGGGTTGTGAACTTCTTCAACTTTTGGCTTTACTAAAGTGGCTAGTTTTCGCTAAGCTGTTTTCGACCGAGAAGCCCAATTCAAACTTGGGCCCAAAAATTGGGCCACTATAGAAGCAAAGAGTAAAAAAGCAATAAAAAAAATTAGATATTGGTAAATAAATAATAAAATAAAAAGATAGTATTATCAAAGACATAATAGAGAATATGAAAGTAGATGGAACAAATGGTGAAAAGAGATTTTCAAAAGATGGTTGGTGAAGCATTTCCAGGGATCGAGGTTGTTTGTTTAAGTTTACATATTGGCTCAAAATTTAAGTCCATTTATTTACAATATTTTAAATCTCACATTTTAAGATAAAAGTTATAATTTTATTCAATTTATTTTTAAGCTAAATAAACCAATGAATTTAAGCTACCTAAATACACTTTAAGAAGTGGTTGGATATCTGCCAAAAAACTACAAAGAGAAAGTATCAATGCCGTCATAACCCAATGGTAGGATTGGGCTCAATTTGTGCTTTTAACTATAGTTTACCTGCAATTTGCATGAGTTTTTTTTTTGGGAATTCTCTTTCAATGTGCCCCTCTAATTTTCAAATTCGTGTCTCAAAATTCAGTTGTTTTTCGCATGGTATTTGTTTCTACATGTTTAGGTGATGAAAATTCTCTTCTAAAAAAAACAAAGGTATTGAAATTTTGGAAAGTAGAAAGGTCTTTATCCAAGACAGACTTGTGGGAGATCATGAGTACAAACAATGAAACAAGTAACAATATGGAAATCCAAGATTAATACAGTCGGTCCAGTAGCTGAAGTTAAAATTTGAATTTCTGATCATGTTTTGCCCAATTCTTTGACACTTTTCGTTTAAGTCTTGGTCCTCTTAGACCACGAAAATATATCCATTGATGAGCAGGAAAACTACATTTCTCAGTCACTTAAGTTTCAATCAGCATCCAAGATAATGTTGGAAAACTGAACAACTTCGAAGTTGATCAGCGGACCATCATTTTGGACTAAATGTTTGATTTGTATTCTAAAGCTATTACGATTTAGACGAGAGCTTTAGTCCCACCAATATTGAATCAACATGAAAAACACAATAGTACTCGAAGAAAATGTCACTCACGTATTTCTTTACGTAGTTTTCATCTGAAAGATAATTTCACGTAAAAAATTTGATCTTCCAATAAGCACCCTCACCAAGTCAAATTTCACATGTTTGATTTGTATTCTAAAGCTATTAAAATTTAGACGAGAGCTTTAGTCCCACCAATATGGAATCAACATGATAAACACAATAGTACTTGAAGAAAAAGTCACTCACGTATTTCTTTACGTAGTTTTCATCTGATGAGGTCTTCTTCTTTTGCTGCCGCCACGTGCTGCATAGAAATTGGCTAAAACGTGGCTCGAGCTTTTGATGAAGAGTCTAACCCAAAACTTGACATCGAGCAAGTGGATTCACCCGATAGTTAATGGGGTAACTTCCTTTGAACCAAGTCTGTTAGCCTAGAATCCATGCAAGACATAGCACCTTTAGCCCACACGAGAGTCTCTGTTAGCAAAACTCATGATGGAGAGCAAAGGGTGACATTTCATATGTTGAAAGGAGCTCAAAATAAAGAGAACGATCTATAAAGTTGAAATTTAACTCAAGTTTTAATAAAAGAAACTTTTTTGCTTAATTTAAACCATGAGTACTTCCCTTATAAGCTAATTTTGTCCAACCCATATGAATCTTTTAAATAAAAGAAAATAAAAAAGACTTAGGAAAGTTTGGTGATGAGGGAGAGAGAGAGCTTATCCTAAGAGATGTGCATGGTTATGAGTCAAGAAAGAGAGTTTTTTTTTTTTGGCGTATTGTAACTCCAAGAAGAAAATAAACATTAAGTTTTTTGTGATGGATATTTTCTAAGTAGTACAGAAAACTCGTTTGGGGTTAGGGATGGCAACGGGGCAGATTGGGACCGGATCATAGGTGACCCGGCCCCGCCCCGAACTATAAACATGTGACCCGGCCCCGCCCCAAAACGATTTAACAAAAAAAACTTGTACTCCTCAATTAAAATGAAACTCAAACCTCAAAAATTCAACTAACATGAGTTCTCTTTAATAAACACAAACAAAGATTCTTTACTTTGATTGGGTTTTTCCCAAAATGTTATGATCACATAATAATAAGAACCAATATTTTTGTAATATTATTAAAAGTAGGTGCGGGTCAGGACGGGTCGAGCTAATAGGGGCGGGTCGGTGCCAATACCCATTACCGCCCCACCCCAATGATCGAGGCAAAAGTCTTACCCTGTTCCCACCCACCACCTCTACGAGGCGGGTAAAATCCGTGTGGGGCTGGGCGGGTTGGGCCAGGTCGGCAAAATTGTCATCCTTATTTGGGGAAGACTTATGTGTAGTTGTGTTAAGCTTGATCTTTTTTATTTGATTTGTTTGAAGTCATCCTCTTTTTGTAAAGGGTTTAAGAGTCCTAAAATGATAAAACTTAGTTTTCTTTTATGCATTGAGCCCTCAAATTGTCAGATACTTAATACCAAATTTGGTATATGAGGAAGGAAACTTTTTAAGTTATAGCCATAAGCTTCGAACAGTAAAAGGGATTAGTGAGCATTTAATGTTTGATGGTGATGACTCACACACTGTAAGGAAGGTCAACTCATGCACCTCTTGCAACCCAAAAGTCCCATTTATTGATGTCCATGACTTTCAGCAGACATGAACATCAATGTGCGGTAGACTTTGAGACATCCTAGGAACTAATTTCCCTACCTCCAAATTGAACTTCATAAATCTTTGAGAAGATGAACAATGCCCACCATGGGTTGGGCCATGAAGATCCCAAACTTAAGTTCTTTGGGTACTTCTACTGAATAGATTGGTCCTTCTGTGGTACCCATCGTGTAAAAGCCTTAAGCAAATGATATTTCCGTACCACCTTTTGATATTTTCAACTTTTTAAGTGGCTAGTCAAACGTCTCTTCATTAATTTGAACAAGCAACCTCCAACCCTGTTGTTGGGTTGATTTTGATTTTTTTTACTATGTGACATTGGCTTCATTGTACTTATGGTACCATAGATTTACTGGGCTGTGAACTTCTTCAACTTTTGGTTTTACTAAAGTGGCTGATTTTCGTTGAGCTGTTTTGGACCGAGAAGCCCAATTCAAACTTAGGCCCAAAAAATTGGGCCGCTATAGAAGCAAAGAGTAAAAAAGCAATAAAAAAAATTAGATATTGGTAAATAAATAATAAAATAAAAAGATAGTATTATCAAAGACATAATAGAGAATATGAAAGTAGATGGAACAAAATGGTAAAAAGAGATTTTCAAAAGATGGTTGGTGAAGCATTTCCAAGGAGGTTGTTTGTTTAAGTTTACATATTGGCTTAAAATTTAAGTCCGTTTATTTACAACATTTTAAATCTCACATTTTAAGATAAAAGTTATAATTTTATCCAATTTATTTTTAAGCTAAATAAACTAATGAGGGATGCCCATAGCTTATAAATTGTGCAACCCAAGAATACTTGGTCAATGTGGGACAAGACTCTCACTTTAATATGCCCCCTCACGTGTGACGGACCAATCAAATATGTAGACTATAATAGGGGGGAGATTTGCTCAACACCTAAGGAGTGGTTCTGACACCATATTAAAGTCTAATGAGCCTAACTCAATCTCAAAAGACACCTTGAGAGATAAGGGATATCCATGACTTATAAATTGCACAACTTAAGAATACTTGGTCAATGTGGGACAAGACTCTCACTTTAATAGGATTGGGCTCAATTTGTGCTTTTAACTGTAGTTTACCTGCAATTTGCATGAGTTTTTTTTTTTTGGAGTTCTCTTTAAATGTGCCCCTCTAATTTTCAAATTCGTTTCTCAAAATTCAGTTGTTTTTCGCATGGTATTTGTTTCTACATGTTTAGGTGAGGAAAATTCTCTTCTAAAAAATACAAAGGTATTGAAATTTTGGAAAGTAGAAAGGTCTTTATCCAAGACAGACTTGTGGGAGATCATGAGTACAAACAATGAAACAAGTAACAATATGGAAATCCAAGATTAATACAGTTGGTCCAGTAGCTGAAGTTAAAATTTGAATTTCTGATCATGTTTTGCCCAATTCTTTTGACACTTTTGGTTTTAGTCTTAGACCACGAAAATATATCCATTGATGAACAGGAAAACTACATTTCTCAGTCACTTAAGTTGCAATCAGCATCCAAGATAATGTTGGAAAACTGAACAACTTCGAAGTTGATCAGCGGACCATCATTTTGGACTAAATGTTTGATTTGTATTCTAGAGCTATTACGATTTAGACGAGAGCTTTAGCCCCACCAATATTGAATCAACATGAAAAACACAATAGTACTCGAAGAAAATGTCACTCACGTATTTCTTTACGTAGTTTTCATCTGGAAGATAATTTCACGTAAAAAAATTGATCTTCCAATAAGCTCCCTCACCAAGTCAAATTTCACATGTTCAAGTGGGAATATTAGCAAAATTTTGTGAATCCCCGCCGTGATCTTCGTGAATTAAAATTGTTGTTGAAATATGATTAGGTAATCATCTTTCCCACATATCACGGGCTAGTTTTCGGGGTTTTGTTTTGTCCTTTGAAGAATTGAGATTGTGGTTGTTGAAAAGACTACACTATGTGAATGTCTATATTGAAATGAAAATAACAAGTTCGGTGTGCACTTTTGTCTTTTAGAAATATAAATCCCTAGTTCCACTTTTTTTCGTTTATTTTATACTTCACAAATTATATTATGTTACGTGTTGTTTTTTTCTTTTCTTATAAAATAACTAAAATATCAAAATAAAAATCAAACATGTGACATATTGCAATTGATGGATGAAACACAAAAAATGCAACATAAGATTTTTATTTGTTTTTTAGTTCGACAGTGATACGGATATAATTAATTTAACAAACTTTTTCATGACTGATTGAGGTCTTAGATATTTATTAGTGTAACATCACTTTTATTATACATCAATCACAATCTGTCATATGAACCGTTACAAAGGTTGTGTTTTTAGATTTATTGTTTTTAAATTATATTGAAAGTGAAAGGCCACGTACATGTAATTTTGTCAAAGCGTTGGCCAATTTTCAAAATTCGCCTTCATTGTTGACCAAACAATCGTAACCAATAATAACCAATGAAACAACGTCCTTATCTTTCGCACCCACCACCCTAATTTTAAAACCAAGAAGTTAGCTCCTTTTGTTCATTTGTACTCAAAAGAGGAGCCAAAAACCAATATTGGTTAGTGAGGGAATAGAAACACAAAAAAGGCAATGGGGAATAGTTTGGGAGCTAAGAAGAGAGCAAAGGTGATGAAAATTAATGGTGAGACATTGAAGTTGAAGACACCGGTGCAAGCTGGGGTGGTAGTTAAGGACTACCCAGGTCATGTTTTGTTAGAATCCGAGGCTGTAAAGCATTTTGGCATTAGAGCAAAGGCTTTAGAGGCACACCAAGAGCTAGAGCCAAAGAGGCTCTATTTCCTAGTTGAGTTGCCAAATGTTCCAAAAGAGAAAGTTCCAAGAAGGGTTCGGTCGGGGATAAACATGAGTGCTAAAGACAGGCTTGAGAGCTTAATGTTGTCTAGGAGGTCGGTTTCTGACCTTTCTTTATTGAAACCAACAAGCATGTTGGGTGAGGAGTATTATGACAAAGAAGGGTCACAAAATGGGGGTGCAATGCGTGTTAAAATGAAGCTTCCAAGGGCAGAAGTTGAGAAGTTGATGAAAGAGAGCAAAGACAAGGCAGAGGTGGCTGAGAAGATTATGGATCTTTGCAGGGCTAACACCGGCAATAATAATGGTGGGCATGAAATTGCACGTAAGGGCATGGCCTTGGACCAACAAATGCCTTGGAAGGGTGACCATGGAAGAGTTAAAGAGGGTGTCAAGGGGCGTGAGGTATGTTTTCCATGGTCTACTCATCATTCAATTTTCATGTGCCATGTTCACTGGGTCAATTTGACATTTTGGCTTTGCTTCTTGTTAATTTATTTAAGTATAATAAAGATACAACATTAATAAAACATGTAAAACTGATGTTGTCGTCATGTCAGCAGTTTTGTGAAAAAAATGTTGTGTCCTTAACATTTCTAATTTGTGTTTCTAAACAACTTTGAGCTGTGGTCCTTTGCTATGTTTGGTGGACCTAAAACTAACTATATGTGAACCAGAAGATGACTTATATCATGTAATTTGTTGGGCTTTTCTTCAATATGTGGTTTCATGTGTTTTGGGGTGGGGAATGGCTTTAAATTCATGACTTTCAACAAGAGTGCATTTAAGCTCGACGAAGTTCTTGATTACTTATTTTTCAGCAAAGGGTAATTCCCAAATTTAAGCCATATAGCTTGTTCTAAATATTTTCCGACTAGAAATATATACAGTATACTTTAGCGTGGCCACAACCACAATCAAACTTCCCCCCTAAAAAAATTTCAAGTCCAATTTTCCGTCATGCTCTAGTCCCATCCCATCCCATGCAATCCCAGTTTGATTATCTTGCTAATCCTCGAAGTTGTTAGAGTTAAGATCCAATTCCATGTGTCTATTCAGGGTAATTTATTTAGCCAAACGACCAAAATCACAGAAGTAGCTCACAAATTCCATGTGTCTAGTTGTAGTTCTTCAAGTGCAAGTTCTGTCTTTGAGCCAAAAAAAAATAAAGTTCTTCTAGTACAAGTTTACTTCTTGTTTCTACAAACCAATAAGGAAAAAATTTAAAGTTTGAAGCAGAATTTCCCCTTATCTTTTACCCTTTTCTCTAAAAAATAATAATAATACTTTCATTCTTTGAGTGTTTGAAATCGTAACTCCTGTTTGACATTTTCTAATGAGTAAACGAGCTAAAATGAGCTCTTTTTATTCTTTTTCTTTTTTGGCTAAGAATGAGCTTAGTATATCCAATAAGCATATGTTCATTGAATCCTGCCGGAAAAAGAACAAAACAAAGCCTTGGCCGACCTTTATGTGGGCATGGGCTTAATGTTTGCTTTTGAACACATATCAAGGTAGCCGAGTCTATCGCAATTCACATGTTCACATTCTCATTTCCTTAACCTTTAAAAAAAGAAAGAAACCAGACGGCTTGACTATTTGATTTAGTCCAACTTATCAAAAAAGCAAAAACTGATTTAGTCCAATAATTTTTCAATTTTTTTGGCCCTTCTTTTGAAAGACTCAAAAACCAGATGTGAATGCAATTGCACGCTTATTATGTTGTTGACTAACATATATATATATATGTGTGTGTGTGCGCGCGCGCGCGAATGTGCTTGTGGGTGCATGTATATATGTGTATAAAGATGTTGTATATGGTAGAAACAGTAACTAATTGATTCTTATTTGGATGCTATAACTTGCAGAAGCGAGTGAGTTTCATGCCAATTAGTGAAGGAGAGATTCAAATAGCTGTGACTTCTTAGCAGGTGATCAAATTATCTAGATGAGTTGAAGTTAAAGCAGAGCAATAGATGGTTCACAATCCAGCTCTCTAAACTCTTCTCTAGTCAGAGGGGTATACCTAACCAGTCAAATACTTAGTTTCATCTGTGTGTTAGTTTTGTACATGTAACAAGAAGTGGTTGGATATGCCAAATAAGAGCTTATAGTGATACAACTTTACAATGACTCTTGGTTAACTTTTCATTTCTTCTTGGTTCTTTTTATTAGGATAACTAAAAGAAAATGATGTAATAGAAAGCATATATATGAGCCAAGAGCTTTGTAGCTCCACTAGCATTTCTTAGTATTTCTAAAGAAAATATCCAAGATTCAAATCATCATTCTCCCAACTATCAAATTATCAACAATAACAACAAAAAAAAGACGCATATACATGAAATAAAATCACGACAAAGAATTATAAATATTGGAAATAGTTTGCGTTGAAAGGATTATGGACACGATATCTAAAGGGATGAAGCCCTAAAAATAAAAATAAAAATAAAAATAACTTTTGTTAAGGACTTTTTTTGTGTGTCCTTTATCTAATTATGCACAAAGCCAAAATGGTTAATGGACAGCACTACACCGCATTGGACTTCTAAGCCCAATGAGATCTAAAGGTAAACCGCATGATGTAGGGCTTTCCAACCAATTAGCCAATACAGGGGCTTATAACACCTGGTGTAATTATTTGTTCATGTTAAATTACTCAATAAATTTTTTTATTGGATTAATATTTTAAAAGTTTTACCTTTGGATCGACCATAAGTTCTCATTCTTCTTAACATGCGCGCCACATTTCATGTTAACACACACTTTTATATTATATACACAGTTCAGTAATTTCTTATTGGATTAATATTTTAAAAATTCTATCGTTGGATCGATCATAAGTTCTCATTCTTCTTAACATACTCACCAGATTTCATGTTAACAACATACATACATATATATATATATATATATATATATATATATATATATATAAAAGCTAAAATACACTTTTATATTATGTATACAATTAATTTTGAAATATTATGTAAGAAATTCTCTTTATACCACATGTATAATACTCATTATTATGTGGTATATTATTTGGGAAATTAGTTTAAATTATATTATATGTCATTAAAAATAGAGGAAATCTAAAATTTTAAAACTAATATAATTAAGAATAGAAACACATTACTTGATTGAATCTACAAATATTTATTATTTTTACTAAATTAAGTACACAATTATTTTTATATTCTCGATTGCGTGTGTTATAAAATTAACTTTTTTCCTTTTTTACTACTTTTTGTTTCGGTTATTGCCAAAAGGCAACTAAACTTATCAAGGATGTGATAATCCAAATCAATTGTATATAATTTTTAGAAAAATAACCATATAAATAATGAATACATGGAAAGAAATGTATTTAAATTATTAACACATGACAATGAATTAATACTTTGACATAAATACAAAGCATGGCTAAGATGGAAAGCTAAATGAAAAGTATTTCATTTTCTTTTCAAAGGAGTGACACATGACACAAATTTAAGCTAAAGTCTAGGTTCATGCTTTTATATATAAAAATAATGTTAATAAATCTTTAATGATGTTTTGTGGGGTGGAATTCATCCGTGTGATTGAAAAGAAAAAACATTTTCTTTCTTTTAATGAGCTCCTCAAATAACATTTGTTCCTTTATAAAAATAGTAAAGAGAATAACATGATCGTTCAAAACCCGCTAGCTAGGTTTTGTATAATATATGTCAATAAGAAATAAATTAATAAAAATCCTTTAGCCATCAAGATGGACTTCTTTCTCACTATCATGATACCGTCATAATTTCATAGTAGCTTCCCAAAGAGTATGCACCTGCTTGCAGTAATTGATCATATAAAGTGCCAAAGTGGAACATGCATCTAGATATTAAGTTAAAGTGCAAAGATTTCCGCTTTAAAGAAAACAAGTCATGTGAAAAAACCTTCAAGATGACTTTGGCACATGTACATTGAAAATTGACAGCAACTTCAGCTCTCTTTCTCCCTTCATATATGATTACCACTTTACATGTAAGGAGTCCAGGACATGTGCATGCATGTGAATGGAAAGAGTATAACATACTTGGAGTTCTTGATTTGGTTGTGCGTTGTGGCTTTTTGGGGAAGGGGCTGTTTAAGGAGAAAGAAAAAAAAAGGAGAACAACAACGACAAAGTTGCCTAATGTAAGCGAAAAAGGAGACCTTGTTCCATAATTCTATGCTTTTAAGACAAATTTACTAATACATCCTCACTTTAAAGTAAAATAGATAGGTGTGCTTTGTCCCAAAAAGGAAGCATGAGTGCATGACTACTCATGTCTAGCCGCCTCGTTTAGTCGTATATAATTTCATATTCGTAAATGTAGAAGACAATTTGCCATCAAACTCCACCTAATTCAGTAATTTGCTTCCATATTACTTTAGTTGACTCCATAGTCCATGCCTTTTTTCATTTATTTATTGTTTCGTTGTATTTTTCTTGAGTGAATAGTTTTGTATTACTTTCTCAACTCACGTTACTATTCTTTGGGTACTTGGCAAGGGTTTTAATAATATGCATTGGCCATATAATCAAAAGAGGCAAAGATTAGATTCAGAATCAAATCCCCATATTTACACAACCCCAAAAAATGCACCAAGTTGTGTACCAATCAAGGGAATGTGATGGCAACATGCTCTCACGTGAGTTCTTATCCATGTACAAACGCATGTTAGCACCGCATTCTTTCAAGCTTGCCTACGTATATTTTTATAAACCAAACCCGTGAATTGAAAGAATTTAACATTGTACCTCTCTTGGCCGCTAGATCGATAACATCGATTCACGGATTATTGAAGCTTGTGGGTTAAGTTTCTCATTGGCTGTTAGGCTATCTCCAGCAGTCCTTTAAATTTATCTCTATCTTTATCTCTATATTATACTATTTAACAACTCTCTATTTATTTTTACTCTAGCAGTATTCTCTATTCTATTTAAATATTCTTTTTTATTCTTTTATCTCATTTAAATATTTTTTTTTTCATTCTTTATTATTATTTCCTACCAAAAATAACCAACTCCCACCAAATTAATTTCTCAGTAACCAAACAAACAGAGTCAAATTAATTTCAGCAACTAAAATCCTGTTCTCAGCCACCAAACGGCACGGCTCCACCACCTCCAGGCCGAGCTCCACTTCTGGTGATCCCTTTCTTTGCAAGTTCGAATTCATTGGGAGCTAACCCACTAGTCCAGGCCAAAATTAACCCGAAACCAACCTCAACACCAGTAGACAGACACAAAATCAACCCGAAACCAACCTCAACCCCAGTACACAAACAGACACAAAATCAACCCGAAACCAACCTCAACACCAGTACACAAAATCAACACACAAACAGACAAAATCAACACACAAACAGACAAAATCAACCCGAAGTGATAATATACCTCACGCCGTTAACCACCACCACGCCGGAAGAGAGAAGGAAGAGAGATCGGCAGAAAATCACCCGATACACAGAAAATCAACCCGAGATCGGCAAGCCCAACCACCAAATCAAGTGCTCCGCCGTTAACCACCACCACGCTGAGATCGGGAAGCCTAACCACCGAATCAAGTGCTCAGCCGTTAACCAACACCACGCCGACAAGCCCAAGCCACCCCGTTTCGTGCTTCAATAGAAAACCCAACCACTGAAGAACCACCACCACGCCGGCAAGCCCAAGCCACCCCATTTCGTGCTTCAACAGAAAACCCAACAGAAAGCCCAACCACCGAAGAACCACCACCACGCCGGCAAGCCCAAGCCACCCCGTTTCGTGCTTCAACAGAAAACCCAACAGAAAGCCCAACCATCGAAGAACCAAGCCCACGCCGGCAAGCCCAAGCCCACGCCAGCAAACCCAACCACCGAAGAACCAACCACCGAAAGAGCAAAGAGAGAAGAGAGAACAGAGAGGAAATGAGAAGAAGAGAGAGAAAGTTTCAGATGAAATGAGAGGAGAGAGAGAAAAAGTTCGGTTGAAATATCAGAGGTTCCCACCGAGAGAAAATAATTTTTTAATAAATACAAAGTGTACAGTAGCCTTTCATTTTTGAAAGGCTACTGTACACTTTGTAAAAAAATTTGAGGATGAAGAGTGCATTTGGACGACTGCTGGAGCCGGATTTTTGCTTTTATTCTCTACAAATAGAGATGAAGAGTAGATTTGAACTACTGCTGGAGATGGCCTTAGATAATAAACTGCAATTTGGGCATACAGCTTAATTTCAATTCACCATCATCAACTCAGAGAGAATGGAAACTGAAGTTCCAACGTTTGGTTAGTTGCATGAAATGGCATACAGAGGACGACATCAGAGAGATGTTAGGGACAATTATATGTTAGTTTTCATATGATATACAAAAAATGGGAGGGCAATTTTGAGACGTACAAGTAGACCAACAAAAATCAACTCTTCTTGATCTTGGTGTGAATCCTCTCTTTTGGGCTAGTTCTGCCCATTTACAGTATACAAAACAAGAAAAAAAAATTATCATAGGAGGAATCTTACACTTTCCATTTATCTGCAATTACAACCCCCCCCTATTTCTTTATTCAGGAACAGATGTGGAATGTTAAAAATAAAAAAATGCAATGATGCAGTTCATGAAGACCATTGATCAGGTACAGTGAGAAAATAGGTAGTCATGGCCTTTCGGAATCTTTTCTTGTATTGCTTGGGAGAAATAATGGTGGGGGAAGCATTTTTTGGACCACCAAGTATCCCAGATGCCTTCACCCATGTCTCCAAATGCTTGTCCCAGGTATACTGTCTCATGAAATCAATGATCCCTAAAACCAACTCTTTGCGCTCGTCATCCACCCCAACCAGCAGGGAATAGTCCATAACATCCACTGACTGAAGAAACATGAGAAATGGGAAAAGAATCATTATATATTAAATAGGGTTTCAATGACAACAGAATCTAAAAGCCATTTTGTGATTTTGTTTTGGAACCCTAGTCGATTTCAACCTTACACTTAAAATTTGGGTAAAATATTGACAATAACCAGACCATGGATTTCATACGGGTAAACATTCTCTTGGCAGATTTAACCTTGTTAAACAATATTTTGACATACTTATCATATTAAGTCATTAGGCTCAAAACCAAATAAAATGTTTTAAATATATTAATGCCTACTTTATTGAATTTTTAAATGCATCATTAGAAATATGAATGATTTAGTAATTTTAAAAGAATACTGAGACATTATTCATTATCTATACAATTGGTGCAAGATTGTCCATAAGATGTTTCAATCACTTAAATTGTTTCGAGGGAAGGTGACATTGCACAAACTATATGGGATTTTAGTGAGAAGATGACTATTTGTGCAGACTGCATGAGAGGTCAGCATGATTTCTAAAACCTTAAAAGGGTAAGTTTCAGAAACCTAGGGGATGTCAACGTGCACTACATCCACAGTCCACAATTATAAGATGAAATAAAGCCTTTAACGTTTGTTCTGATTTCATTTAGGATCATATTTGATGTTAAAATATTTAAAAGCTGAAATTTAATAAGAAGATAAAAATAAATAAAAATAAAAAGATTTACCGCCAAAAAGGATGTATCATTCCAGACAGCTCTTTCCAGGCTTCTCTTCGCTTTGCTTCCAAGAAATATAGGTTTTGTACGCAATGTTTCCAACAAATTCATATCTAGCAGTACTTTGTTTGTCCCTGTTGTATCTGAATTATAACGAGATCGTGCAGAGCCCTTGAGATCATAAACCCTTGAGATATTTCTCTTGAAAAAGAGGTTTTCCATCACCATCAAATCCATTTTTGTTTCCTTACCACCTTTTAGGTGTTTTACAGAGACCTGCCAACACATCACTAACATTAGAATCACAAGAAGAAATTGTAGGTCTTTGCACCATATACCCAGATTCACCCACCCATGTGCACAGACACACACACACACACACATCAACCAAAAAGTAAAGAGTAAGGCCTAACCTGATAAATGCCAAGAATTTTTGCAAGACAAGTTGGGCTTCCTGAGCTAAGAGAATCTGTCAAATATTTAAAATATTCAGTTGCAAAATCCCCAAAAGAATCCAACTCTGTCCTTGTAACCTGTTTTATGATGAATCTTTCATCCAATGACTTGGCAAAATATACATTGCTTTTCCCCCCTTGCGCACTCCATCTCCGGCAGCGACTCAAGGATCGCACAAAATCCACTTCACTAGGGCAGCATTTTTTTCTGAGAGAGTCAAACTGCTTGGCAAAATAACAAGTTACTGAAAACTTTACTTTACCTCCAGCAGTCGAAAACTCATCCTCAAAAGATATTGTTAAATGTGGAGAACTTTTGGGATCCTTAAAAAGGGTACCAATAGATGATGAAGCATCCTCAGATCCATAACTACCGTAGTGGATATTATAATCCAACTCCAAAGAGCCAAAAGACTGCCAGGCAGAAAAGGTGGAAGCTGCAGAATCTTCTTTAGTGCTCTCGTGGGGACTCCAGCTTCCATCATGCTCATTCGACTTATCAGCAACGCACTCATTATACTCCTTGGAACTAAGGGCATACGAAATTATACTAGTGGGTTCATTATCATAAACAGCAATAACTAAATCACTGTGGCCAGTTTGCGAAAGCAGCAACCGAGCACCTTCAGCCATATGAGATGCAGTGGAGATAAATGATGGCGTGGAACTGACTGTTAAATTTAACTTCTGTGTCTCCCATGGCAGCATTTGGGAGTAAGTCCTCGTTACATTGGAAAGAGGATCTCTCACCATACTCCTGTAATCTCCAGAAGCATGGAAAGATTTAAGTGTTGACAAATGCAATGAAGAGGGAGGCAATCCCTTCCGAATTCTTTCTTGGACTCTTAATGCAGAATCAAAAGAATGAACTCTCATCGGTGACGTTAACCTTCTAAAAGGAGGATTATCACTTTGACTAATCTGCCTGACAGATCCAACGTGGAGTCCATCTGCATGTGATGTATGATGAGGTTGAGCTTTCATTGCAAGTTGATTAGTACCTGTCCAAGCAGAATCTATTCTCTCAGATAGAGTGGACTCATTGGGGGATAAGCTTTCAATTAGTGTCTTATTTACACTAACTTTCCCATCTGAATGTTTTTCCTCCCCTCTGATTTGATGACATGTGGTTAACATGGAGTCTTCAGCAACATAAGGTTCAGAGGGTCGTAAATGCTGCACCTGCTCTGACTGCAAATCGTTTATAGTAGACTCAAGTAATTTTGAAGAATCAGAATCTTTATGTCCAGAGTCAAGCTTGTCATCCTTATGCAATGAATCGCTCTTCAGCTCTTTCAGCTGGGAATAAGATGCATCCCCTTGTGCAGCCTTTGAAACAGAACCCTTTTTAAGGAGAGAGTCCATCGCACAAAGCCACCGATCCCAAACATGTGAACCAACTAAAAGAGAGCGTCTCAAGCGATTCAATTCAAGAACGTCTCCAGCCAACCAGTCTGGTTGTGAACTCTCCATAATAGCTGGTTGTAGCAAACCCTATTAAAGAGGAGAATAATTAAAAGACATTTATTACATGAAAATCAAAATGAGAAACTACAGGCACTCTACAAGGTTTTAGAACCAGGAACCCTGTGATGAGAATGTTAAACGTAGTCGGTACATACATTGTAATCATTTCTTTCCTTTTTGAGCAGGTCTTTCAGCTCCATGATGTGGTCCTGTAACTCATCTGTGTCTGACCATTCATTTCCAAAAGACTTACATTTTTCTTCCAAGCTATCAAGTACATCGGATATCTCAGCATACAAGGATTCCATTTTACTGATAAGCTGTAGCAAAAGGAAATAGGTTACTAAAATAGTGATCCCAAATACTCGCCAAACTACCATATTAGCTCTATGTTTACTTATTTAGCATCAATTCAAATAATCATGTAAATAGGATTTCCAGGTTGCTAAAGACACCTCTGCTGCCTCTTTTCTTATCCACTCATGATGAACACGGCCGTTGAATTCAAGCACCGATGGTGGCAAATGGACAGAGAGTATATCAATAGGTGAATACCGGAAAAATGCGACCATGCTCCCAAACCTATTAAATTTGACTTTCAACAATCACCAATGTGGCATTCAACAATTGAAAATATAACAATAATTCCAAATCTGATAGAATTTACCCATAGTAACGGAGACAGTCCCTTTGCAATGAATGACCACAGGGTGCGACCCGATTAGCAGTTGCATGGTTTGAAAAGCTAAGTTCCAAGAACTTTCCAAAAGAAAGTCCCCAGGCAGCATCTGACATAACCACTCTACGAGTAGCTGGTGGAACTCCATCCACATGGGCACACCTTAGGCATCGGTGCCACATCCATATCTTGCCATCTCGTTCCCCAGGTAGTCTCATATCAGGAAGACATCTAACATTGATTGTAAGATTTCCCTGCTGATGGGTGTAACATAGGACATGGGCCTCAACTGGCTCTTTACATGATAGACAGCAAGATGTCTGGCAATTACAAGTAATATTAACCAACATAATTCCATTCTATAACTGAGATTTAGAAAAATAAATAAATAAATAAAAGAAATTAACACCAAAGGAAACCCAAAAGATTTACCTGATCAAACAGGTCATCCCGCAGGTATCTCCCTAGAGGCTTATCAAAACAACCATAGAACTTTATGCGCAGGAGCCGAGAGCGTTCACATGCAATTCCTTTCAGTACACAATGGCTTGAAAATGATACCAATATGCTCTGGTGAGTTTCAGTGGCTGAAAAGTATTCACTGGAGACTTCATTTTCATCAGTCCTTCCAGGTCTTGTAGATCCATTCATCTCCCCAGAAAGCCTTTCATCTTGGGCCATTGATTCTTGCAGTTCAAGTTGGGAAAGATTTCTCAGAACAGAAGGATGCACAGTGGGCCCTTTAAAGTCCTCACACTGATTTAAAGAGCAAGACTCATCATTGCATGAATCAGATGGTGCATTTCCGACCGTAAAGGTAACGGGACCAGTAGGATGAACAGGATCAAGATGCCTACACAATGATTCCAATCCTTCAAGTTCCGGATCGAGGTCCACAATTTCTTCATCTTGAGCAGAGCCATCAGCCACTGCTTGGTAGCTGGTTGAAGCAACAGAATTCGGGACTACAGAAATATCAAGATCAGCTGTTGTTCTCTCCGGTACAGCAATTGAGTGTTTCAGGGTCATCTTAGGCAGACTAGCACCCTCATCAGCAAGAAAGGATGTCTCCAGAGATAAATGATAGGCTGCAAATACTGCATATTGAACAACATGCTTAACTTTCTTTAGTTCTGAACGACATGTGCCCTTCAGCAAGACCTGCAAATGAACCACAACAATCTGATCAGAGACAGAACCAAGAATTTTCATACTATAGACTTAACCAATATATGGAAACCCTGATCATAAGGGAATACCAATAAATGTGGGACAACTTGAAATACCGGCAGATAACCCCAATCAATTTAACAAGAAAAAAAAAAATAAAGTAAGCATGCTATTTTCTAAATAGAAATCATTACCGTGCAACCTAAGCGCCTAGGACAACCTTCCAAAAACATCAAAGTTTTAGACGGTTTTTTGTTGAACTGATTCGCAGTCTCATGTTGTTCAGACACTCTCTCTAACCGGAACAGTTCACAATGTCCCAACCGTGCCGTAGAAATTTTATCAATTGATGGCGTAATGCAAGCACCAGTGCACCGGGCTATACGCTCTAGTAATGGCCTCCTAACATTCAAAACTAATGAGATTTCCCTAGCTAGCAGAATTTCTTGGGCATATGGTGATACACTTCTTTCTACTAGCAGAACATTTGGTCGAAGAGCCTCGATCTTTGAAATAATCATCTTGAGATGATCTTTTTCCTGTCAAAGAAAACAAAGCTCAGAAGTTCATCCCTATAACTTTTTATTTCACTGCATAAATTAAAAAGATCAGTACATTAAAAAGAGAACCTGCTGTAGTAAGGTATCAAAAGATGCCAACTGGTTTGGAACTTTCTGATATTCGAGTTCTCCTCCTAAAAGAAGTAATCTGGGTTTTCTGTATTGCGAGGTCATGCGCTTGTGCTTTATATTTTTGGTACAAACTACTCCCTTTATAAGGGTGCTGCACACAACAAATCCACAACTTTAAGATGAATGGCATAGACCTGCAAAGGAAATGAACTGAACTATTTACAAAACAAGTATCTGCAAAACCTTAAACATATCATACCTCTCACTTGGACTTCCTGATGCTACGCATTTAACCTTTACATAATTAACAGGATCCATGCTGCCACCTCTGCTAGTATCTGGTTTAACAAAATTTGCTGCTTGCCATGCTAATGTCGTAACTATGTCGAGCCAGTCCTCAACATCATTCTCTTTGCCCACTTTAATACCCTCCCCCTGTAAGAGCTGCGACACAAGAGCCCTAAAATGGCCCTGTACAACTTCTCTAAGAGGTTCCTTGTTACCCTCATGTTGCTTTTCCTTTGCTGGAAACACACTAACAAGGCTGCTACTGGATGAAAACATTGCACCTGAATCCCCAACATCATCGTCGTCATCGTCATATAAAAAGAAATTACTCTCTGTCTCATCATTTTCATCATCAGGCAGTGGGGGAAACCAGATACGACCATTGTTTTCAAAATCCAATGGCCTTTGAGACTTCTCATACTGGTTCCCAAAAATTGCCAAGTCATCAGAGCAATCATCATTGTTATCTGGATCCTCAGACCCTAAATCAGGCTTTTTCAAAATAGCCATGGTTTGTTGATTAAAGTGACCAACATTCTGAGAAATAGGGCTTCCCTCTTGCCCCTGCTGTACAGAATACCCAACTCTATTAGAAGTAAAATTAATCCTAGAGGGGCTGTCTGATGGGCTTGATCCCACTGACCTACAACTGTAAAACTCATGTCTAGCACTAAGACTACTTGAATCTATATCTGAGTTATCATGACAGTATTCACTTGATGGGCTGAAAAATTGCTTCCCAGAATCCTCTACTTCGTCTTCATCACTCCTACATTAGTAAATAAAGATTTATTGAAACGCTGACAATAAAAGATTATTGTTTTCGTGACACAAGGGAATCCTATGTCAAAACTGAGTTCGAAAGCTTTAACATGTTTGTTTGTCATACAAAACAGGACTGTTAACAAAATAGTTATAGAAGATAACATTGACGATACTCAAAAATTACAATTATTCATGTCAGTACACATTTATAAATCAAACAGCAATACAAAAACTCATTTCAAATGTAGGTAAAACATAACAAATTGATGCTTTGAAGTAAAACATATAGTAAACTCTAATCCCCTTTAACTTCATCTAACTAAACAAACTTTCAAAAGCACAAATAACCATATGATTACCTGCAGGGAGATCGACGAATAGATACAGGAGACGGGTGACCGCTAAAAGAGGCCATCATGCTCCTGCTGGTGGTCATTGCATTTGGCGAATACCCGTATTCCCGGGTTTCAAGATAGTGAGCAAGCTGATCACTCCGAATCGATTCACGCCTATTAGAGCAACCAATTCTTTCACCTTCACCACTACTACTAAAACAAGGTGGTGGTGGTGACAGTGGTTCCGGGCTCTCTCGGGGGCTCTCTTGGGGAGACATAGATGGATGCACTTTCTCACTACTAAACTTCCTCCCTATCCCACCAACTTCACCACGCCTTCCACTAATACCAGAACGACAAAACTTGCACCACTTAATACTCCCACCACCACCACCACTAGTACCCGATTCGACAACAGGAAACTCATAACCCCGGATACATTTCCCACACACCCACCGCTCACAGCTCCGGCAACAGTACCTACTAGAACCCTCACCAACTCCTCCTCCACCAAGTTTCATATTGCACTCACAACAACTCATGTTGCAATCACTATTAAGCTGCATTTCAAAACCCCCTGATAATCGCTGCGTATTTCTTGGTACCCAAGACATCCAAGACCTAAACTTCACTATTAGATCTAGTAGTGAACTATCAGGTATTCCCATAGAATGTCAAAACAACCCCAATGGAAACCAAAAAATCCCCTATAAGGCTATTTTTCTTCTTTCCTCTTCTAAATTTAGTATAAAATTGAAAAGTCTAATTAAAAATCCCACAATAAAAATAGCGGGTGATTTCAGATGTGACTTTTTTGTTTTTTTCTTTAAATTTTTTTTTTTCCAAAATTATATATGTTTATGTACAACAAAAAACATCACACATCTCAATCAACAAAGAACAATAGTTTCTCTCTATTAAATTAAAAATAAAACGATTTTTTTTTTTTTTTGAAGAAAGTAAAAAACCCTAACCGATTCCGGAGTCGTCAAGAATGCATCCGGTGACCGATTCATGCATCAGAACAGTAAAACAGTCCAATAATATCCCCTATCCATCAAAAACCACAAAAACGACACCGTTTTGTAATCTAAGCAAAAATCTCAAACAAAGAAACAGACAGTAAAAGAGAGAAAAGCGAAAATGTTTTTCAGTGTGTGTTTCTAAATAATGGGAAGAATGAGAATCAATAGAAGAAAGAGAAGGAGTACGGAGAAGGTTCCCTTTCTATCGGAGGAGCAAACGGCTCGCATCTCAATAATCATAATTCAGCAACACCAAATACCAAACACCACCTTATGAACTTCCTTCCTTCCTTCCTTGGTTTGCTTCTTTCTCTTGCTGCTTTTCTTTCTTTCCTTTCCTTTCTCTCTCTTTTCTTTCTTTTTTCTCCGCCTCCTTGTTATTTTAAAAGTATAAAAGAAAGAAAGCACTTACTCTCTCTCTCTCTCTCTCTCTCTCTTTCTTTCTTTCTTTTTTTAATTAATATAGAATCATAGAAGATGATTCTCTTTTTCTGATTTTCGTAATGGTTTAGTTTAATCACGCATTAATTAGTAACAGTTGATTAGTCACCATGATGCTTTATTTTTATTTTTATTTTTCTTGTCTGGTACTCTTTCTTCAACCTTTTCTTTAATTTCTAATTCTCTTTCTCTTGGTTAAGTATGAGTATTAGGCAGCTTAGTCAGCACTAATACATGGATTTTGTGGGCGAGTAATAAGGTTTATTTGGTGGGTTTATCCGCCTAAACACGCTTTTGTTGTGGCGCGTGTGGTCACGCTCTTTGACAGCATCTAGAATTTTGGGGTCCGGTCCTCTATTTTTTAGGGGCTAGGTCATGATCCAAGACTTAGGTTTTACCCGAATTTTGTGTTACAAAGTCTTAATTGGGAACTTCTAGTTCTATATAGACTATAGTCCTAGATTTCGTTTGGTTTGACTAAACGTGCACTTTTACAAAAAGGAATTTTTCTTTTTTTTAATTAAATGACTATGGTATGTTATGTTTCACAGAAACATTTAGGAAATATGGATATGGGGTTACGTATTAGATTTAGATTTTTTTTTTCCTTTTTGAATTAAATGACTATGGTATGGAATGTTTCATATTGTTTCACAGAAACATTTAGGAAATATGGATATGGGTTACGTATTAGATTTAGAACTCATTGAAAAGAAAACTCATTTTAAACATTTGAACGAGTCTCATGAACTCCTAATTTCTTTTTTATATTTGACAGTTATTTAACAAAAACGAAAATCCTAGTCAATTACTCAAGCTTTAGTGTGTTCAAAGAAGGTACACCAAAAATCTTATTAATGCAATAAATTTTGTAACAAATAAGAACAAAAAAAAAAAAAAAAACAGTAAGATTATGATATTATTTTATGTGAATCTAGTAAGAATCTTTTTTTCTTTTTTAATAATTCGATAATTATAACAATATGGGAGGGGTATTAGAGTCGTGATTCTTCTCATAAAGGAGATGATGCAATGTCATTTAGTTAGGTTCTTTATAGTAAAAATCTTAATTAAATTAAGACCTAAGAATTATCTATAAGTACACAAATATTAAAAGTAGACATAAGTGACTTGAGTATTCATGTTACTTGAATCATATAATTTATTTTTCTATGAATTAGGAACACGAGGAGATTCAGCCCCCAAATCTTAACCTCACAAAAGGGGATAATTTTTTTTGCTAAAAGTGATTTCATTAAGAAAGCAGAAAAGCAAGATCTCTTAGCCATGCCTCTTTAACAGAGGGTGGAAGACGATCTTGGTTACAAGAGAAAGGGAGGCATAAAACAATACCCATATGGGTACAAACAATTTTTTAATAGATAAAATCTCACATTACTAGTACATGTCTCACATATGATGGTACCTACCATCACATTACTTGGTACCCTAAATTTTTATTTATTATTTAAATTTAATATATAAAAAAACAGATAGTACCAACATCACATATGATAGTATTTATATCACATTTGATGATACCAATTGAGTGGATACCATACCCCAAAAAAGAGTGGATATTGTAGAATGACCCCACAAAAGGGGGACACATATAACTTCTTTTAAGAATTTTAAGTATCACTTCTCCTTGAACAATGGAAAAATTGTTTACCCTAGTCCACATCAATTTCCAATCCACAATCTTATCAAATTTCTCATAGTGGAATTATTGAGATCCTTTTGCTAAGAAAAAAAAAAAAACGAATGCCCGACCCATATACAGATATTCTACAAATTAAGAGGGGTCATGATATGGCCTGTGTCATGCACATTTACAGGTAGGAGGGTTTGGTAGCATTAGTTTGGCATTCGTTTGGTGAGAGGACAACATCTGCCAAGGTATGCCGAAAGATGGAGCTTTTTCCTCAATTTTCCATTGTTTATGATTTTATCTTCTTGGCGTTTTCTTTGCTAGATTATATAATTTTCCAACATACTGTATTTTTTTGTGTGACAAAATTGGCGTTTCTTAATACAGTTCTATATGCAGTCTCATTGATACAAAAGCTACATATTTTCCTACACATAACTAGTCAGTATGGGATAAGAAAGTGGGGTGAGAGAGCCGCCCATCTCGACAATTTCTTCATCACTGTCATCATTCATGACTCATCTCCATGTGAAGGATATGTTATTTGTTGAATTACTTTTGGTTGGTATACTTGGAGAATCCATATTCCATACCATTCTGCTTTTATAAAATGATGCTTGTCAAATTAGGGGTACAAAGGACCCACATGTGCATTAATTCCTCAACCTTAATAAAGACATAGTGAGAAGGGTCTCTCCAATTTTTAATTTTTAATTTTTTTAAAAGTAGGTGAAAACCCCATAATATCCTTGATGTATTTTACTAATATTGTAATACCTCAAGTCAATGTCTCACAATTAAAAATGAAAGGACCTTTATGTATATTATTTAACCTTTAATTTTTATTTGAATTACTTGGTGTGGATAATTTCATCATATAAGATGCTTAATTTAGGGGTGATGTTATGGTATCATCATCCACTTTTTAAAAAAAACAAAATGAACACCCTAAGCCAAAAATACTAGCACTTGGATATTGAATATATATAGAATTAGAATCCTAGCTAGGTATTGTAGCAATTTTAACATTATCCTTTAAAAGCTAAGGAAATGTTCTAGCTTGTGCTTCTATTTTAATGATTTCTTCCAAGAAATTAGAGACTTTTATTACCCTCTATGTGGTCGGCTAGAACATCCACATGACATGACTGGAAATGAGATTCCACTAGCTTTTGTGTCATATCGCATTCACGTATATTTGTTTCTCTCTGATCAGTGGGTAAATATCTCAATCGTAGTGATGAAAGTGCTTAACACCATGTAGCTTTGATTAGGCTTGCATTGCATTCATCGTTGAATTTCGCTGGTTGATGACAAAGCAAAAGTGATAATGGGAGAAGAGTTAAAGGTCCCAATTGGATAAAATAAAAGTGACATTAACGTTAGATATATAGACTATAGTACACTTGCTTTTTAAAAAGGTTCAACGCCTCCTTTATAACTACCAGTCATCAAAGCTATTTTTTCCTCATAGGCTTTCATTATATATATATATTCACTTTCTTTTTTCTTTTGTTTTTTTGTTAGGGGGTAGCCGGGTAGGGTCAAAGTTGTTAAAAAATACATTTTTTTTAAGTTTTTGCGTCAAACATGACTCTTGTGATGTTTATTTGAAATATAGACTTATTCAAAAATTGTCTTTGTGAAAGACATTTTTAAACATAAAAAATGTCTTTTTGAAAAATACTTTCTAACCAAAATTTTTATATTTCTCAAATTCGTATTTTTCTAAAGACATTTTCTGACCAAAATTTTGTCAGGAAGTGTCTTTCAGAAAGACGATTTTCACGTTTAAAAGTGTCTTTCAGAAAGAAGATTTTGAATGAGTCCATATTTCAAATAAACATCACAAGAGTCATGTTTGGCCCAAAAACTTAAAAAAAAAAAAATGTATTTTTTAACAAGTTTAGCCAGTCGGGTAGGGGAGATAAGGCCAATGTAAATTTTCAATAAAAGTTGCCCCTCTAAACATATATTTGTTGCTTGTCTTTTTTACCCCAAAAAATTAAACATACCTCTTTGTAGGGAAAAATTCACATATTTTTTTTTTTATGTACATCTGTATTTGTGTCTCACTTATTTTTTTGAAATTCAATGAATTAATAAAAGTAAACTCTTTTAAACAAGTACTTAAAGTGGTAACTGTGGCAACGTTTGGAATGAAAGTAGGTGCGATTTGTTATACACACCACAATTATATATGTACGTCTACACAGCTGATGTGGACTCTCCAATTCCCATGGTTAAGACGTACTATCCAAGTTAATGTGAATATTTATGTACCCAAAATGGTAGGTAGGTCTAGTTATGGTTTCACATTTTTCATGTGTTTGAGTGCTCCCCTCCTCGCAATACTACACGAACCAACTAATTAAGTTGCCGATTACAGAATATCTGACATGAATACTTTAATAATAAGATTGGTAGAAATCACCAATAAGTTTTTCTAGAAAAGTAGAAAACAGAAAACAGAAAATTTATAGATTTATGCTGTAGATTGTTAAGTTCAACTTCAAGGTTAGTACCATGTTTTGAAAATAAAAATGTTCAAGATTTGACCCAAGATAAGTCTAGGATTAATTTATAGTAGATTTAAAAGATAATAGACATTTCTATTGTTTAGAACAAAAACATGCAAGCACTTATAGTTCCATAGAGAAGGTATCTCTTTCTATTCTTCTCTCTTTTTTTTTTCTTTTTTTTTTTTGGTTTAATATAAATAGAATAGGAATATAGGATTTGAAACTTGACATCTACTCTATTGTTTTTTATCATTTGGTCAAGTTATTAATAGGTTTTTTTTTTGGTAGGCAATATTCAAATCTAAATCCCTTTATTAGATGGCAATTTTTTTCATCAAAATAAATAAATTAAAATTTCAAAGTGTAGCATTTGGCAACCTCAACCTTTAATGGTCTAAAATGAATTGTTATTGGTCTCATACTCACATTGCTTCACCATTAAGACTCTAAAATGAACAATACTATCTTTTTTAGGGAGAGGGTAGGACTATAGGAGTAGGAGAGAATGTATTCTAGTAAGCACATGAGACTTTGCCTAACCTATTCTTGTCCAAATTTAATTTTGAGGTTTCACAGGCTGATTTTATAGGTAGACCCAAACAGTTGCTGGCTCATATGGCATGTCAATGGTGCCTGTACCAGGACTAAAGAGTGAGTGGTCCTCATAAACATACTCTTTTTCAATTACGTACGTACGTGGTTCACTCATTCATGCAATTAGGCCGGTGCGACGGTGCTGATAGTACCCCCAAGGGACAGAATCAGAGTAGGTTTTAGATTCCACGTTTCTACAAAAAAGGTAAAAAAGGAAAGAACTCTTATCAGATTATTACACCATGCCTTTTATGAAAGATGGAGACCAATACATCATCGCAAAAAGGATACGTCTTTTCGTAATAATATCACCTATCACACTTTTAATTTACGTTTCATCTTATATTTCATTAATTATTAATTATAATATTACATGTATGATTTTATTTCATATCAATTTTTGCTATTTTATAAAAAAAGAAAAAAATATATACATGACAAGTTGTGATTAATAAAAAATAAAGTATAACATAAAAAATGGGTAGAAGATTTGTATTCTTTTTTCCCTATCGTGCGTCTAGAGCAAAATTAGAACACAACATTAAAAAAAAATATATTAATTAATTACACGTTTACTCCTCAATATTTACATCATGTTTCAAAATGGTCCATATTATTTTTTTTTTGATAAAATGGTCCATATTATTTTGAACGTTTACTCCTCAATATTTACATCATATTTACATCATGTTTCAAAATGGTCCATATTATTTTGAATGTTTCATTTTAGTTCTCGACGTTTATCTCATGTTTCAAAATGGTCCTTATCCTTTCAAATGTTTCATTTTAGTCCTTATACTTTTAAGTTTGTTGTTAAAAAATGTCTCTATGTTTCAAAAAGTTTCATCACTTTTTTTCATCCAATAATTAACAATTAACAGTAGTGACCTTTTTAACATAAATTTAAAAGTATAAGAACTAAAATGAAACATTTTGAATGATAGTTACTATTTTGAAATATTGGACAAGGTTAGAGACTAAAATGAAACATTTAAAAGAATAGAGATCATTTTAAAATATAGGATAAAGGTTAATGACTAAATATGTAATTAAAAAAAAATGCATATATGAGCCACATGTATTGGTGATTAATATTGTTTATTTGAGTGAAAGGATAAAAACAAAACCTGTAAGTGAAGGATAGAAACAAAGAATAGTGGATAACAAGAAATGACTAAAATTTCAAATCAGTTGTCATTTGCTTTAGTTCAACTGACATTCCCTCTCCTTGTAAATGTTAGGTAGAGAGTAAAGTTTGGATTTAAGACCAATGTTGTTAATTCCGTTCTATTCCAGCCGGAATGACTGGAAAATCTCGTACCAGCATGCAAACTGGAACGAGAAACCCCCTATTCCACCTTAGAAAAAATTCCGACCCATTCCAGCGAATTTCGGCCATTCCGGTCAATTTCGACGAATTCTGGCTGAGAAGCTAATTTCGGCCAATATGAATAAATAATTTTTTTTTGGAGAGTTCTTACACTCAAACGCTGCTTCATCTTCTTCCTCTTCTTCTTCTTTTCTGTTTTCACCGTCCGGTACTTTCTTCTTTACTTTTCTTCTTCTCTTTCTCCTTCTTTTTTCTGTTTTCACCATGCCCAACCTGGTAAACTTTCTTTACTTTTACTTTTTTGGTCTTATCCCTTATCTGCCCCTTCACGTGTGTTAGGTGACTATTGAATTATTTTACTATTCATTCTATTTTGTACCATTTGAATGTGTTTCCTGCTTTATTTAATTTATTATCATCTAAGTGCAAATTGTTTTGTTGTATCTTCTGTGTTTTAGTTTTTATTATTTATTATTCAAATACTACTATTATTATTAGTAGTAGTATTAAGATTGACATTTTTTTTTATGAGAATTATTAAGATTGACATAAGTTTATAATTTTAAAGATTCCTAATAATTATATAGATTTTGAATAAAGATATAAATAAGTAAATTAATATATATATATATATATATATATATATATATATTGCAGTAATCCCGAAACGGAACGCCGAAATACACCGATACCGAAATATTCCGTTCTAATTGACAAATCGAAACAGTCACCAAAACGGAACTGACAACTTTGTTCAAGACCCATCAAACGCATGTGTAACATACCAATAACTAAATAAAAAATCGAATTCAGTTGAATCAGTTTTTAATCTATTGGGTCCTGGATAAATTAAAATCCGGACAGAATGACATTAAATTCAAGGTTTGAATGCTCAACTGCTCATAAGAGAGAGAGAGAGAGAGGTAATAAACGTAATGCTAAAAAAATTCCCATCAATTTTGTCAAAGATTTGAGATGTCTATTGAAAAACGAATGAAAGGCACCCGTACCCTGGTAGATAAGAGAGGTAGTCAGGTAGGACATATATCCCTTTTATTGAGGAAAAGCTCTTGGATTTGACATCATAAGGAAGGGCCATAAGTTAAGATGGCAAAGATTCACCCAAAAAAAAAAAAAAATAGCAAAGATTACCCCAGTTATGTACCTAATAATAAATTGATAAGGAAAATAAATAACCATATTTCCTCTCTCTATCTCAGCTGTGGCCCGTGGGGACCAAGCTTGCTTAATGCTTCCAGGATTCTAATTTTATAATATTCCATAATCAAGCATGTTTCTTTTCTTTTCTTTTTTTCTTTTTTTATAGATAAATGTGTAACAATAATCAAGAACAATAATCAAGCATGTTTCTTGTTTAAATGAGTTTCCAATGCCAGACATAGTTTACTATAAGCTTAACTCCTGTTTAAACTAATAGAAAAACTTCATAATAAAGAATATCCCACTAGAATATAACTTGCAAAATACCTTTTTACTCAAAAAAATAAAAATAAAAAGAGTATAGCTTGAAAATAACATTAGACCTTTTTAAATAAAGGGCGTGGTTCCTGTTTCGAGCTTACCACTGTGGCACTGTGCCTCTACAGCACTAATCAAGGGATGACTGGCACAGTTCACTTAGTTCTTAACGATTTAATCTTGGGCACGAGAAGATATCATGTGCATGTAACATATGCACAATATGTGAACGTATTGTGAGAGAGATAATATATATACCGGACGCATAAAATAATTATTGCAAAAACTAAAAGTTAAAAATGCCACTCTTGAAATGTATGGGGCTCGAATATATTGGCAAACATTAAATTTTCAAAGGTGTAATAGATATGAGATTGTCTTAGAAAAATCAATTTTACATTTTTATTTGACCAGTATGCCTAGCATGACGTAGTCTATACATTTCATGTCCAATCCACAAATGGGTGAAGCAATCTGAAACTTTTTTTGTTTTTTTTTTTATAAGTGGATGAAGCAATCTGATGTTAACAAGACAGAATGGTAAAGATTGCCAGAAGTTGACTGATTCCATTAACAAAAGGAAAACCAAAAAAACAAAGTGATATGAAGGACAATCATGCTCGTTTTGTACGCCTTCCAACTAGAAGGGCCAACTCTGTATCAATCTTGAGGGAGATGTCAAGTGCTTTTACAGAGTGTGTTAGTGCACCACTGCAAAAAATAAATGAAACATTAAGCTGAATTGTGTAAATCATAGTATGAATATTAGTATCATTAGTAGCTTTGTAAATTGATGACAACTACTACAAAGACCAAAAGACTTCGATTAAATTAACAAGCAAAAGCTACAATACCAAATCCACTGGACAAGTTAAACAGCATAACTCATATCAAGCCAATTCTATTGTCTGTTTTTATTCATAACCATAAATCTGTAGTAATTAAGATTAAGAGTTGCAACAGTACCTGGAAATATAGGTCACTCCAGTTTGTCCAATTTTATGTACTGTTTCAAGAGTAACATTGCCTGATGCCTGTCAGCATGAAATAAACCACCCCTAATTAGCTTCAAAAGGTCGCACAATATCCAAATCATCTAGAAGTTATCATCATTCAATTACAAGATAGAGTAATATATGGTAACAGAGAAGCACTCAATGCTCTAAAACAAGAATGATGATGAGGATGTGAGTACTGGTTAAAGTAGCTTTAAAGTGATGGGCTTTGACAAAGATAGAAATGAACAAAATAAAAGACAAATAACGCAAAATCCAAATAGATGGGGTTAAAGCTTGAATGGTGATGACAAGAGTGAAGCAGTTATTCAGCAAAGACAAAACGCTATTGCAATACACCTCTCCTCAGGCTTCAGTTAACCATGAAGAGCCATTACATTGAGTTAATGGCATGAGTATGGGAAAAAGTGTAGAATGTTGCTAAAGGAAGTGTAAATATTAGCGATGAGGCTTTGAGTGCAGTTCACTCAAAGATTACACCTATACAAGAGGTCACAGAACTGAATAGACAAAGTACCTCTCTTTCATTTGTGCTAGACAGAAAATTAGTTACACCCATAGATGAAAGCATGATAAACTAGAAAATATCAGTATTTTTTTTTTTATAAGTAAAAATATCAGGATTTTTTCTTTTTCTTTTTTGAAAAATAAATAATCTAACAGGAAGCTAGACATCAGTTACAGCTCTTATTAGGTCCATAGCTAACTTAATACACCAAGATTTGGTATTGAACTATGTGTCATATTCAATTTCTTCTATGAAATAATTGTTTCAATTTAGTCCTTGAAATTGCCTCAATACTACCCTTACACTGCCTTACCATCACTCTGAAAACAACAATTGCTGAATTGAGATGCTTTTATCCTTATAAATTATAATGTTGACGTGGTATGTTAGTCCACATTAGTCTCACAAAATCAGAACATACGGAAATATTGAATTTAATATATGAAAAGATAGTAAAATAAAAGGAAAACATTGTCGTTCCTAATAAGCATACCGCGTGTCTCCATATGTCCTAATTTTGTGAGAGTAAAATGTTTAATGTACCATGCAGTATTATAAAGATATGTGTGCAAAAGAAATGTCTGCCGCATTAGTAATTACCATTCGCATGGTAAAGGTAAAGATAACATTGAAGTGTTTAAAACTTCAAGGACTGAATTTGGAACAATCAATAGTTCAGGGACAAAATTGATACCATATACATAGTTTAAGGACCAAAATCATATTTTGACCAAACATAAAATGAATAACTTAAAGTATTACTTACCTCAGTCTCAAATCTCCCATTAATCAAATTCACAGCTTCTTTAAGCATAGATACATCTACATCCCCATTTGGTAGTGGCACAACCATGTTATCCAACATTATCCGAGTCAAGGAAGTCTTTGTTTGAGATGCATAATGTAATACCTCATGTACTTCCTCAAGTGTCCTTGTTTCAACCTGGGGGAAAAAAACAGTTTGAATTGTAACAATTATAGTTTCTGCCACAATAAATTATGCACATGCATGTAAAATAGATAGAAGCTCCACACACACACACACACAAAGCAATCTAGAACACTTCCCAAAATAAACGGGACGATACATTAACTACAAAGTTGACATAAAGTAAATCATTGATAAACACTTAGAGAAACAATTCAAATAAAGTTACTTGGCAATTTTCACCTTTGATTATAGATACTACTCTATTGTTTTACTTCAAAAAAACAAGATTATCTACAGAAAAAACCAGTTTAAATTTTAAAGGTAGAGAATAATACCTCAACCTCCATTTGAAGGTTATTTTGCTCTAAATACGTGTCAACAGACTTAATGGCATTCGTGATGCCTCCAGCTATAGAGATATGATTATCTTTTATCAATACCATATCAAATAAACCCATTCTATGGTTCCTCCCTCCACCAATCAGTACCTATAATGACATAATGCTACAAGGTCAACAAAACAATTGTATACAAATTAGAGGAGAATTATAAATTTCAAGTAAAAGCAAGGAAATGATCTATACCGCCCACTTATCCACCAAACGTAAACCTGGAGCAGTTTTCCTTGTCTCTAAAATACACGCAGGGTATGCAGCATCTGCCATTAACTGCAGAAAACAAGAACATGACCATCAATCTCTCCTTCAAGCTTCACACATCTGTCAGAAAATATTATGCCGATAAGTATTTATCTCAGTTCAGTGCGCCTTAGATCATTCTACTGTAAATCTAACATCTAATTTGGATTTTTTTTTTTTTTTTTTTTGATAAATAAAAAATTGTTTTATTGATCAAAAAACAGGAATCCAAGTACACTAGGCATATACTCAGGAAACCAAAAAATTACAATCGGAAAGAACAATGATAAAAAAAACTCAAGAAAAGAAATGGAAGAGTAAAAATCAGTAGCTGACAAACAGAATATGCCTTGTTCAATCTTAGTCGCTCAACAAATATTATGTATGATCATATTGTTTTAATCACACATGCAGAACTTATAATTTAACTTGATAGATGAAGCACCATGGAAAAACTGTAAACTTCAAGAAAGGATATAGACATAAACAAGTATTTGACGCAAGACAACACCGAAATTGAAGAACAAAAAAATAAAATTAATCCAGGAATCAACGCCTAGGCTTGCTTGGAATCAAAACCAAGCAAGAGGAAACAAAACTTAGAAATCAAAACGTAACACCAAGTACTGAAAGAAAATAAACAATACTAAACCATAAGTTCCTTCAATAGAGTTCCAAACTTATTATTCTAGTAGGAATAGAAAATAACTACGCTAACCTAGTAAGAAAAGGAATTAAATTCGTAAATCATGTAAGAAAAGAATATAAAGATCAACCAATTACATAAACAAAATAAATCCTAGACATGAATTGATTAGGCCTTAGGCCCAACTAATAGCAGGCTCCATCCATAAGGCCACTAGTTGGACCGTCTTCTTTCTGCGTCTAAGTCTACATAATTGGAGACTTGTATCTTGTGTTCACACCAGTCTTCTTCTCAAAATGCAATTTGTCCTATATTGGATTTTTTTAATAAGTACAATGCAATTCTATTAGAAAGTAAAGGGAAGCTCTTAAAAAGAAGCTTCACTAGAGTTACAATTGAACATTCAACATATCCATGAAATCAATTATAGAATTAAAAGACCCCCCCCCCACCAACCAAAAAAAATCATTGTGCACCATTCTAATAAAGAGCGCACAAAACAAGAAATAAGTTCCTACACAGATTTCTCCACTACATCAAACATGCAGGATATTCCTCTCCCTCCAACAAACCAAATTATACAATGAGGAGTCGCAGCTCACACTATTTTTCTGGTGCTTTTTATGCACCCTTATCCAACAGGAGAAGATATCTATCACCTTAAGCAGCATCACCCAATGCACCCCAAAGAATCGAAAACACAAAAGTCCCTAACTCATGCGCAACAGGGCAATGGAACAATAGTTGATCAATAGATTCCCCACTAGCCTAACACATGTGACACTGGTTAACCAACACCATGCTCCTTTTGATTAGTTATCCATGGTCAAATTCTTACCCAACGCTGTAATCCAAGCAAAGAAAGCCACCTTTTAGGTACCTTACTGTTCCAGACACACCTCCATGAGAAAAATCCTTTTATAGCACCTCTCAGGAATTCATAGTATAATTGAACACTAAACATATCACAACTATAAGGTCTCTAACTCATGCAATCATCCCCTCCACAAAGAGATATCTGAGAACATAAAGAATCCATTAAATATTATATCCCCTCCAGTTTCCAATCATGAAAATTATGGATGAACCTGAGATTCCAAAAAGTAGTCCCATCCTCTCTAGAGCATAACAAAGTGGATGCTAAGGCTTCTTTATTCAACACCATTGAGTGTATAGCCAGGTACACTTCTTTTAATGCCCAATCACCACACCATGCAGCGAGCCAAAATCGATTTTCCTACCATCCCCAACTTTAATGGATATAAAATTGGAAAACTTGTCCCAGCCAGCTCTAGTTCCTTTCCATAGACTACACCAGTGTGGCCTACGCACTTCCAAAGTTGACAAACCAGCTCCCAAAATCCCATATTTAGCAGCAACTACACATCTCCAAAATCCGACCCTACCCTACCAAACCTCCATAACCAATTACCTAGCAATGCTTGATTATATATTAGTTTAATCAAACAACAGTGGGCTACTGTTAGGACCCTGGCAGCCAAGGAGCTCAAACTAGGCCAACAAGGCAGCCAACGCCATGCATGCAAGGAAGGCCTTGACTAAGAAAGGGGCTGCACGCGTGTTTTAAAGATTCCTAGGTTGTTAGGCCGTGAATCAAGGGCATGCATGTGCTCCTAACCACATTGTAGTTAGAGGTATTTGTGCATGGCTAATCAAGCACATGCTTAATTGTACAATAACTACTAGCTAGTTTGGCTAGACTAGTCAATTAGTTGATGCATACTAAGGTAGCCTAGTATAGAAAGGCTAAGCCCTTTCATTTGTAAGGCATGCATAAACACTTAATGAAATCCATCTCCTAGACTCTAAACTTCTCTCTTATCTCTCTCAATTCTTTCTTTCCCTTTCTCTTATCATGATTCACATTGAAATAGTTTATGTGCTCTAGTGTGGAATTTATTTTTAGCACAACTAAAATGCCGGTAGAGAATTATAGCAACCTGTTTATTGATTTCAATTTTTTTTTTTTTTTTTTTTAAGGCGAAAACGATACCTTTGTTAGAGTTGCTATTCCACTCATCCTCTGCATGAAGTTTAGAGCTACTCTTTCAGCTACAACAATGTTGTGTGCCCGTCCTGCACATGAATTGGTAAGTATTATAAACTCTCTTTTTAAGGAATTTCTAAAAATTACTGATAATTCCTTTGTTCTTGGCTTACCATAAACTTTTCCAAACTGTAGTCCTTTATGAACAGAATCTCCATCTTTTTGAGACCACTCCACCTGAAATTAAAATTCACATTTAAAACAACCAAGCATGCAACCCACTCAAATAAACTACATACACATTGCAGTCCCTTAATACCTTGAGAGAAGGATCAACCTCATGAAATACCATATCTGCAAGTGCAATTCCAGCAACAATACCATCTTCTTTTGCCAAGAAATTAGCTTCCACTTCCATGTCAACAGGAGTGGTGGCCATACTTGTCACATCCGCTACAAACAATCGATTAAATATTTAACCCTCCACCATTCTTGTGAGTCAGAGCTCATTGGCTCAGATAACGGAGACAAACAATAGAATGTAAAATAAAACCTTGACCCCCGGCATCTTCAGCAAGGGCTAACTTGATGATTCCCTTCAAATCATAGGTAGGGTGCGAAGGAGGCTTCAAAGCCATGGATTCAAATGATATGCTGAGATTTCTCGCAGTTGCAGTTACTCTAACAATTCGTCTGCAATTTCCAGATAATTAAAACAAGATGAACCAACAGATTATTTATTAAATTTACTTTTTGGAAACAAACCTTGATGTCGTAAATGAGCAAGGCACAACTAATGGAGAAATATACAATATCCTAACCATTACTTGTTTGTTTCTGAAGCTCTAACAAGTATCAAGCATCTTCAATTACACGACACCACTTATGTTCTTTTTTTTTTTTTGAAAGATTTCTTGGCTTGAAGCTTGATTGAGTAGTTTGACTTTTGGTGCTTTTTGTGCGCGATGAATTTTGTTGTTTTTGGGTGGTGCTGTTGCGGTGGAGTTGCAGAAAGAAGAGAAAGATCGGAGGAAAGAGTTTTTTTTTTTTTGGGGGCCAAATTGTATAATCACGTTTGGCTCAGTTGCAACAAACCCATGTGTTTTGATTTTACGATATAACGATTTGGGATTTTTAAATAAGTGAAATTGACCCTTCTAAATATATATTTTTGTCAATTTTGTTAACAAAATTTGTTATATGCATTATATGTGACCACTTTATAATAAAAAATTTATTTTTATAAACTCAAATGTAATGTATATGACAAATTTTGTTAACAAAATTGACAAAAAAATATATTTAGAGGGTTTCAATTTCACCAATTTAAAAATCCTAGGTGGTTATATTGCAAAATCAAAACCCCAGGGGGTCTGTTTGCAACTGAGCCAAACCCTAAGGGATGATTATGCATTTTAACCTCTTTTTTTTTTTTAATGAATTATCTAAAATTTAAGCTAAAATTTGACTTAACACCCAATTTTTTCTATTACCATTGTAGCTATACATGTACTATTAATAAATTCCAAAACAAAAGAAAACAATAAAAAAATAAAATACCTAATGATTATTATAAGGTATAAATTCCTATACTATGGCAAATTTCTATTTTGTCTCATGTGTAGCTCATTCTTTGAGAGCCATTTTTTTGGATTTATTAATCATATTTGAATTTATTTTGGCTTTTGACAAATTTATTGGGAATGCTTTGATCACTTATATGACACGTGTTATCAATAAGCAAAAAAATGAGAGAGAGAATAGGAGGGGAACCAACTAGTTTGGTTGCTAATGGGCCTGGAGCTCCAAAACACAAAGGCTGTGGGCCTTATGGCCAATTCGACATTTGTAAGATTTAATGGAAATTTAGAAGGACCTTAATCGACAATTGGATGTTACTGTCGTATGTGGCTACTATGTTGGGCCTTGATAACAGAGGAAGTTCAAAGACTGCAGTTTGTTTTCACAAGTAATTATATTTCTAAATTTTCATCAGGAACTTATGAAGTTATGATGTTAAAAAGTGTTCAAGGAAAAATGATAGTTTGAATCAATTTATTACAACTTACTACGTGTCAATTAATAAAATCATTCACGTGTACTTTAACCATATAGTAAGTTATAGCCAAACCTTGTCCAAGGAGAAAATATGTAGAACATCCACCCATATGCAAAGGGTGTTTAGTATGTATTATTGATATGGCTAAATATTATTGAACATATTACTGTATATATTAGTTCACAAATTGTAAACATTTACAAATGTCTATTATTCATGGATTTATATTCACATGTGAACATACTATATGCATTAATTGTATGCATGGCACATTAAGATTGATCGCATGAAATATATAGATAAATATCATGATTCAACTTTGAATACCTTCAACTAACCCTACTTTGACGCTCACAATTTTGAAGATACAATCAAATTCTCAATTTGCCACGTTTAAAATCCAGCTGACATTTAAGAGCCTATGATCTCTAACTCTAAGCCATCAACCTTGAATAGTCCAAAGCCACGACTAAAACAAAACTCTTCAATCATAGGAACGTTTACTATTTCATCAAAAAAAAAAAAGAGGAACATTATTATTGCGTATAGAACTCCATAGATTATTTTCATTTAGTCTTAATAAAAAATTGTTTAACTAAGAAAATTCTCCTATTGCACTTATGATGGTACATCTGTGGGTGCTATGATTTTCCTTTTGAAAGAAAACGTAAGCATGGAAGAAAATTGGAGCTACACCAGCTGGTAGTAGATGGAAAGCCAGAATTTCAAAGTTTCATACTTACTGTGTTTCCAAATTGGCTGCTGTGTTACATTGTTCAACTTACAGTAATAATCAAAAGAACAATTAAATCCCACTTCTAAAAGAACCCCATGTTTCTTGGCGTTGAAAATCATTAATTAACATTTTCCTTGTAGTTTTAGACTTTTAGTCTAATAAAAACGGCCTTCAAATTCAACCGATCTCTTTCATTTCCCCACTCTCTTCCCCCACCACTACTCCCTTATTTGTCTATATATATTTATAAAACTCTATCCCTTTTGATATGTTAAAGACTGAATGTCTATATATTGTATTATGTTCAATGTAGTACAAGAGAGAGCCTTTATATAGGCAGAGATAAGAGTAATGCACAAGTAAAAGGAGTGCTATACAAGACAATATATTGGGCCTAAGACCCATTGGACTTATATTCTAACATCCCCCCTCAAACTCATGTTGGGTGAACAGACACCAACTTGAGTTTGGAAATAAGATCACGGAAACGGCCTGGAGGCATAGGTTTGGTAAATATGTCAGCTAACTGGTCCTGAGAAGATACTGAACGGAGCTGCAAAGTACCCTGTAGTAAGTGATGACGAACAAAGTGACAGTCGATCTCAATATGCTTAGTACGCTCATGGAAGACGTCATTGTGGGCAATTTGGATGGCACTTCGATTGTCACAATGGATCGGAACTGCAGTAGAACAATCAATGCCTAAGTCCTGGAGAAGCCAACGTAACCAAAGGAGCTCAGCAGTGGTGTCAGCAAGTGCTCGATATTCTGCCTCAGTACTAGAACGAGCAACAACAGATTGTTTCTTGCTGCGCCAAGAGATGAGGGAGTCACCAAGAAGAAAGCAATACCCTGTAGTGGAACGACGGTCAGTAGGGTCCCCTGCCCAGTCGGCATCAGAATAAGCCTGAAGAGTGAGCGACGACTGAGATGAGAAGTGAAGTCCATGAAACAAGGTGCCTTTCAAATACCGAAGAATCCGAAGTACAGCTGCATAATGGAGAGACCGTGGTGCAGCCATGAACTGGCTAACAATGTGAACAGCATAGGAGATGTCTGGTCGAGTGACAGTGAGGTAAACAAGACTCCCAACTAATTGTCTGTAGAGGGTAGCATCAGGAAGTGGTTCTCCATCATGAGTATTCAGGCGATTGTTGTATTCAATGGGTGTGTCAACGATCTTGCTGTCCGTGATTCCAGCTCGAGAGATAAGATCAGATGTGTACTTGGCTTGAGTGAGATAGTAACCATCGGAGGAGGAAGAGACTTCAAGGCCAAGAAAATAACTGAGAGGACCCAGATCCTTCATCTCAAAATGCTGACCAAGAAAGCGCTTAAGATCCTGGATGCCCTGTACATCATCACCAGTAATAATCATGTCATCTACATACAACAAGAGAAGGGTAATACCATGATCTGAGCGTCGGAAGAACAGAGCTGAATCATATGAACTAGCTGAAAAACCATGCTGAGAAATGGTGGAGCTGAACTTGGCAAACCAAGCGCGTGGAGCTTGCTTAAGACCATATAGTGCCCGACGTAAGCGACACACTTTGGGAGAAAAGCCTGGAGGTTGGGAGAAACCAGGAGGGAGCTGCATGTAGACTTCCTCAGTTAGTTCTCCATTAAGGAAGGCATTCTTCACATCCATCTGAAAAAGTGGCCAATGTCGGGAAGCAGAAACTGCGATAAGAGTACGAACAGAGGAGAGGCGAGCCACTGGTGCAAATGTCTCCTCATAGTCAATGCCATACTCTTGAGTGAATCCCTTGGCAACGAGACGAGCTTTGTAGCGATCAACAGTACCATCTGATCGAGTCTTGATCTTGTACACCCACTTGCAACCAATAGCAGATTTACCAGCTGGCAAATCAACCAGATCCCAAGTACCTGTCTTTAACAATGCATCCAATTCTTCTTTCATAGCTTGCTGCCATAAAGGGTCAGAGGAGGCCTCACGAAAGGTGTGAGGTTCATGTAAGGTGGCAAAGGCAGAAAAGCAGTGAAAATCACGAAGATGAGAGGGAAGAGTTCTTACCCGATGAGAGCGACGAGGCTCAGGAGCAGTAGTGTTGACAGGATTCGCAGCAGGGGCAGAGAGAGGAGACTCGTCGAAGGTAGGATCGGCTGTAGGAGACTCATCAGAAGAGGGATCAACAGGGGGAGACTCGTCGGAGATGGGATTAACTGACTCAGCAGAAGGGGAAGGAATCTCAGGGAAGAGATTTGGTAGAGGATCAACCTGAGAATCAGAATTACCTGCAGAAAATAAAGGTAAGGAATAGAACATCTTGTGTTCCCAGAATACCACATGTCGAGAGACTCGAAGACGCTTGGCGACTGGATCATAACATCGGTACCCCTTTTCTTCAAGGCCATAGCCAAGAAAACAACAGAGCTGGGAGCGGGGTTGAAGTTTAGTGCGCTCATGTGGTTGAAGAAGAACAAAACAGACACAACCAAAAACCTTGAGTAGACTGTAGTTTGGAGCTGTGCCAAACAACCGTTCATATGGTGTTGTGTTTTGAATGACAGGTGAGGGGCATCGGTTGATGGTGTATACTGCAGTGAGAGCAGCTTCACCCCAGAATGAGGCAGGAGTGGAGGCTGCATTGGTGAGAGCCCTAACAGTATCTAGGATGTGACGGAGTTTACGTTCAGCTCGTCCATTTTGTTGTGAGGTGCCAGCACAAGAGGTATGAAAAACAGTTCCATAATGTTTAAGAATAGTAGAAAAATCTGTTTGTCTATATTCTCGTGCATTGTCAGAGCGAAATACCTTAATAGCTTTAGAATACTGAGTCTGAACCATTTTAGCAAAATCACGATAAATTGTGAGAACTTCAGAACGATTTTTCATTAAATAAATCCAAGTGTAACGAGAAAAATCATCGACAAAAATAACAAAATATCTTGACCCCCCCACTGTGGGAACAGGAGAGGGCCCCCATACATCTGAATGTATAAGATCAAAAGTTGCAGAAGCAATAGACTCACTATTATTAAAAGGTAAGGCAGGTTGTTTGCCGAGCTGACATGGCATGCAATCAAATGGACTGGAAGAAACTGAACCTAATAGACCCCTAGATACTAAGGTTTGAATACGAGGAAGAGAAACATGACCTAGACGAGAGTGCCACAACTCGATGGAGGCAGAAGCAGCAATAACAGGGGCGGAGACTGATGAAGACGGAAAGTGAAGGGAAGTGAGCTCAAACAACCGTCCAACCTTACGCGCGGACCCAACGATCTGCCCCGTCCGAGAATCCTGCACAAGACAACCACGAGAAGAAAAGAACAGGTTTAAACCAAGTTCGGTTAGTTGGCCAACAGATAAAAGATTAAGATGCAGTTTAGGAACACAAAAGACATCAGAGATAGATAAGTTAGGGGTAGAGATGGAGCCAACATGACTAACAGTCATGGCGGAGCCATCAGCAGTGGTAATAGTAGGTAAGACAGGAGGAGTGTGGGCACTTGTGAGATGAGGATTGTCCGTCATGTGATTGCAGCAGGCAGAATCTAAGAACCATTCAGAAGAGATACCTGGTGTCACAGAAAGAGCAGAATTGGATGCACTGGAAGACAAAGCTTGAACCTGACTGAAGAGGGCTTGTAGATCTGCTATGCTGTAAGTAGGTGTAGTCAATGAGACAGGATCAAAAGATGCAGCATCGGATGATGGTACAGACTCAGAGGCAGTCAAGGCTGCAGAGCGCTGAAGAATGCCGGCACGCATGTTACATCGATCAATAGTGTGACCGCGATGCTTGCAAAAGGCACAAATAAGATGATAATTCTTCTGATTGGTTCGCCTATGAATAGGCTTAGAATTTTCACTTTGAGTCATAATGAAATCTCAACTGCAAAAACAGACCACAAAAATGAAATCAGCACGAAAAACTGGGTAGGGAGCACCTGGGTTGTAAAAAGTCAACTCTGGAAAAAAGTCAACGCTGTCAACTCTGGTCAACGGTCAAAGTCAACGGTCAACACTGGTCAACGGTCAAAGTCAACGGTCAATGGTCAACGGTCACGGTCAACGCTGGTCAACTAGGGCTGACGTGGCACTTGCTGACGTGGCACTAGGGCTGACGTGGCAGTGAAGGGCTAGGGCTGACGTGGCGCGTGAAGAAGACCTTGACGGCGCCGGAACTTTGACCGGAGCGTGGCGGCGCGTCCGAGCTCCGATGAGGATGAATTTTGCGCGGTTGGGTCCGGCTCCTCGAGATCTTTCCAACGGCGGTGGAGGTGTCGTGATCGGAGTCCGGTAGCTGAAGAACCGAGGATAACGGCGCCGGAACTTTGGGCGGCGCGTGGCGGCGCGTCCGACGTCGTATGGGGTTGATTCTTGCGCGGTTGGGTCTAGCTTCTCTAGATCTTTCAAACGGCTGCAGAGGTGTCGTGATCGGAGTTCTGTAGCGGGAGAACCGAGGGTGGCAGCAAGTCTGTTCGGCGATGAATCAGCTTCTTGGCAGCGCAGGCAACCGGATTTCTGACGGTGGCGGCTGGGCAGTGCCAGAGACAGCTGAGGCAGCGGAAGAACGCCTGGAAGGACTAGAACTGCACAATATTAGAGCCTTAGCTCTGATACCATGTTAAAGACTGAATGTCTATATATTGTATTATGTTCAATGTAGTACAAGAGAGAGCCTTTATATAGGCAGAGATAAGAGTAATGCACAAGTAAAAGGAGTGCTATACAAGACAATATATTGGGCCTAAGACCCATTGGACTTATATTCTAACATGATACAAGAAACTTTTGCTAGCTATACAATTTGGAGGAAGAAAGAAAAGTAATTAACCATGTCATGTTCGAAAAGATGGTTGATGGGTTTAAGATTTGTTGTTTTTCTGTTCTTTGTACTTTTGGCAACGGCTTCGATGGGACAATGCATCCGGGAGTTGAAGTATAGGGACTTCAAGAGCACATTTGAAGGTCAGCTTCCCAGAGGGCCAGTGCCTCCTTCAGGACCTTCTCCATGCCACAACAAGCTCAGCCCTAACAAATACAGTGATCACTTCTCTCTTCCTAATGATTATATAATTTGCCCTTAAGATTGGGTAACATTTACTCTTTTTTCTTTTTTCGAAACATTGGACAATTTTTTTTACGACTATTGATATGGTTTATGGTGATTGGAGCAATATCACTTACAACTAAGTGTACTATTAATATCATTTTTATTATGTATCAATCACACCAGATTATGTCAATAGTTGTAATAAAACTTTGTGAATTTGTAGATCTTGAGAGTTAGCTTGTGCAGTTGTTGAAAGCATTGTACAATTCCCTTCAAATTAATTAGTGGGAATCCAAAAATAGAAAGATAGTATGCAACTTTCTTGCTAATTTGTTTGTTCTTTAAGGAACCTTGCATGGTTTCTTTCTCTTTTCTTTTCTTTTTTTGGTCTATAAATTAATCATGTGGTCAGAGAAGGAAATTCTTTGGTCCATGATCTTACTTGTTGGGTTTCTGTTACCTAGCTTGTAGCGGGCCAAGACTCCCCATCTCCTTAGTCCCACCCTCTTTATTTCTGAGTCATGAACTCATGATGATGAGGTAGATTATTTCTCTTCCTCTGATTCTTGTGTTTGTTTTCGTTGATAATATAGCTTTATCCAGCCAAAAAAAAAAAGGTACTCTTGCATGGTTCTACAACACTGCTTCTTGTAACCCAAATACCCAATAAGCTCTAAATTATTCTATATTATTCTTCATTCATGGTTTATAATAACCTGCTCTAATTTATTCTATTATTTATTCTTGGTTTATCTCTACAAACGATGCTTTCCGCACTTGACATGGAGTTTTTATGTTCTACAATAACTTACATGTAGGGTTGTAAATGAACTGAGCTGAACCAAGTATTAAATGTTTGAAATTGTTCATTTAATTTTATTTCGAACATGAGCCAAACTCAAGCTTTTCAACAAACAAGATTACATATTCAATATTGGTTCATTTTATTGTCAAACAAATTCGAACTTATTCACGAGCTACTTGATTAACTTATCATTTTCCCATATATAATAAACGCCACGATTAACATTCTGTATCATTTCATAAATCTATGTTCTTAATTAAATAATAAATTATAATTGAAATTATAGTATTTGAGTTACTTAGATACAATGATTTTCGTTTATGAATTTATAAAAATTAGATTTACCAACCTTGTACTCTAAAAAATTATACTATTAATAAATTACAAGTACTAATTTAATATCTTAAGAACTTATTTATAAACTTGCACAATCCAATATCAAGTCTATATAAGTATATTTTTATATGTGTGTATATATATATTGTTATATATGTATATTTAAATTGAGTCTCATTATTCATAAGCTTCTTCACGAAAACATTATTATGTTTAAGTTTGGTTCGTCTACTAATTGAGTCTAAAATTGAGTTTGAGCTTAGCTTGTTTGCTAAATAATGAATATAAATAAGCATTTTTGTCAAGCTAAGCCCAAACTGTTCATAAACAGCTTGGTTCATTTACAGTCCTAAATGGATGCCATTGTTTCACTTTCATCCCTAGTAAGAAGCCCATAAAGGGCCCAGCCCATCCCGCCTAGCCAAAGACCCAACCTGGGTTGGTTGAGATGAGAGTAGCCGAGTAGGCCTTGCATTATACTGAAGCAGCTAGCCCAAGCTGCAACCTTGGGCCGTAGGCTTCTTTAACCCTCTAAAGTGAGTCAAGTGACTTTCTTATACAATTGTGTGACTATATGCCTACTAAATTTCAAATCTTTGATTCATCTCAAATTTTTTTTTTTTTTTTTTTATTTCTCAAAAAAACCTTTAGTTTGGTTTTTAATCAGGTTCAATAATTTTTTAGTGCCTAGCATCAATGATATAACAAGATTCTCATACAACAAGATTTTCAAGGTTAGTAGGAAAGAGAGTGAAATGGTGGTTGTAATTTCCCAAATCCCACCAGCTTTTTGTGGCAACAGGCAACCAGTTGCAGCATAAAAATATATTTCCAATTCAGTTGTTTCTAGGCCGATTTGGGACTCATTTGGATATGTTGACTTTTGCATTATTTCAGCCTAATGAAGAATTTCAATGTTGCCAATCTATACTATAATGTAAAACCAAAACTTTTTTACTTTTAGTTGACTTAATCATGTTGCGCCACACAAGCTTTGAAATCTCACAATTTTACACCTCATTATTTTAATATATATTTTCTAATTGAATTTCAATTTTATTCTATTATTAAACCTTCCATTAGAATTTTGACACATCATATTTTCTTTAATATAAGAATATATTATTCCATATATAAAACACAATCATAATTAATATCTAATACTAAAATATATTCCATATATAAACACAATATAAATATCTTTTAATAATAATCATAATTATCAATTTTCATCAAGATTTTTAAAGTTCCTTTTTTTTCTTATGTATTTCATTTAATTTTGTTGCTGGTAATGGAGAAAGATGGATGGATTTGTTATAATGAAACCATGTGAGCTTGAAATGAGTTATGAAAATTATTTAGATTTGATCATATAATCATGTGTCTATGTATTTATTTGTCGTTCTTCTTATTTTAAGTATCATTTATTTTATTTTTGGATGGAAACATGATCCATATGGTAAATATAAACATGAATCGTGTTTTATAAAAATTGGACTATATTCAACTTATGCCAAAAGAAAAATTACATTATATTAAATTTTAATTATCCTATGATAAATACTTTCTTAGTTATTTTTTTAAACCAAAAAGTAGAATCTATCCTAAATCCGATTCGTAAAGTCTCTTTATCGATCTTGCCTACAACATTTTGAACTACAAAAAAAAAAAAAAAAATCAAAATTAATTTAGATTTTATTTTCAATAATTTTCCTGTGCATCGCACAGGTTTGCGACTAGTAGTTTTGTAGTTTAATAGCATTATGATCTCCTTTACAATAAGAATCAAGGTTATACAAATTTCATCTCCGCTTATAACAATTTAAGTATCAACAATTAAAGAAGAAACTTGCATGTTTGGCTAGCTTATCTCCGAATAGACAAAAATAACTTTAAACAAATAAATTAGCTTTAAGTAAATAAGTTAATTTATTTTTTAAAAATAATTTACTATCTCACATTTAAACAAATAAGCTAACAATAAATATAGGCCATGACAATATCCCATCTAGCTCTTATGAAACATAAGCAATAAGCAAGCAAAAGTGAGATTGTGAGGTTTGGACATGGCCGGCCAACCCAACCCAATCCATCCATTTTTAGTCCATCCTATTAATGACTAGGTTGGGCTTTAGTTGGATATGTTGAATTCGTGGAACAAATAAGATCTTGTTAACGAGTGTTCTTAGAGCAATAGTTAAGGAAGTATTTAATGCTTTTACTTTATAGGAAGTAATGAAATTTTAATATTAAAATAATACAAAAACAACTTTTAAGGATATTTTAATCTTTTCATTCATTATTATAATATTAAAATTTTGTTATTTCTTATAAAGTGTAAGTATTTAATGATCCTTAACCATTATCCTAAAGACACTCATTTACAAAATTCATAATGCATATGAGTTATGTAAGGACGAAAAAGAAAGAAAAAAAAAAAAAAAAAACAAATATAAAACAATTAACAAAATACACAAACCACTTGCAACTAAATATATAACATGTGGCTTACAGGCTCAATGAATATTCACCAAGTTAGCACAAAAAGAAAACTAAATAAATAAATATATATTGTCAATCACACACACATACCATCACCTAGAACCTTTCATTTGAAGGGTGACTTCAACACACCCAACCATCAAGGCATAAATAAATATATATTGTCAATCACACACACACACACATACCATCAAGCTCTGAAACCTTTGATTTGAAGGGTGACTTCAACACACCCAACCATCAAGGCATAAATAAATATATATTGTCAATCACACACACACACACAAATACCATCACCAGCTCTGAACCTTTGATTTGAAGGGTGACTTCAACACACCCAACCAACAAGGCCCTATATATATATATATATATTCAGAAAAAAAAAAAAAAAGAAAAAAAAGACTTTTAATAATTATTTCACCTAACGAACATGTAGGGTTCACAAGGCACGTGCTTATAAAAAAAAAAAAGAAAGTCACAACCAATAATTAAGTGCAAAAAATTAAAAAATAATAAAAAAGAACAGCTGCAACCCAATTTTCAAGTTTCAGTTATTCAGAGCATGAACTTAATAATTAATCTATCGGTTGAAACGTGAACTAATTTTATATTCTTATAGTTCACAAGCCGACATCAATGATGCCTAAAGTCCTAAATTACAAGCATCATCTTTCTGTCTAGTATGCCCCTTCTAACACTATTAATTGTACAATAATAATTTTTTTTGATAAAGAATTGTACAATAATAATATATTTAGAGAGGCTATGTACCTTTATCCCTACATAATCATTAATCCAACTATTAATTGTACAATAATAAAAGTTTTTTTTTTATTGTACAATAATAAAAGTTGGGATTCCCTACTTATATCTTATAGACTTTCCCAAAGAAGTCCTGCCACTTGAGTTAATCTGCTCAAGGAAATTAGAAAAGGCAATTGTTATTTATTTTTTTAATTTTTTATCATTACATTGGGTTAACAAAAACAAGCAGAGGAGACATCCTCATTTGCAACTCTGCAGGTCAGAAGGCACACAGACTGAAAGCGAAGACATTTAATGATGGTTCCCACACACTATTATAAAAGGATGCCCACCTAGCTAGGTAGCTAGCTAGATAGTAAGCCAAGGAATTAGCATCGTGCATGTTGAGAATTAAATAGTCAGCTAGCTAGCTAGATAGTAAGCCAAGGAATTAGCATCGTGCATGTTGAGAATTAAATAGTCAGCTAGCTAGCTAGATAGTAAGCCAAGGAATTAGCATCTTGCATGTTGAGAATTAAAGAGTATTGCAAATTTAAAATTTTGTATCTCTACATATAAGATTTTGAAGATCTTTACCCATTATCAATTAGTTTTGAATTTAAATCAAATTGTTTAATGCTTCATCGATAATATGGTATTCAGAACATGTTATTTCCTTTACGTCATCCAATATAACTAGTTTAGGGGTTATTAAAACATTCTATTCCTACATATAAGATTTTGAAGATCTTTACCCATTGTCAATTCGTTTTGAATTTAAATCAAATTGTTTGATGCTTCGTCGATAATATAGTGTTTAGAACATGTTATTTTTTTTACGTCATCCAATATAATTAGTCTACGGGTATTTAAAACCTTCTATTCCTACATATGAGTTTATTGAATCTCCACATATTACCAATTTGTTTTGGATTGAATACTTTATCTTTAATAATGCCAAAAAATGAGACACACACCTGACACCACGACCACTTCACAAAATAAAACAAAAAGTCATGTCGTTAGTCATGCTCATGATTCCAAATGTTATATTGAAAACACAGTCCCTAATATACGGAATGAAATATGTACATACAAGTTTTATTTGATTCAAAAAATTTAAAATTTAAGTATAAAAAAGGGAAACGAAAAAAGAGAGTATAAATTATTATATATAATTATATATATATTATATATATATATAATATATATATAAATTATAAGAAAATATTTGGATTAAAAGAATGTCAAATTTTATTATATTCGATTTAATTAGTAGTATGCTTATAATTTCATAAGATAATATAAAAAACCAACTAATTATATATACAACCAATAAAATTAATAAAATTTAGTAAAGTTGAAGTATTTTTATACAAACGTAATACTAAAAGTATTCAATTCATGTTTTATATTTTTCACTATAGAAAACTTGTATCTTTTTAGAATATTTTTATTTTGTATTATAAACGCTTTTTATTTACAAAAAAGAAAAAGAAAAAAAGAAGATATATAGACATACATATAACGTAAAGTATAATATATATATGACTAAATATGCTTGTAAGAGAAAATTTTGTTGACTAAATATGCTTGTAAGAGAAAAATTGAAACAAATTGTACAAATAGCTTCTGAAAGCAACAAAAGACCGACAATCCTTCACCAAATCAAAAGGTCTAGTTAGTACCAATTGTAAATTTTTAATTAGCTCCATTATTAAAAAAAAAAAAAAAAAAGTAATTAGCTCCACTAACCAGTAACGCGTTCAATTAAGGCTTTTTTATTACATGACTTGGTGTTAATAAAAAATATGTGGTTCACGTCAATTGAATGAGAGTTGATCATTCCCCGTGACTGGTGCAAGTTGTACAATTGTACTCCCATTAATTTCCTCCACTTAGTTTGGCATAATAGAGGCCTAAATAATTAAAATAAGACCCCACAAATCAACGATGTTTCACTAAAATCACTAAAATGTTCATCTGTCAAATATTTCCGTGGAATTCCCAACTAAAGGAAATGAAATTAGGCAACCAACCAAAATGTATATCTCTCATTTTAGACCCGTGTCTACAAAAAAAAAAAAACAGAGTATACTCAACCTTAAAGTACAAATCAATAGTTTACAATCTTGTCTCCTTGTGAAAAAGAGAAAGGACGAGTAATTACTAATTGGACCACAAGTAATAATGAACGGCCACACTCATCCAATCGAGCCCTACACCTAGCACTATCGGTTGAAAGTGAAAGCCAAAGTAGGTGTTATCTAGTAAAATAGATTTAATATTTCGGATGTATACGTGTCCCACTTGCTTGGAGGGAGAAGTCATATACATCCGAAACATAAGATCACAGCTCGTTATCTAGTGGATATGATGGTGCTGCTATCCCATATGCTATGTCCCTTTTCTGCTAAATGACAAGGGGACTAAAGCAACAAAACAAAAGCAACCTGTTTTTATTTTTAATATCCTTTTAAAAATATATGTCTTTTGTTTTTCATAATTAATGCCAAACGATGGAATAATTAACCATTAAGAAATCTCCGCTAAGATCTTAATCATTCCTAAGAAAGAAAAGAAATATTAGTTTATCAAGTTAAGAAAATATCATTGGTAGTATTCAGGGGCAGAGTTAGAAATTTTTTTTAGGGTAAACTAGAAGTAGATTGGGCTAACTAGAGCTGAGATTTGTGATTGAAATTCAATTAGGTTAGAGTTAGCACTATTTAAAAAATAAATAAAAAGTAAAAAAGCTTGAATGCCTCCGCCCCTGGTAGTATTGGTTGTCTCTTTGGTAGAGTAAGAAGGAAAAAAAAAAGAGTAAAAAAATATATATATAAATATAAGAGTTCAATTCCAAACCTATGTCCTTCCAAATTAGTTTGGAAGAGAGATTAACTTTTAATCTGTGATAACTTATAAGATCATCCACATGTATTATTTAAATAAATCATATAACTCATTAAATAGATCATAACATAATAGCTTTATAAGTCACCACCACATAGTGATTTAAAGAAATATCCCTCCAAGTTTTGAGTTAACTCTAACAATATATATATACAAGTCACCACCACATAGTGATTTAAGGAAATATCCCTCCAAGTTTTGAGTTAACTCTAACAATATATATATATATATATATATACCAATGTATTTATGATGCTGTTCAAGTGTTTGGTAAGTAAACACGTGTTGAATGAAATAGAAAGCTTACACAAACACGAGCATTGCCCTCCATTTTACCAACTAAAAGCAACTTTTGATTTGATAGGAGTTAGTTGAAGCCTGAAACCACTTAGAATTTGACAAAATTTATATAAATAAAAAACATACATATAGCTTTTGATTTGTTTTGTAATTGTGACAAACAAAACACCAGGACTCAACTTGTTTTTATCATAGTTTTTCTACCTTATTTATGATTTTATTTTTTTGAAATCAACGATCGCGAAGCCTTATAAATTCAATAACAATTAAGCAAATTGATAATATAAATATAACAAAAACTTTGGTAAAAAAAACGAGGGACAGTTAATAAAAATTGTTTTCTCACTAGAAGGCGTAAATCTTTTGATACTCTAATTAACTTCATTGTACACGTAATGAACTTCAATCCTCACTTCTAAATAAGAGGTACTTGTAATTCACAACAAATTTTATATGTCGTGTACTTCAATCCTCAATCCCTAGACAGAGGTACCTGCAATTCATAATAAAAGCAATGTATCAAATAAGAAAAATGTCTTCAATCCTCAGTTTTATAGATAAGAGGTGCATTCAATTCACAACAAAAGCAATGTAACACACCATGACACACACGGAAGTAGGTAGTAAATTTGTTAGGCTTAACCTCAAAAAGTGGATTGTGGATGCCTAAACCCAAGCCAACAGATGTCTTTAGTGTGCACCCCGCTATCATATGAGAATTTTTCTTTATAATTTCTTGACAAAAGTATTGTTTTCATCCCTAAATTTTGCATGAAATTTGTTTTTTGTCCATGAATTTTGAAATTTTCGTTTTTCATTCCTGAATTTTGAAAAAATTCATTTTTACACATGAAATTCGTCCCTAAACTCGTGTAAAAACTAATTTTTTTAAAGTTTAGGGACGAAAAATGAACTTTTCAAAATTCATGAATGAAAAACGAAATTCATACAAAATTTAGGGACGAAAATAATAGTTTAACCTAACTTCTTTGCTCCTTTTGTTTTTGGTGTAAAAAGTAAGAAATTTTTCTCTAAACTTATAGTTATTAAAACCATATCAAGTATTGAATCGTCAAAAAGAGTGGTATGATAGTTCACTCATTTAATCATCAGATTAAAATTAATTATATATATATATATATAACAATCTGTACTATACCTCCTTTTAGCTTCAACCTATGGGCAAAAGTGCTCTTGTCATAGGTTTTTTGCCGCTTAAAAATTAACACTTATGAGGCCATCTCCAGCAGCAGTGTATACTTCCTCTTCATCTCTATTTGTAGAGAACAAAACAACAAAACCTGGCTCCAACAGTCTTTCAAAACTGCTCTTCATCCTTAAATTTTTTTACAAAGTGTACAGTAGCCTTTCATTTTTGAAAGGCTACTGTACACTTTGTAAAAATTAAAAAATCAATATTTTTTTGGTCTGACCCCACCGTACCAACTGCTTTTTGTTCCGAAAATTTCTCTCTCTCCTCTCATTTTTTCCGAAATTTTTCTCTCTCTTCTTCTCTCTGCTCTCTCTTCTCTCTACTCTCTCTTTTCTCTTTGCTCTTTGCTCTTTGGGGTTTTCTGTTTGAACTTTCGGTCTGAAAATTTGTTGGGTTTTCTGCCGCACGAAAACTTTCGTTTCTACCGCACCAAAATTTCTCTCTCCTCTGAAATTTTTTTGGGATTTTCTGTTGTGAAGCACGAAAATTTCTCTCTTTGAAAATTTTTTGAGGTTTTCTGTTGTCGGCGTGGTGGTGGTTGATTCGGTGGTGGCTTGGGCTTGCCGGCGTGGTGGTGGTTGATTCGGTGGCTTGGGCTTCCCGATCTCGGCGTGGTGGTGGTTGATTCGGTGGTTGGACTGATTCGGTGGTTGATTCGGTGGTACCGGTTTCTGCCGATCTCTCTTCTTCTCTCTTCCGGCGTGGTGGTGGTTAACGGCGTGAGGTATATCATTTGTATTCGGGTTGATTTTGTGTTGATTTTGTGGCTGTTTGTGTACTGGGGTTGAGGATGATTTTGTGTTGATTTTGTGGCTGTTTGTGTACTGGGTTGAGGTTGATTTTGTGTTGAATTTGTGATGAGGTTGGTTTCGGGTTGTTTACTGGTGTGGATGAGGTTCTGTTAGTTTGTGTGTTGAGGTTTTGATTGGAATTAGTTTGGGTGTTCAAGTTTGGATGAGGTTCTGTTACTCTGTGTGTTGAGCTTTTGATTGGAATTAGTTTGGGTGTTGAGCTTTGGATGAGGTTCTGTTAGTTTGTGTGTTGAGTTTTTTATTGGAATTAATTTATGTGTATGTGTGTTGAGGTTCTGGTTTAATTGGATATACTTATAAAGAAATCAATTTTCATGTGGAAGAAAAATTAGTTGGCTGGTTTAATTTGCAGATAAATAATGTTGAGTTGAGAGTTTTGAAGCATAAAACTTATTCAATATTGTAACAAACTATAGTTTAAAGTAGTATACATCTGTCTATTGAGAAATCAGAGCCGAAACCCAATAAGTTTTGGACTACAAAATACCCCCAAACGTTTATAAGTTATAAAAAAATATTTAATCAGATAGTCAAATTAAATATAAAATACAACAAAAATAAATAAATAGAACGAAGTAATCCATAATTTTTATCTTCTTGTTCATCCTAAAAGAATTCGGTATTGAAATGCTTTGCAATTATAATCTGTTTCTAGTATATAATTTTCTTTTGGATGTATAATTTGCTATCCCTGCTAGAATATATTATCTTGGCTTAACCAAACTTGATTAACTTCATATATACCTGGCAGTTTCGTAATTACAACAGTTTTATTTTTACATACGTATGTATTATGAAATTATAGGTTGGATCTGTTTGGGAATTGCAACAATTTTATTTTTACATACTCTTCATGTGTGATTGATACCTAATATTGTATTGTATTTTTATTAGGGATGAATTCTCAAAATGAAACCCCCAATTTCGTTAATCTTCTAGAAGATACGTACAAGAATATATGATGGAAACCCCAAATGAGATGGATTATAATAATAATCCATTTCCATCCCAAGTTGAATCCACTAAAAAACCTAAAACACGTCAAGCCAATTTTACCATAGAAGAAGACTTGACTCTTATATCTTCATATCTCGCTATTAGCCAAGATCCGGTGCAAGGTACTGATCAAACATATGAAATATTGTGGATTAGAGTTCATGAATATTTTCATGCTCATACGACCTCCGAAACTAAGCGAACTATAGGTTCTCTTCAGAACCGGTGGTCAACCATTCAACTTGGCACCAATAAATATTCTGGGTGTTTGTCAAAGATTGAATCATTGCGTCAAAGTGGTCTAACTGAGGAAAATAAGGTGCATCTTATTAACTCTTCAAATTTGTTAATGCATCAATTTGTTTTAACTATTGAAAATATTAATTGTTTTTATTGTTGGAATTTTTTAGGTTGATCAAGCAAAACAATTGTATAAAGCAGAAAATGGCAAAAAATTTACGTTTGAACATTGTTGGAACGTGTTGAAGTATTGCACCAAAATGGTTGAATAGTCATCAAAATGAGACACCAAGAAGAAAGAGAACGGAGACAACATCTTCTTCGGTAAATCTAGAAGATAAAGATGTCGCAAATGATTCCAACATAAACTTGGAGAGACCACCGGGTAGGAAGGCCGAAAAAGCTCGATTGAACAAACAAAAGAGCGACGAAGGTAGTAGCTCAAATGTGGAAGTGATGTTGAATGCCATGGCGGACGACAAAAAAAAAATCGCGGAATCGAGATTGGAATTTCTTGAGAGGGGCCGTGTTCAGTACATGGAGCTAGAGAATAAGCGTCTTTGTATTAAGGAAGAAAAAATCAATTTGGCAAAAATGAAAGAGGAAAGGGAAAGAATAAAAGAGGAAGAAACAATTCGTTTGGCAATAATGAAAGAGGAAAGGGAAAGAAAGAAAGAGGAGAGGGAAAGAATGAGAGAGGAGAGGGAAACATTGAGAGAGGAGGCGGCAATTATGACAATGAATGTAGATGCGTTGCCTCTAATGCAACAACAATATTTTCGTCAACGCCAATCGGAAATCCTTGCAAAAAGAAGTGGTAATTAGTAAATGATATTGTATTATTTTTGTATTATATTTATTAATGCTATTGTGTTGTATGAATTAAGAGAATACTTTGAACTTTTGTTGCTATTAAATGTCTTTTGCTATTATGGTTGATAACTTAATTTATTACTTTGAACGTTAATGTGGTAAAATATATATAGCATTGGCTTTGCAAGTTATAAGTGTTAATATATTTTTTATTTAATAATAGAATTTTAAAGAACTTTCACAATAATTATATAGATTTGATAAACTTCAAATTACAATAAAGAGTAACATAAATAAATAATACAAGCATGAAAATTAAAACTAAATAATCTTATGATTGGCCATGTAGTTGCCACAAGTGCTCCACAAGATCAGCTTGGAGTTGAGAATGAGTTTCTCTATTTCTAATGCGAATATGAGATTGAATGAAATTCTGAACTTCAATTGTAGGCTCTCGTGACACGGGTATAGGGATGCTTTCAGGCACTTGTTCGTAATCATCATCTTGTTGTACTTCATTAGAATCGCGCTCATCTTCAATAATCATGTTATGTAATATTATACATGCTTTCATAATATCATTGAGAGTTGCTTCATCCCAAAAGCGTGCAGGTCCACGCACAATTGAAAATCTTGCTTGAAGTATTCCAAATGCACATTCCACATCCTTCCTACATGCCTCTTGAACTCTAGCAAAGTGTTTTTTCTTTGCTTCTACTGGAGCTGAGATTGTTTTCACAAAAGTTGACCATTGTGGATATATACCATCAGCAAGATAATATCCCATTGTATAATCATGACCATTGATTGAGTAATTCACTGGAGGAGCACGCCCTTGAGCAAGTTCCGTAAATACAGAAGAATGCTCTAATACGTTGATGTCATTATGAGACCCAGGAAGACCAAAAAATGCATGCCATATCCAACGATCATATGAAGCTATTGCTTCCAAAATAAGTGTTGGTTCACGAGAATGACCAGTATACTGACCTTTCCATGCTGTCGGGCAATTTTTCCATTTCCAATGCATGCAATCAATGCTCCCCAACATTCCTGGAAATCCACGCTTTTCGTTAACCGCGAGCAACCTAGCAATGTCATTGCTATTTGGTGACCTCAAGTACTCTTCAGAGAAAATATTAACCACCGCTTTAACAAATTTTTTTAGACTCTCTACTGCAGTGCTTTCCCCAATTCTCACATACTCGTCAGTAGAATCAGCTGCTACTCCATAAGCAAGAATCCTGAGTGCAGCAGTCATTTTTTGAAGGGACGACAAGCCAAGCGTTCCAGCAGCATTTCTTTTTTGAATAAAATATGGATCATACGCTTCTAGTGCAGATTGAAGACGAAAAAAAAGTGGACGACTCATCCGAAACCTCCTTCGGAATATATAAGAAGGAAAAACCGGATTATCTGAAAAATAATCATGAAAAAGCCTTTCTTCGCCTTGCAAATAATTGCGCTTAATGACCTTGCGGCCTACAATTGAACCACGATGTGATGTTGATGCTCGCTCTTTTTTCAATCTTTCGTCTTCCATTGCAAGAATTGAAAGTATCTCAACGTCATCATCAGTGTCAGACTCAAGAAGAGCCATTTCCATTTCCCTCATTTGATAATCACGAGGCTTAAGATGATAATTATGATCCATAATATATGAAAGAGAAATTTGGGTTTGATAATGAAAGAGCAAATTGGGTTTGATAGTGAGTGAGTAAACTGAGTTTGAGATTAATGAAAGAGAAAATTTGGTTTGAGGTGAATGAAAATTGAGATAGGAAATAGTCCTATTTATACTAAAAAATATGACTGTTGAAATAGGAGACAATGTTACCGTTGAATAACGTTGTATAATATTACCGTTGACCGTTATCAACGTATAATATTAACGTTGATTTTTTTTTTTATAAATATTATTTTGATTAAAAGCTTCAGATAAATGATTTCAGAAAAAAAAAAAAAAAAAAAAAATAATAATAATAAATATCAAAGAACATTCCGGATTGCTACTAGATATTTTTTTGCCAAAAATCAACAGATTTTTTTTTTTTTTTCTTTTC
>OU015771.1:1748012-1794405 GCA_907173295.1 Fagus sylvatica | reverse complement strand
AAGGGAAAGAATAAAAGAGGAAGAAACAATTCGTTTGGCAATAATGAAAGAGGAAAGGGAAAGAAAGAAAGAGGAGAGGGAAAGAATGAGAGAGGAGAGGGAAACATTGAGAGAGGAGGCGGCAATTATGACAATGAATGTAGATGCGTTGCCTCTAATGCAACAAGAATATTTTCGTCAACGCCAATTGGAAATCCTTGCAAAAAGAAGTGGTAATTAGTAAATGATATTGTATTATTTTTGTATTATATTCATCAATGCTCTTGTGTTGTATGAATTAAGAGAATACTTTGAACTTTTGTTGCTATTAAATGTCCTTTGCTATTATGGTTGATAACTCAATTTATTACTTTGAACGTTAATGTGGTAAAATATATATAGCATTGGCTTTGCAAGTTATAAGTGTTAATATATTTTTTATTTGATAATAGAATTTTAAAGAACTTTCACAAGAATTATATAGATTTGATAAACTTCAAATTACAATAAAGAGTAACATAAATAAATAATACAAGCATGAAAATTAAAACTAAATAATCTTATGATTGGCCATGTAGTTGCCACAAGTGCTCCACAAGATCAGCTTGGAGTTGAGAATGAGTTTCTCTATCTCTAATGCGAATATGAGATTGAATGAAATTCTGAACTTCAATTGTAGGCTCTCGTGACACGGGTATAGGGATGCTTTCAGGCACTTGTTCGTAATCATCATCTTGTTGTACTTCATTAGAATCGCGCTCATCTTCAATAATCATGTTATGTAATATTATACATGCTTTCATAATATCATTGAGAGTTGCTTCATCCCAAAAGCGTGCAGGTCCACGCACAATTGAAAATCTTGCTTGAAGTATTCCAAATGCACATTCCACATCCTTCCTACATGCCTCTTGAACTCTAGCAAAGTGTTTTTTCTTTGCTTCTACTGGAGCTGAGATTGTTTTCACAAAAGTTGACCATTGTGGATATATACCATCAGCAAGATAATATCCCATTGTATAATCATGACCATTGATTGAGTAATTCACTGGAGGAGCACGCCCTTGAGCAAGTTCCGTAAATACAGAAGAATGCTCTAATACGTTGATGTCATTATGAGACCCAGGAAGACCAAAAAATGCATGCCATATCCAACGATCATATGAAGCTATTGCTTCCAAAATAAGTGTTGGTTCACGAGAATGACCAGTATACTGACCTTTCCATGCTGTCGGGCAATTTTTCCATTTCCAATGCATGCAATCAATGCTCCCCAACATTCCTGGAAATCCACGCTTTTCGTTAACCGCGAGCAACCTAGCAATGTCATTGCTATTTGGTGACCTCAAGTACTCTTCAGAGAAAATATTAACCACCGCTTTAACAAATTTTTTTAGACTCTCTACTGCAGTGCTTTCCCCAATTCTCACATACTCGTCAGTAGAATCAGCTGCTACTCCATAAGCAAGAATCCTGAGTGCAGCAGTCATTTTTTGAAGGGACGACAAGCCAAGCGTTCCAGCAGCATTTCTTTTTTGAATAAAATATGGATCATACGCTTCTAGTGCAGATTGAAGACGAAAAAAAAGTGGACGACTCATCCGAAACCTCCTTCGGAATATATAAGAAGGAAAAACCGGATTATCTGAAAAATAATCATGAAAAAGCCTTTCTTCGCCTTGCAAATAATTGCGCTTAATGACCTTGCGGCCTACAATTGAACCACGATGTGATGTTGATGCTCGCTCTTTTTTCAATCTTTCGTCTTCCATTGCAAGAATTGAAAGTATCTCAACGTCATCATCAGTGTCAGACTCAAGAAGAGCCATTTCCATTTCCCTCATTTGATAATCATGAGGCTTAAGATGATAATTATGATCCATAATATATGAAAGAGAAATTTGGGTTTGATAATGAAAGAGCAAATTGGGTTTAATAGTGAGTGAGTAAACTGAATTTGAGATTAATGAAAGAGAAAATTTGGTTTGAGGTGAATGAAAATTGAGATAGGAAATAGTCCTATTTATACTAAAAAAATATGACTGTTGAAATAGGAGACAATGTTACCGTTGAATAACGTTGTATAATATTACCGTTGAATAACGTTAACGTTGATTTTTTTTATAAATATTATTTTGATTAAAAGCTTCAGAAAAATGATTTCAGAAAAAAAAAAAAAAAAAAAAAAAAAAAAAGTTAAAAAAAAATAATAATAAATATCAAAGAACATTCCGGTGCAGAGATATTTTTTTGCCAAAAATCAACAGAATTTTTTTTTTTTTTTTTCTTTTCTCAGATGTGTACCGGCAGAGCACCTCACCACCGCCCATAACCCACCCCACGGCCACGGCTTGAAGGAGATGCCCACCCTGCGAAGGAGAGAACCACCCCAGCCTGCCGCGGTGGCTTGCCGTGCCCGATCCCTGCCGGTCTGGAGGTCACCCACGGCCAAGCCTGCCGCCTGGGGTTGCCGTGCCCACCGGAATGAGTTTTGCAAAACTCAGCGTCACCGTCTCCCAGTCCCAGCTGTTTGGGTTGCTGAAATTTTTGTTTGTTTGGTTGCTTTGTTTGGTTGCTATGAGAAATTAATTTGGGTGAGAGTTGGTTATTTTTGGTGGGAAGTAATAATAAAAAAGTAGTTTTTAATAGAATAGAGAGTAAAATAAAGAGTACTGCTGGAGTGGTTATTTAAAAAAAAAAATTGAGAGTTGTTAAAAAGTGTAATTTAGAGATAAAGTTAAAGATAAATTTAGAGTATTGCTAGAGATGGCCTGAATAACTATGTCTCTTTAAAATCTCATGAAACAGGGATATATTATATCACAGGTTTTTATTTTTATTTTTTTTGGATGAGTATGTTATATCATAGGTTAATAAGTAAAAATTTTATACAAGGTGTAAGGTATTCGGTTATTTATATATAAGATATAATACTTTTTATATATATTATATAAAAAATACTTTTTTTTTTTTAAATAAGATAATAGCTTGCACAAGTATTATTATTATTATTTTTGCAATAAGTGTTAGATCGCTTAAATTTCTATAATTTTGAACATAACTTGCTGGGGTGTGTTATACTGATTGGTCAAAAATAAAGACTATTCGAGTGGTGGATTTCAGTGAAATGATTATTAACCACTTGCAAAATGCATCACAATAGTTTGTGATAAAAGTTATGTTCAAAATTGTGGTTATAGGATAGTTGTTTTGTTTTGTTTTTTTTTTGGTGAAAATAACTTGCATACATTGAACGATGTGTTTTATGCCCAGCGCAAAGTCGCAAACACTATAGCTACGTCTTAAAATAGTTAAGACAGGACACATCAGATCCAATGTGGCTTGCTTCCTGCTTTGCATAACAACATACAAGTGGTGTTCTCTTTTGTACGAATGATGAAAGGCCATAATTTAGCACCCAAAGAAAAAAAAAAAATGTTAGGGACATGATAAATTATTTATATATTATTATATATTGACGTGACATCAATCATAAATAAATAATTTAAAAATTTATTTTTTATAATAAATAATTATATAATATATTATAGAAGTGATATTAATTATATTCTTATCATGTAGTTTATAAGGTTTTTTTAATAAGGTTGATAATAATTTTAGTGTTTTTCATTCTGTATACATAATCTTTTGTAGAATATAATGTAATTTATCTAAAAAATTTCAAGTGTGTATTTGAATTAGTTTTTGTTTTATTGAAAGATTATTTGTTATAAGTTTGACAAAAATATAAATGCACTCGAAGGTTTGAAGATTTTCAAAATATTAGCCTAACTTATGCTGGCTGTGATTGTAATGCTGCAGCTCACAAGCTAGTTGTTTATGGCTTTATGCAACTAATTTAGAATCTGAATGTGTGTGGATTTGAAGATACTCCAGAATTTTTTTATGGCCACTTTGGCCAGAGATGTAGCACATTTTTCTGTTTAAATGAATGAAAGTTTTCCCTAAAAAAAATAAAAAAAATTCTAAACTCACCTTTAATTTAGTTGCAAATATTTTATATTCCTTACTACAATATATTGTTAAATTTAACCTTGGAATTTCTTTTTCTTTTTTCTCATTTGGATCACACACCTTTCCCCAAAAAAGAAAATAAATAAAAACATGTATTTTTAATTTTGTCTAAAAAAAAAAGTGTAAGAGAAAACTTTTTGTACTTTTTTGATAAACGAGAAAACTCTTTGTAATTTACACGAAGTTTCCTAGCCTCCATATTTTGTATCATATTCATATGTGTAATCTTGGCAACCAATGGCAAGGCACAAAATAGTGTTTGGCCTTCCTCTTTCTCACTCTATGATGTGTTAATAGCTAATTTAGATGTGGATATATCACTTTCCTTCATACTTACATAAGTCCCAACCATATATGTGCTACGTTCCTGGTTCTATTTACGCAACGAATTCAGCAATTCAATTGTGGATTGTAGGGGATACGATTTTGAGATGATAGAAAATGAGAAAATCACTAATCAAACTTTGGCACAAATTTGGTTAGAACCTCGGGAACTCAAATAAGAGCTACTAAAAGACATGAACAAACAAACGACGTTAGACCAAAATCCAGTGAGGATTGACCTTCAATCCTCCTAAGGTTAAATCGCTATAGTGTTTAAGTTATTTGGAAAAATATATGCAAAGAGAGTAAATGTTGGAGAGAAAAACCAACCCTTTGTTCTTTAACTTTTAAAGTTATTTACACCAATTATTGTCATCATCCTCTTTGTCAAGATTCCAAGAGTAATGGGTACTGATAATTTCAGTTTCTAGGATTGTTTGATTTGACCTACCAGTTAAGGATTGATCCAATTGGGCTTATGTGATGTCTTTAGACATTCTTCTTGTCCTCCAATCATTAATGAAGTTAAAGAAATACCAAAACCTTAAGTGTCTTACAAAAAGTTATGGTAAACAAGGGGGGGGGGGACAATTTTTTTTGTAGGGGACAATTAATAAAGGGGGGAGGGGGACAGTTAATAAAAAGGGGAGGTCCCGTACCTTTTCATACACTGATTAACTTATTTATATATATAATGAACTCCAATTCTCAATCTCTAGATAAAAGTTACCTATAATTCACCACAGTTAATATAAAGGAAAAATCCACATCTTTTCGTAACAGTTAATAAAAAGGGAAGATCTGTACCTTTTCGTACACTGATTAACTTCTTTGTATATGTAATGAACTCCAGTCATTGATTCTTTGGATAAGAGGTACCTATAATTCACGATAGTTAATAAAAGGGGAAGGTTCACAACTTTTCTTACACTAATAGCATTTGCATTAGGTTCTTGAAATTTTGAGCTAAATTTAACTAAAAACACCTACCTATTTTAACAAACTCTTATTCCCCATATGCACTACATTAGACTCTTTATTTATTTTTCTATTCTATTTTTATACCATTGTTTTTCTCTCTAAAATAAATCAATAATTTATTTTATTCTTAAACCACTTTCCCTTACACGGCAACAATTCTCAACACATCAAACCTACAACAATTCCTATTTCTCACCCAGATCATACAACAACAATTTGCACAGCCACCATTGCAACAATACTCATAAAATCCAGATCAGTGAAGACAAAACAACAAAACACAAAATCCACCAAACCCCTCCGATGATTCTCACCCACAAAACCCAAATTAGTGAAGACAATCTAACAAAACACAAAACCCACTGGAGGGGAAATAATATGGAAATAACCAAACCAGAACTCAAACTCGAAATCAGGAATTTTAACTAAATCATATAAACTTTTAGTTCGGACGTAACCGAGCTACTCCATCGTGTTCGGTTGTTCCGAACTATGTACCTTTCGGATTGATCAGTTGAAATATTGTTCGGCCAACTCTGAAATGAACCGAATTTATATTGAAAGCCAGCATTCAATGCTTAAAATATCTGGGGCAAGGAGCATTAAATATACCACCTGAATTAAACTCCAAATAGGCGGCATTGAACTGACATCTGCTTTGCCATCCATAAATGCACAAAATATCCAGGCAAAAGAGTGTTGAATACGCCTTGTATGTTAAACCCAAAATAAACTGTGATGAGTGGAGATAATGATCATTCATTAAGACTGACATAACCCACGTTCTGATAAAAATATACAAAACAAGTTGCTTAAATATCTCTGATTAAATGGTAGAGTTAAGATATTGGGAAGAGCAATAAGTAAATATCCTAAAATATCCCACGATTGGAGGCAGGTATAAATAAAAGGAGAGGCAACAGTTTAAGGGGATGTGCACTTTTACAAAACAAAATTCCTTTAGCTCTGTTTATCAAGTACTTGATCATTATTTGATCCATAAACTGACTAAGGCATCGGAGAGCTAAAGGCCAACCCCCACTGGGTTGACCAGGGTTCTAACGATCCATTCTGGTTTTAGTTATTTCTTATTGCAGGACAAAGGGATGATACTCGGACAAACCTCATAAGACAAAGGGATGATGCTCGGACAAATCTCATAAGTATAGTGTTCTTGTCTTCGAGTCAGCTTTTCTATTATTGTTACTTTTTATGTTCCTCCACCCACCAAATCCCTGAGTCGATTATCACCCACAAAACCCAGATCAACGAAGACAATGTAAAAAAACACAAAACCTACCAAACCCTTGCATCGATTCTCACCCACAAAACCCAGATCAGCTAAGACAATCTAACAAAACACAAAACCCACCAAACCCCTACGATGATTCTCACCCACAAAACCCAGATTAGTGAAGACAAATACAACAAAACCACAAAACCCACCATCGCTGTGACAAGACCACCACCCCCGCGATGAAATCATCACCACTGTGACGAGAGCACCCCTCACAGTGTAGATCAGCTTTCTCTGATGGGTAGATCTGGCTTGGTTGATTCAGCGTGTAGACCGATGAATAGTATTTCCTGAAAATGGCGCGAAGGAGAGAGAGGGGGGACAAATGCTGAGAGAAGTTGAGGAGTAAAAAAATAAGAAAAATGATGAAGTGTTGAGCAACACTACCTCGCTCCTTTTGGAACTTCATTTCTATTTTTTATTTATTTACATTCACCGAGTCTAATGCAACGTCATTTTGAGCAATTTTGGCAATAAATTGTATTTGTTGAGCCAAAGCGAAAGCTCTAATTATTGAACTTTAATCCTCGATCCCTAAATAAGAGGTTCCTAACTTCCTATAATTCCCAACAAACACTATACATGTGGTGAACTTCAATCCTTAATCCCTAGACAATAAGTACTTGCAATTCACATCAAAATGAATGTATCAAACAAGAGGAATGTGGAGAACTTCAATCCTCAATTTTTCAACAAGAGGCGTCTCCAATTCGCAACAAACACAATATACTAATGTACCCATGAGCGAAGTTGGGGGGCTCCTTTGATGATTTTTTTATTTTTTTTTTTTATGGATCATGGCTTTGCCTCTTGAATGTACAAACCAAACGTTGTTACATAGGGTAGTTAGTAACAAATAAATCCCTTAGGCTTAATATCAAAAAGTGGATTGCGGAAGCCCAATCCCAAGCCAACAGGTGTCCTTTTTCGTTGTATTTTTGTTGTAAGAAGGTTTTTTTTTTTTTTTTCAAGATATTAAAAGTTCAAATCCTCCTTTAGTGGTCTGTGGTCTACCTTGCGAGTTCCATATATGATATATCCAACTAATTCAGTAATTCTGCCGTGGATGTAAGACCACATATATGTGTTAATTTTTCAATTTTACATAGTTTTTCAGTGATCGAGCAAGCATTGGTGGGTAATATTGGTGGGTAATGAATAAAACTTTTTATTTCTTTATTTTATTTTATGAGAAAATGGTGAGAATGATTTTATTGAAATATATCTTTCTGAAAAGATTAAAGACTAATTAAAGAGGCGTACAATACTACAATTTAATGGTTTAATAGATGTAGACCCATTGCTATATTTAAATAAAAAACAAAAAAAGAAGAAGATGTAGACCCATTACCCAACATATCCCACTATTAAATTGATTAGCTCCCATGGCAGTTTGTGGCCTTTGGTTTAAGTGGTAGTTGGTGCACGATGTCAAAAATACCCATCCTGTGCTGTTGTGCTTATAACCAAACATATGTGAATCTTCAAGAAAGTCCTTACTTGGAATTATGATGCTCAAAAGTTGGCTGTGTCTGGTCCTCCTGTCGCAACCACAACCATACAGTATGATAGAGGGTTGATATTCTGATTAGTGATATTTTTGTATTATTTGATACGAAAATATCATTGTTTGATGTAACAATCTTATTAAACAGTAATATTTTCATACTAAATTACTTGTAAAGTGTGAAAATATAATTGGTCTTATAATATTGGTCGAATTAATTGCGGTATATATAAAATTGTAAAGCCTAGGACCGCTTTCCGAGTTTTACGGTGAAACCAGATTCCTAGTTTACTGCTGTAGGACCTGTGACCTGTCACTTCATTATATTATAAGGTTCATGTGCTATGGTCGTACTTGTAACTCCATGAAAAATTGGTGGCTTGGACCACAGGTGAAGTGAATATGAGAGGAGATGTGAAAAATCAAACGGTATCTTTAGTTCTTTACTACCTTTCAAACAGAAAAGCACCTTGAATGAATGGTCATGATTTTGTCACATTATTAGTGTTAGTTTCTGGTATATGTACTTGAATTGATATACAATATATTTGATATATATTGTCTTTCACGGTGTCTTTTACTGCGTATTTCAAAGTTTGAAGAGGAAAAGAATAGAAAGTACGAAAGCAAATGAGAAGAAAAAGGAGGAGAGGGAAATAATTATTCATTCCCCTTAATTGAATGTTTTAAAAATTAGGAAGGAAAAAAAAAAAAAAAACACAAAACACTCATTTTGCACTTTTAAAAAAATAATCGAGTTTAAACATGAACTTAAAATTGACTTGTTTGTTAAATAAAAGAATATAAACAAATTTTTTTCACAAGTCGAACCCGAACTGTTTATAAACAGGTTGATTCATTTACGGTTCTATTATTTTATATACTTGAATGAGGGTTGCTAAGCCCTTATCCAAAAACATTACGGGTAGGTTCTAATAAGTAATAAGATATACTACATACGATTATTTCTTATAATTTCTTCTTTTGTACATGTAAATTAGTCTTTCATTCGGCTTAGAGTTTGTTAGTTGGATGCCTGATACGCATTAAAATAGCTTAAACTTTTGAAAATGCTAATGATTATCGTACAATTACTCAATTACACTACAACACTTCAACTCACAATTCTTTGTAAATAAACCATATATAAGCATAGTGTCATCTGATCAGGCTTACAAGGAGGATAATCCTACACCATGTGGTGCTCATGAGTCATGACATGGGTTCAATCCCCTTGTCTCTAACTGACAAAAAAAAGAAAGAAAGAAAAACTAATATTCCCCGAGTTGACAAAAACAAAGAAGGTATGTAATAAAAATTAGGCTAAAATGTAAATTAGCCTTTTAAGTTTGGGTCAATTCTCATTGTGGTCTCTAAAGTTTGTTTGTTTGTTTTTTTTTTTTTTGTCATCTCTAAAGTTCACATTTTTGTTGCCAAGCTGTTATATTAAGACATCAATGGGAGTCTTCCCAATGTGTTATACAAAATTCACAATGGTGTGCGGAAAAGTGATAAGGTTATCAAGGTTATTTTCGCTGATGGTATGGGAACGAGTCCTTTTCGTAGTTGGAATTACGTGTTGCCATCGAAAACTTTGAGGTATCATGTCCTGAATTTTCCAGGTAAAAGGAACACATTTATCATGTCCAATGCCGCATCCAACATCGGGACCAAAAAATCATATTGAAAGATGACAATGACGAACTATTAGCGATTGACCATCCATGAAGAAGAGTGAGAGAGGTAGAGGTCGTAGATTTTGAGCCAGAGGACAACGACAACAAACTTAATGTCTTGGTGGTGCTCAAAGATGAGGGAGATTGGTTAGAAGAAAGGGTGGTGTAGAGAGAGAAAATAAAGATTGATTTTTAATGAATATTATATTATTTATTAAAGAAGATTTTTTAATATTAACTTTTTTTTTTTAAAAGAGAGTCAAAATACTTTTTTAAAATGTTAACAATATATATTTTTTTAAAACAAACAAATGTGAACTCTAGGGAAAAATTTAAAAAAAAAAATGAAAATTGAGAGTCAAAAGTGACATTTGATAAGTATATTACTTGAAATTTTTATTTTTTATTTATTTATTTTTTAAGTAAAGTATAACTTGAACTCTAAATATTATTGTTTTTGTACTTCTCATCCTTCACACAATAGATCCCATTTCCACCACCTAAAAAAGAGGGTGTGGGAGACAATTTCAAAAGCTGAAATAGCATTCTTGGAAAACAATAAAAATTTGACAACTGTTATGATTTGACAACTAGCTACCATGCACATGAGCTGCTGGAAGGGGGAGGTCATAAATTACCGTTATAGGAGATCGTTTTTCCCTGCACATAGCCACCCTTTTTTCATACAATAATTTTTTTTTATTATTATTTTTTTTTTTTGTTTAGATGAAAAATACAAAATTGTAGACCAACAAAATATTTTAGTTTTCCAAGAAATATATGTAGATTTAATGCTAGGTCATTTAGGCAGTTCGTTGACTTATTATTGGTTGATACTTTAAAAAAGAAAAAGAAAAAAAGATAGCTTGATTCCACATCACGTTGATTCTAGACTTTTAATTCTATATAGTGCCTAATCAAAGGACAAAGTATTCTTAACTATAAAATATACATGTATATTAAATCACTTAATTAATAAATTATTTTAAAAAATTACAAAACTCATTAAATAAGTTATATATGTGACTAAAAAGATACACATGGATAGTCGTTTGAATTGCTACGTAGTGGGTTGAAAATTAATTTAGAGATAAACTCTGTGCCTAACGAAAACGTGAAGACGTTTCAATAATTGGTATAATTTAAGAGTGTGTGCTTGAAATAGCTTTTTATTGAAATATTTATTTATTTATTTGCTGAAAATTGATAAAAAAAAAAAATAATAATTGTACATCGAAAAAATGATTCTTTAGATAAACAAATTACCCTTATGATTTGACCCAATAACAGTTAGCCCCTACAAGTTTTTTCAATTGTTATATTTTGACCCCTAAAATTTGGACTATAACGATATAACAATTTAATGTTTAATCCAAAATTTATGGGTCAAATATAATAATTAGGCTTGTAGGCTAAATTGTGATAGAGTCAATCACAAAAGAATAGATTGTAATTTTTCCAATAGTATATTCAGTAAGGATGAGTTGGATAGAAAATCACTAAGAAGAAAAAGTGGGAAAATTTTACTGTTTTATATTGTTAGGCACCCAAAAATACAAGAAGTAAAAGGAAAGAAAGGGGGGGCGGGGAGATGTATCAAAACTTTTCATCCTAAATGTGCCAGGAAATAGAAAAGCGATAGAATAAGATAAGAAAAGTTGGGGAATATGATCAATTTACCATTAGTAGTACATCGTTACTTTTTTTTTTTTTTTTCAATCCTAAATTCCTAATTCATCCTTAATTATAAAAAAAAGACACAGTGATAATTCAATCTCCAATGGTGTTTCTTTTTTCAATATTTTTTTACCCAACAAGGGAAGGAGATACATATTTCTCATCATTTCATTTTTCCTTCATTTACCAAACATTTTCAATAGAAAATACCATCCTTTATACCCTTTCATTCCTCTTACTTTTTCATCTTTTATACTGTACAGTACCTTAGATTAGCTTCTAATTAGTATACCATTTTTTTTAATATTGAAAAACTTTACGACTAATCAGGGAATTTGGTGCTTCTTCCCATGCCACTTGATTAGCACTCCTAACCGTTCGAGACCTTTTGTATCACCCACCCATATCAAAGAAAATCATGTGGAAATTGACTGTATAAGGGATTTTTCTTAAACACCTTTGCTTCATGTGGTAGCTAGGAAGATTGTATTTATTAGCTACAACGACTGATTCTAGCATCATTTTATATCATCAATCAACTCACTAACTTTTGTATCCTCACCTAAGATTTTTTTTTTTGAAGAAATCACCTTGTAAGTCACGGGAGTGGGAGCCAGTTGTCTTACCAATATTTTAACTCTCCATTGCCAATTCAGATTCACTATATATGGATGTATTAATTATTAGAGATATAAGTAGAAAAAATAGAGTAAATATATACTATTGGTCCTTAACGTTTATATGTATTGTGCATTTAATCCCTAATATTTTAAATTAACGATATTAGTTCCTAACATTTAAAAAAGATGCATCATTAGTCCTCTCATTTACTTCCATTGAGTTTTTGTGTATGCGATTAACATAAAGATGATATGACTTTTTTTTAATTAATGTGATTATTTATTTTATTATTTGTACTACTCAAGCAATATTAATGGGAGTAAGTTTTTCATTCTATTCAATTGTAAAATTTCTTTACTGTCATTTGATTACATTGTTATTATAATATTTTGATTTTATCTTAATGGAGGAATTCATATTGGAATAACTACTTTCTTTTTGGCATGGACACCTTTTTACTCCATATATATAATTCGATTTTTCACCTTGTGAGTTAATTTTTTTTCACGGAAAATAGAAGCTATGTGACATAAAAGTATTACTTTTGTGAAATTATTGTGAAAATGTTGTGTCTTTAACTCTATTGAAACATAAATATAAGAAGCAAAAGCGTGATCTCTTAATGACACTATACCAAATAAATAAGAAATAATCATTTTAAATATCTCAGGTTCGTTGATAAGGCTATATCATATCACAATAACTGATCTCTTAATGACGCAAAAAAAAAAAAAAAAAAAAATTGATCTCTTAATGGATCTTACAAACAAGAGAGGGCCGTAGATGGAAAACCTGCAAGCAAAAATAACTAATCTTTTTAGCTTTTTAAAAATAAATTATTTTTGAGTTTTTATTTATTTATTTTTATTTTTTAAATCTTCGCATTCAGTAAATAAACTAGCTGATAATTACAAGGCTATGACCTCCCACTCTTTTGCTAACGAAATTTATTCTCTGTCAACAGTGTCAAGTTAGATAGCCTAAATTTAAGTTTTCAGTGTCAAATAGGTTATAAGACTTAAATAGATGGACATGGTCCACTTTTGATTTCTTGGATATATATAGTCAAAGTTGGTAATTGACTGGTGAAAGTGAATTCTCTATATATGGGTATATGGGGCATATTTAAATTTCGGTTTCTGTTTCAAACTCTTATCGGTTTTGCCATTTAATTCAATTTTTGTATTGTTTTATATCTAAACCATTAATTATGTAACACATCATTCCTTTAGATTTTTTTAGTATAATACAAAACCCCTAATGTGATATTGTTTTATGTAAGACTCGGCTTTAAATTTTCACATAAAACACAACATAAGGGGGTGGTGGGTGGTGCATGTGTTACACTAAAAAATCTAAGAGGTTATAAGTGTGACACAATTAATTAACGGTTTACACATAAAACAATATTAAAAGAGGTTAAGTGTTACACTCAAAATTTTATGACAGTTTTGGTTTTTTATAAAAAAACCAAAGCGGGGTGTTGTGTACTCCCCCCCACTCCCCTAAAAAAAAAGGAATGAAAATGATTTCATGTAGGATTGTAAATGAACCGAATTGTTCAGTAACCACTGGGGTTGGCTTGGAAAAAATATTATTTATTTCTGTTAATTTAGAAAACGAACTAAACTCACATCCAAGTTTAGACTCGGCTATAAAATGAGACAAATTCAAATATATTAATTTATTTGTGGACAAAACTCTTGAATATGGGGCTCAATTTGAATATTATATAACAATATATGTTTACAATTTGAATCAAAATTAAATGAACAAATCCTGAATTTTTAATACTCGGGTTGAATTGACTCGTTTTCCATCCTAATTGCATTTAATTTTTGAAATGGATTATAAAATCATGGCATGCCAAATGCATATAACAAGCTTGTCTGTAGAGGAAAAGAACATTTGGTTTTTTTTGAGGCTCATCGATAGCCCTAAGGGTCATTTGTTTGAATGAAAACCGAACCCCAACAGCTAATTCTCTGGCCAACAATTTAGCTGCCTGGACATCTCGGTTTATTTTTGCCACTAATCTAATATAACTTAAAATATTAACCCACCTCGTAATCTAAACAAACACAAGCCAATTTAGTTAAGAATTATTGACAATATAGGAATTTTTGGAAAACCATTGTTGTTGGTGGGAGTAAGTCGCAAAACAGAATTGAGAAGTGGGGGAGGTTGGTAGATAGGATTGGTAACATGTGAAAGTTGGACAAAGACTAACCCCAATTTCATATTTGCTCTCATCAGCATTTCAGAATCACACGAGCCATCTAACCTCACTTCCTTTGCTCCTTTTCCCAACCCAACCCTTCAGTCTTAGTCATGACTATTCCCCTCCACACCCCCAACTTTTCCATCTACTCTCATTTGTTCTCTGTCTTTGCTATTGATGACTGAATTACCCTTGCACTTTCTTTTCTATTTTATCAACAATAAGTCTAGGGATACAACATTTTTTATATATTTTTTTCACAATTGTTCGTATAGTGTTGTGTAGTGCATAATAAAAATGGACAAATTGAGGTTAAGTTCTTTAGGTTCACTACATGAGGTTATTAAATTAAATTTAAACACATTATTGTATTACCAATGAAAGTACAAAAAATGTTATTTTCTTCAATAACAATTAAATTAAATGTAATTAGTTATTTGAATTTAATTGAGAAATCGATCTAATGTACCATCTAAGAAACTGTATCTAATTAAGTTTTATCTAATAAAAATAATATCGATGATAGATTCAAGTGAAAGTGATATTACTCCAATCATAACCCACCATGTCGGCAATTATAAAAAAAATATCGTGTCCCCTACCTAGCATTAGTGATTTTTGATTTTACTTGGCAAGGTTGTTATAGGGGAAAGGCACATGCACACACACACCTTCAGCTATATTATGTGTCACCAGTGAGTCAAAGGTCTTCACGTGCCATAGGTAGCAGTTACACACACACTTCGCTCCTCAAGATATTTTGTTTCTTATCTCTATAAATAAGGTTAGACCGCACAGCAGGACACACCTGGATCATAGGTAGTCAGTAAGTGATCACTTGCCTCACGGACCAGGTCTTTATTTCTTCTTCATCTTCTTCTTCTTATTCTTCTTCCTCTTCTTCTTCTTTACTCATTTGTCTCGTCCTACCAACTTTACTTTAATTTGTACGTTCCTTTTTCTTTATAGTTTAACAAATTTGTACCTTCTTATTTTTCTTTAACCTTAATTAGCTATATTTGGACCATCTCACTAACATGCTATATATATATTTATTGCCTATTTCAGATGGTTTCTAAATGGGGTATATACTGATCATGGCGTACTGGTGATTGGATTCCATGCCATGCTTGTCAAGTGAGTAGTCTTTTTGCTAATTAACCTTTGTTTCGTTGTCTGTTCGACCTTGAACATATGACTGGTTATGACTAGAGTCATCAAAAACCCTAATCAAAATTTTTGTTTAACAATATTTATAGAAAACGAACCAATTTTAGTCCCCACGCTTATGAATCTCCTCTACTAATAAAAGAAATAGTAGAAGTGAACTGGATTAGTATCTATAGGTTACAATTTTCAGTTTTGGTCCTATTCAGTACTGTTCCAAACAAGATGTACAAATAAGGACATATCTGCGCTCAAACTGATTAACTATTAATCCCAAAAGGGTTATTCCGTGAATTATAAAGTTATGAAGAGCTTAACGGTAGATAATCTCTTAATCATCCAGTCCTTTTCTACTCACACAAAATTATTTGGGCGCTCTCTCTCTCTCTCTCTCTTTCTCTCTCTTTGATCTTTTAGAATTATTTTGTGGTCATCGTACTTTTCTTGATGATGTACGGCATGACCATGATTAAATAGTTACGATATGCATGTCTATGCGTGTGTCTTTATGTATTTTATGTGCTACTATAGTTCTATTTCTTTGGTGGTTAGACGTATAGGTTACCACGGTTTTTTTTTTTTTTTTTTGATGAGTAGGTTACCACGGTTTATATGACTTGCAGGTGCACTAGAAATTAGGTACACATGCAGTAAAGAATATATGGTGTTGTGCTTTGTTAATAGATAGTAACACTTCCAATGATTTCAACACCTGGGAGGCTGGGATTATACTTCTGTTAATGGTGTTAATCCCGGAGAAATGGAAATCCTGTGAGGATAGAAATCACATGTAAAGAGTTTCTCTAGAATTGAGAGGGAACAAAGATGAAATAGCTTAAAGAGTAAAGACTCAAGGGTCTATTTAATATTTATTGATACTCTTATATCCTTTCATGAAGAGCTGTACCCTTTCGAAAGGTTATTGCAACTTTAGGAACAAATACAACCTTGTACAGGATCTATCCATAGAGAAACTAATTAACTGCATGGGAAAACAAAGAAGGAAATATAGTGTAAGGGATTCACTATTGTTTTGTTATGGTTGTGAACTTGTGATCACTCCCTATAATGCCAACAATTGGATCAATCAAAAGCATATATAGATTTTGATAGATAGTTGAATAAGCTGATGTTTCTTTTCTTGTAATCAGAACATAAAGATGGTTTTGGATATTTATATATACAATTAGAAACATAATATGATAGGTTTGAATGATATTTGAGAAGTCTACCAGATTTGGCTGTGATAGAATGTGTATGTATAAGGAAAAAGTCCTAGGTTTCGATCCATATTAGTTTAAGGAGGGTTAGGACTTTGGGGTTAATATCATTTATATAGTGCAAAGCAATTAAGGGAGTTTATTAAGGCATGAAACTAGTAGTTCCATCATAGAATAATATTAATTGTTATCTAATGTATATTCTTTTATCAATTAATTTCCTTGACATAGTGAAGATTTACAGTGAAAAAAGAGAAAAAAAAAAAAAGATTTAAGATATATAGGGTAGGAAGGGTATCTTACACAAGTCTTCTGGATAGGTAATCAAAAAAGTAAAACATAGGTACCAGCCCTAATCTATTAAAAGAGTAGGAAGAGAGTTAATGAAGGAGGTTTATAGGTATTAATCCCAAGTCTTTCCTAAAATGATAACCCTTATTCAACAACAAGCATATAAAACTGGTATTGAAAAGGTTTAGCTGAATAAGGTACATTTATTATGTTTAGGCTCTTTAATTAGAGGAAATCATTTGTTCAAAGTTTTTTTTTGGGTAAACTTCTTTCTTCTAAGGTGTATAAAAACATTGAGGAGTGTCTTTCTTTTCTTTTTTCGTTGGTTAAAGCATAATGTACGTTCATCCAAAAAGACTAAAGTATTGAGTACATTCAATAGTAATTACACTATTTTGGTAAATTGATTTTTCTAAAGGTCATATATAATACATTCACAGTGGTGAATAAAATTGGATAGCACATGCTAAATATTTATGGACTCTCTCTCTCTCTCTCTCTCTCTCTCTCTCTCTCTCTCTCTCTCTCTCTCTCTCTCTCTCTCTCTCTCTCTCTCACATCAGTGTGTTGGTGTGACTGCGACAATTGTGGTTTGACTAGGTAGCAGACCCTCTAGCAGGTGGTAAATGTCTAAATTGAAATAGGATGCAATAGTTAGCCACACAATAATACTATATACTATATAATAAAAGTTAGGTACTAAAAACTATATATGGTTGTGCTATGTGGCTCAACATATGCATTACACGTTATACAATAGGCTTTTGTGCCATGTGGTCCATCGATTATTAAGATAGTTTTTTTGAAAAATAAAAAATAAAAAAAATAAAATCTATTACCAAAATATCAAGTAACTTATTAATTATTATGATAGTTTACTCTAGGTAAAACTCTATTACCTAAATTTCAAGAAATTCAAGATACTACTCCAATTAAAATTCATTTACCAAGAGTTTCAAGAAATTTAAATAAAATTAATTCTTTATTTTAATTATTTTGATAATTATCATAATTTTTGTATTTTAATAAGTAAAATTTACATTTACATATGTGCTTCGGCCAAGTAACTCAATCATACATATTACGCATTGTTTTTTTTTTTTTTTTTTGTTTTTTTTTGTTTTTTTGTTTTTTTTTTTTTTTTGTATGATAAGTAGAGAGATTTATTTTAGGTGAAATTTTATTAAAGTTTTTGAAGTTTATTACTCAATATCAATTGATAACATTTTGTTAATTAATTAGTAAAATTTTTTTTTTTTTTTTTTTTTTTTTTTTTTTTTTTTTTTTTAAATTTATCTGTAATTTTCAATTAATCCCAAAATGGCATATTTCAAATAAATAAATAAAAGTTAGGTCTATTATTGAAGACGATGAAAGCACAATTATTTCCGGGCTATGTATGATCAACGTGCTTGAATATCCGCCATATTACTATATAATCGTAAAAGGTAACCCTACATTTGTGGACATTGAGCTACTCGTCACTCTAGTTTAGCTCCTAACTTCTTGGATCCAAAAAGAAAGTAGTTCAATTCTTCACTGTGGACAACCCTCCCTAAGATTCTAGCCTATACTTTTGCCTTCTAAGTAATTATTAATGAGTTCAAGTTTGGCGGGTTATGTGTGCTTGTCATGATAATAAATATTGTTGTCCTTGCCAAACTCATAAAACGGACACCAGCCAAATTAATTATTGATTCATGCTAGAGCAAGAGACATTTATTGATGGGACCATTATATATCTTTGTTTCTTTATATAGTAGCTAGTCTCTCTAGCAAGACCCTCTCCCTTACTGATCTGATCAGTACTCTAATTATAATTATTCCTGTTGCCCAATTAGATCTAGTTCAAATAGAATTAGAATGAAAGGGAAATGAAGTTGTGAGTTTCAAACACACATGTGCGTTACCGATTATAATTATATATATAAAAAAAAGCTTTTGGCCATAAGATAACAATTGTAACGTACCAATTTTAGATGGGGTAACGCATAATAATTTTTTGTGCCTAGTATAAAATTTCCACTCTTTGCTCTAAGATAAGACTGACTTGCTAAAAGTTATATATCTTGGTGTTATTGTCTTTTCATCTTTATGAAGAGAATCATGATTCAAACCTTACTCTCCAATGATTGTAATTATTAAATTATAAAAATAAAATTAAGCCTATGCTAAGGTGGGACTGACAACGAATGTGAGGTATAAAGAAGCAAGAGACTGTTCATTTGACAAGGCTTTGCATGGAGACATCATCCTATAGTTCTTCCACAACCTGAAATCACCACTGGGAAAGTAGAAGATCAAGACGTGTCCAGGTTTGAATCTCTCTACATATATGACTTTTTCCTTTTTCTTTAATTTGTTTGGGGGGTTACAACCGTAACCCTACATATATGACTTTTGCTTTTGCTAAGGAAACCGTAGGTTAAGGAGAAATAAGTGCCCCTAACTCCTATGTCAACAACCTTTTCCTTTCTCAAAGTCAAAATCTATCCCTAATTAGTCAACAACTTTTGCCTTGAAACTTTTCATGATGCATGCAGGATTACCTCTAAAGGATATCTTTACCTTTTTTTTTTTTTTTTTTTTTTTTTTTTTTTTAAGAGAATGAAATGGAATATGAAAATATTTTTAAGAAGTATTCCATAGAATTTTGTGGGGGTAGTTTAGTGATAATGAATGAAATGAAAAAGAGAATATTATTTTATTTTTTTTATTTTTTTCCCTTCTAATCTTTTTTCCAAAAGTGAAAGAGAAACACTAATCCTTTTATCCATATTTTAAGGAAAAAAAAAATAAAGGGCTAAGTGTGTATATATATGTTTCACTTTTTTATTTTTTATTTTTAAACTTCCAAATACGTTCAAGAATATTCATATTCATATTCATAATATTTATATTTATATTTATTCCATTCCTTTATAGTCTACCTATTTATACTCCTATTTTATTACAGTAATGAACCCCAAACTCTAGTGTTACTTTTATGCATACAGAATAAAGGTTCCTCATGCAATATGAGATATATATAGAAATAAAGAAGATGTGTGCCCAGCCAAAATCAGTGTTAAGAAGGCAATAATTGAAGAACTTCATATATATTAATTACTTGCGGCCAAATTATCTCACCGTACGTACGTTGCTTACCCTCCTCCTCCTCCCTAGGTCGACGCATGCATGATTGGTCATGTTCATGGGCTCTTGGAGGTACACTAGTCACTAGGTACGAAGTCCCTCGAGGTTTATTACTTGGCTTCGTTTATTTATTATCTTCTAGGATTCTATTTTTGTTTCAAAACACAAACACAAACACAAGGGGGGGCTGAAGAAGAAAGTTGTTTAATAATTGATAGGGAAACTAAGAAGGGAACCCGTGTTTCCACATCCTTCATTGCCAACAAAGTAGATCCATATATACAAAATATTGCATGTGTTTTTTTAACACCCCTTTGTTCCTGTCTTTAACTCTTTTGATCTGACCAACATTTACATTTTGATCATTTTGAAAAACATTGAATTAAGATGTTTTGGAATTTGTGTGAAAGTATTTTTTTTTTTTTTTTTTTTCAAGAAAAAATAGTAATTTTTTAGTAGATTAGTATTTTTAAAAATATCACAGTTGGATTATATATTCTTTTTGGTTTTTAACACATATGTCAAATTTTGTGTTAATTGGATGTTTACTATCTGATGTATAAACTCATTCTTTGTTCTTTGTGTATTATTTATTTATTTTTTTTAAAAAAACCCCTTAAAATTTAAGTATTTAATAGATGAGCGAGTTTCTGATCTTTAATAGCATTGATATTTTGCAAACATCAAGGATATAATGAGACAATGTAATAATACAATAGATTTATGAGTATTATTTTTTTAAAATAAATATAACAAAAAATTGTTTGGTGGTACAGTATTGAAAAAAGTTGCACATGTTTGTTTAACTCTTAATGTTACACTACTTAATAAAATTTATTACATCCAATTTTTTCTTTCCTCTCTATTCTTTGCCTTTCCTTATAGCTAGTCTAACTGGAGTTTTTTTTTTTTTATTAGCTGAATTAGTCTAGTTCTAGTTACTTACCAAAAATACGGTTTAGTTTTAGTTCTAATAAGATCAATAATTTACTGATGAGTTTGGATTGGATGACGAGGGATTCATGTAAACTTTAGCATTCGTACTAAATACATGGTGTATATGTAATATGATAGTGGACTTAAGTGAAGGGAATCTAGGATTTACTCCTTCCTATTGAAATGTAATTTCATCTACTCTATCAAAAGATGATGCACAATTATAGTCCAACATTGGCAACACCTACCTGTTTAAATTTACAAAAATACTAGCTCAGTCGATTAAGTTTACCATTTAATCATTTTGATCAAATTCTCTGGAGGAAGAGAAAAATTCAATTTTTATACACAAAATTTTTAGGCAAATAAAATGGCAATTTCCTGTTTGTCTAAACTGATTTTTTATACACAAACTATTAAGGCTATGAATTTTTAAACAGTAAGTCTCGTTCCCTATAAAGTTTGATGTACTGGGTAAGTGGATAAGGTAGGCATAGTACTAGACCCTATTGAAGAGAATCTTAATTATGGAACGGAAATTTAATTAATACCTTTCATAAAAATTAATGAATGGTATATAATCGGTATTGAATAAGACAAATTACTAGTACATAAACAATTAAAGAGCAGCTTCTATTAAGTTTCACTTTCCTCATTGTTATTTAGCAAAAAACAAAAAAAACAAAAAACAAAAACAAAAACTTTCCTCATTGTTTGGGTATAAAACTTTTTGGCACCGAACTTGTAATTAACCTTACACAAATCAAAAGTCTACTAGAATTTTAAAAGAAAAGAAAATTGACAAAGATGTAGGCTCTGTCTGGCCTTTGCAAGTTTTTTACTAATGTATTTCCTAGAATTATTCTCAAAAGAATGAAGCGAAAGCAAATTACCAACATGAAGCTACGAATAGCACCAGTCCATGGGTAATCAATCCATGCAACAATAGCAAAAGCAATATAAAAAAGAAGAGAATACTTTATATTGTAATCTATATAATATTTGATTATAAATAAATAACTATCTACCATCTCAAAAGCTTATATGAAATAAAGAGAAAAATCACCTCAAGCGTACAATTAAGACAAAATTATAGGTTTTCAAAGTTTTCATGCATCCACCTCTTTTTTTTTCTATTTTTTTTTTTCTCTTCATTCCTAAGATCTTTATTTTATTTCAACCTATTAAATAACACACACAGAAAAAAAAATAAAAAAATGAAGAACTCATGTTTAACTTTACAGATAGAGATAAATGAACGCAAACTTTTGGCATTTGCAGTGGGCGACCTCACAAAGTTCGCCCTAAAAATGTATATGTGCTTTTTACCGAAAAAGGAAATATAATAATTGTTTGGTATTATTATTGTGAAAATTATAAATTAATTTTTCCATAAATTTTTTTTTTCTAGATTGTGTTAATTTTATTGAAAAGATGGCAACATGACATAGATATGAGTCATGCATTCCATACCGCATGATATAATTAATGACTTAAGAATTTTATTTTACAAAGAACTGTCCTTAAATTCCTTAGTGCAATTAAAGTTAAAATTTGTAAGGATACAATAGATTTCATATATATATATATATTTTATTTTTAGGTTATAATTGATGAAGATAGAGATCAATAGCAATTAATTAATTTTTCCCTTGGATGGATAAAAATGGTTCTAAAGTATGAAATTTTAAATAACACTAGTAATTATTGTTGCCACAGTACAGGATTTGGGTACGTGATACTATTAGAATTTTCTAAATATATAAAGATGTTTTGAAAGTAATAAATTTTAATTTATCTATTTTTAGAAAGCTAGTTCATATTTAACAATATCCCATGTCTTACATTTTTTTTTTTTTTTTTTGGGTAAAGATGTTTGAAATTTCTGTAGTACAAATTTGGCTATAAGAAAATCATATATCCTCAAATAAAATGAATTAGATAAGCAAAGTTATCATAATACTAACAATGTAAATTATGTGCGTTCCAATTAATGTAATTGGTAAAGTTTTTTATGATTGAATAAAGAACTTAGATTTAAATCATTTATACCAAAAAGAAATTCATTGGTGTCTTGACCTAGATGATAATAAACAATTAACATCATAAATTTTAAATCCTTTATATATATATATATATATATATATATATATAAACTCAAATTATATTTTGCTCCTATAAATCCAAACAATCGTACATCTCACTTATGCCACAAATAATTGGAGGCATGATGCCTAACTTGTTCTACTCAAAAGTTCTAGTGGGACGAAACTAATCAATAAATAGGCGGTACATTTTTTCGTTGATTTACGGATCACACAACTTGTGCAAATTAACCAAAACAAGATTAAAGCTGAATATTATAGTTTGCCATTTAATTACTTGTAACTATGTCTAACTATGTCTAACTTGGCAGTACTGAGTTCTACGGGTCTGATATAGTACACCTATTATGAACGTAGATGTTAATTATATTGATCAATTTTCCTGGAGAGCCGAATCATTCCCTTATATCATTACAATGTCTTCGTATGCTACCACATCTTCTGAAAATTCTAACTTCTTTACATAATTTTAATGCTTGAAGTTGTAAAGAGTGATAAATTGTTACATGTCAATGGAATTACATTATTGTCTACAATTTATTTGGACAAAAACAACCGAATACTTTTAAGAAAATTTTTTGATTAAATTACTTTTGGTGAAACATCATTATCATTTTCCAACCCTACATATTACATACCAACAATACTTGATAACATATCTCTCTCTCTCTCTCTCCAAAAAATTATATGTGAATAATTAAACTTTTCTACAACTTTTATTTGTTATTTACAAACATGGCTAGTAAATTTTAGCCGATGAAAACCATCCAAAGTTTTTTTTTTTTTTTTTCCAAATATCAAGTGAAATTGAATTCTATTTCATTTTTTTTTTTGTTCCAAACAAATAAGTTGGATTATAAAACCAATTCATCTATGAATTCGTTCTAGCTAAAAGAAGTTTAAAAAATGAAATATATTTTTTAGAAAGTAAATCCATTGCATAGTTTGCAACTTGTGATGCTGTACTAATAACCAGCAATCTCATCACTTAAAAAAGAAAAACATCAGCGATTTATATCATGGTATACCATCCACCTCTTAATAAATAATACATGTCAAATGACACTATATTATTACTGAAAAGGTAAAAGTATTGTAAATCGCTTATATTTTCATTTACTTAATATATATAATATATAACACGAATTTTTTTTTTTATTTAAAAATTTTATTAAAAAAAAAAGTTGAGGATTATATAAGAAATTCAGTTTCCACTCTGAGAAAGTTTTATATTTTTAATACGTAGAGACTAGTGACAACCCAAAAGAGATTAATAATATCATATATTGTTTATATTTGATTTGTTGCTTTAAGTATCAAAAGATTATATCTATTATTTTTATTGCAAACTTCAGCAAACAAGTTCAAGATGCCTATCATGAATGTAAGAATTGATCCCAACTTATAAAATACACAAAAAGGGATTTCCATTAGTTTAAGTCTTGGACGCAAAAATTTATGCTTCAAAACCTGAATAATTACTCTTCTAATATGCATGCATTCGGAAGGGATTTGAGTATGTTTACCTAAGCTTGAAATGTTGAGTGCTAAGAGTAAGGAAAGGGCCCTCTAGGAGGTGTTTGGCATGTCATAGCTAAAACTTGATCATGAGCTATGAAAAAATAGAACTTGTTTTAATTGTTTCCATTTTGGTAAAATTTATCGTTAACAAAATTGATTCAAAATTGGATAAGATATATTTGTATATATATAAAACAGTTTTGGATTTGGCTTTTTCAAATGCACATTCACTCAAAAAATAAGCTTTTAAATTTTCGGGTGTTTGGGAACCCAAAAAAAAAAAAAAACTAGTTTTAAATTTATCATTTTAACGTACATATATATTCTTACCAAAATTGATTCTAACCTTAGATCGGATGTTTGGGAACCCACAAAACCAGCGAAGAATAACATAATTGGTTTTTAGTTTGATAAACCTTTTGTTTAACAACTGATCATATAAAACCTCAATTTTAATAACATAATTGGTTCTTTTAAAAAAATTCCCTTCAAAAACAAAATTTTAAATTTTATTGTTTTTAAATACATATATATATACACCAGAAACTAGTTTTAAATTTGACGTTTTATAAACTGCACTGGTTCTAACATTATTCTAGGACAATTTTGCAGTTTACCAAACAGCCAAACAATTATATTGAATATAAAACAAAAACAGTTCAATTCTGAATAAGTTTTATTTTTGGTTCAACTTATATTAAAACTGAATTAGTACAGTGGTTTGCCAAACACATCTCCATATAATATAAATTTTTTTTTTTTTTTTTCAAATACTGAATACTCTCTCTCTCTCTCTCTCTCTCTCATCATGCACTTACTATAGGACGAACCTTATTAAAAATAAAAAATAAAAAATAGAAAGAAACTTGAACCTTTTCCCTTGAAAGAAAAAAGAAAAAGTATTACTAAGTCATGCAAGGTGATTATTTTTTTTAAAGCAAAGTACAAGCACAACCGGAGTGTTTAGCTCATCTTTATTGTTTGCTAAGGAAGGTTGTTAAAGAGAGGCAGGACATGAACAGTTCCTCTCATCTCTGTCACCCACCTATAAGTCAAACCTCCTCACGTGTAGAAAGTAGCAGATGCACACAATTGGACACATTCACTCGCTTCAATCTTATCACTCACTCTCTCTCTCTCTCTCTCTCTCTCTCTCTCTCACACACACACAATTTTTTGTTTTTGTTTTTTATTTTTTTGTTGCTAAGCGAATCGTATCTCTATAAAATCTAACATAAACTTAACTCAGCTGCACACACCTTAGATGGGGTTTGATCTCTAGGATAAGAGGGTCCGGTATTTCTTCCTTCTTTTTCTTCTTCTTCTTCAATTATTTGTGTTCTTTTCTATTAGTTTTTTTCCTCACTTGGGGTTTATATGTTAAGCTAGTTTAGGATGATTGAAGCTTAATCTTTGACTTTTTCTCTCTATATTTTCAGATGGTTTATCTCAAGCTACATACCAATAAGATGAAAGACATGAAAGATAGCACAAACCATGATCGGATGGGGTATTATTTATTGTGATCATCGAAATACGGGTGAGTTTATTCCATGATATGCTTGTCAAGTGAGCAGTCTTTTTGCTGATTAACCTTTGTCTCATTGTCTGTTCGACCTTGAAACCTTTGGTTATGACTAGAATCATCACAACCCTAAACGCAATTTCTTTACCTAATACGATCTTTTGGAAAGAAAAAAAATGGGGGTATTTTTTTTTTTGATAATAAAGATAGAGAACTTTATTGAAAATATGAACAAAGACACCTAAAATATGGGGGTACTGAAGGTACGTATATCAGTTCAACAATATATGTGTGTACGCGCACATATTTTATGTGTTATTAAGTAGGTTTAACTTGTGTGCCATCAGGTAGGTGTAGAGGTTGTTAAAGGGATAGGTAAGTTTGTGTTTGCGTTGATTTGTGGATACTACTTTACCTATGATTTCTAGTTTCATTGAAAGTAAGACCAAAAGAAGAAATACGAGTGGTAGGATTTCCTCCAATTTCCAACTTTGAATTAGTAATTAGTCTAAAAGTTTTGACTTTGTTCAGATAAGTTAAGCTGCGTTTCCATTGAAATCTGATCAACTGGATGTTCTTTTTCAATACATAAATACATAACTATTTTTATCTTTGAACACAAAGATCCGCCTTATTGTTCCATAATATCATGCATGAACTCATTAGATCTTTGATATATGTGGTAGAAGGTGGTGTAATAGGAAATTTTCAATGAAAAAGATACAAGAATTAATAATTCCAATGGTTATTTTTGCTGGAGATATTATCACTTCACTTGCTTTGGTAGAGCATCAAAGAATCAAGATTGAGAAGAAGTGTGACAACATCAAAGCATCAGGTTAAAAGTTTTTACATACATAAATGTCAACTCATAGCTTGGATGGAAAGGTAATAAAGTTAGTTACGTGTGTGTGTGTGAGTGAGTGAGGTTTGACTAGGTAGTAGAGCTAATCGCGTAGAAAAAAAAAATATAAAAAAAATAATCCATTACTTAGTTTCCTGAATTCTTGGATCTTAAAAATGATAATATAATAGATATATACTCATCAAAATATGTATGTACATGTTAGACATATGGAAGATCTTTCTTGATTCTTTGTCTATGCTTTTGCAATATTGTTCAACAATTAATTGGGTATTGATAAAAGGCTCTCCTTCTGGCCTGTAGGAGTACAACTAGTATCACTTTATCAAAAAAGTACAGCTAGTATCACTAGTCAGTAGTCACTAGCTATATTATTTTACGCCTGCCTGAGGGGGGACCATAACCCTTATTGCTGTACTAGGTATCTTATGTTCTCAGAGTGTCTGACATAATTCTTAAACTTGTAATAATTAAATCATTTAAGTGGCCTCCATTTATTTCTCTATGAAGTTTTACTTTTTTTTAGATGTGTCCGTATGTCACTTATGAGCTTCATAATTAGAAAAGCCTTCGAAATCCCATATCTTTGAACCCAACACAAAATCAATTTCCATTTAGGAGGTCTAGACTTTTTCAAATTTAGGGCTAAGACCAGGTAAATTAAATATCTCAATGCTTGTACTATTTAATTCTCTAGAGTGAAGAATATATATTAAGATTAAGAGTTTTTTCATTCAGTGGTATTTCCGATTTTTTTTATTAGGATAGGTTCGAACCACTAGAACATGATCCCCTCAACTTATTGTAACAAAAATAGAAAAGACAAAAAAGAGAGTGAAATAATTTATATATAGTACAATTTATGTGGATCGAAAAGAACAATGGTAAAACAAGACAATAAGCATTTCAAAAATGCATTTCGTAAAATTATTGATTCATAGTACAAATATGATTGATTCGTCGTTATTGCAAAAAAAGCTAGCAAGATGTTCATATATGAAATGTGATTGTTACATATTTACCTCTACTCTCAAAGAAAACCCTTTTTTGTTTGTCAAGTCGGGTTAAGTAAATTTTGTGTGGTATCCTTAATTATTTTTTGATTTATTTATTTTTACTTTTTAAATGTTGATTTGTGATAAGCATTGAAAAAACGTGCTTAATATATAATTGAAGACATCTTTAGATGAACGAATAACAATACCGAAGTTTAATTAGTCATTTGGTTGGTTATCCATTATTGATGGGATTTGGTCGGTGAGAATTTGGGGTTAGATGGTAGTAGAATTAATTCTACTTTCCATGTGTATTTTACAACAAGCATATATAGGACTCCCTATTATTAGATGCTTGCTCTACTCATCCAAACCCCCTATATTAGTAGTCATGGGTGAATACTTGCATTTCTTAACACTTTCTCAACTAATTGATACTCGATATGGGAAAATTTCGGAAGTAAGAAAAGATTTTCTGATATTGTTTCCTTTGCACTAAAAAGAAAACGACAACCAACTAAAAAAAATGAAACTATCATTATTAAACTTAAGTTGAACACTATTCAATCCTAAATTTTGAGGTCGAATGGATAATGAATCTGAGGTATAAGCAAAGGACTGTTCATTTGACAAGTCTTCCCATGGAATTTAACATCCTAAACGTTCTCAAGGAAGACATTATCAAACGGATATCAGCTCAATATTTCCATGTGTGATTTCTCTCTCAAGGTACTCTCTCTCTCTCTCTCTCTCTCTCTCTCATAAGAAAAAGAAAAGAAAAAAATAACGGTTTATTCTGTCACAAATAATTAGTGAATTCTGATAATATAATACTTCAACAATAAATTAGACATTTTCATTACCTATATGCATCCATTATGATCATTTTTTTATGGAGGAAGCATTATAAATTTATGATTAACACTAATGAGTTAAATTCTTTTTTCTTAACAAAAATAATAATAGTATTCATGAATAATATATTAAGTTGACAAAAGCTTAATGGATATTTAAACTAACATAAAAATCTCAATTTTTTAAAAGTGTTTCATGCCGTCATATACATATGCTTTAAATTCCTTGTGTCTACAGTCATATTCAAGTATTCACCACATTCCATGCGTTTACACTAGACAACAAAACAAAAGTTCCACATATTTTACTGTTTTTCTTATAAATAAGATGAAGTTCAAAGTTTCACTATCTAACTCTTTATTAATATTATACAATTTAATAATTTTTTATTGAATTATTTAATTTATTTAAAATCGAACTTTTGGATAACACAATTTATCTATTTTTAATAGGTACGCTAAATTTTTTGTCACTCAGATGTATATATTATCTTAATTTATAAAATCATGTTCTAGGTATAAATTTTTGTTTAAAAAGAAAAAAAAAAGTTAAAATTTAAAAATTTTATTATTGATCGCTATTAGATAATTTATATTAAAGTTTCTATTTGTATATTAAATTTGCATTTAAAAAAAGAAAAAGAAAAAAGAAATTGTTGTGTTGTATATCTTACCATGTATTTTTACGTATAAATAAATCAAACAACTCTCTCAATCTCAAGTTAACATGAGAGATTAAATTAAAATCATTTATGTTCTAACTTGGTATCAAAGCCTTTTCCTACCATGGCTTCCATAATGGCTCTTCTTCTCCACCATCTACTCTTAACTCTAATGATTCATCTCTTACCTACTCTTCACTACTTACCTTCATAAATGGTGTCTCATACATCTTATGAGTCTTGACTAACCTCTCCATCACCAAGTATTTACCTTCTGTATATCAGTTTAGCAAAAAAGATGGTGTCTTCTTGGAATTTCATTCCTCACATTTTCTTATCAAAGATCAGGTCACCAAGAAAGTGTTGCTTTGAGGAGAGAATAACTTTGGCCTCTACAAGCTACGTACCTTCTTCCTCACTCGCTGCTTTCATTCCAAGTGCCCATCTCTCTGAACGTGTGGACTTTACATGCTGACATTGTAGGCTTAGTCATCCTGACCATTGTGTTCTTCATCATATATATTGTAATCTCAAATAACTTGTTATATATATATATATTCAGGAAATAAAATGTCCTCTAATTTATTTCATGCTTGTCAGTTAGGAATTTTTAGACGTTTATTTTTACCTATAAATTCTACTATTCTACCCCCTTTAAGTTTGGTCTTTAGAGATGTATAGGGACATTCTCATATACCATCCACTAATGCACATCATTATTTTGTAATCTTTGAATTATTCAAAATTTCTTTAGCATTATCCTTTTATTTGTGTCAAAAATCTGATGTTTTCAATGTGTTTCTCCAATTAAAATTCACCGCTTATTATGTTCGCAAACACAAGAACAAAATGGCAAGATTGGGAACCGCCACATTGTTGAAATTTGTTTGGAGTTGTTAGCCAATGCATCAATTCTTCAAAATATTCTAGCATTTTTCACAGCCACGGCAAAAATCACCACTATCCAAAGCAGTATAAAGCAATAAAAATTTTACAATGATTTTCGTTAATTAAGAAATGGAAAACTTTTAAAGAACTATTCAAAAGAAAAACCATTTCGGGGTAACCAACCCCATAAGAAATTTCCACAGTAGAAGAAATAGTTACAATTAATCTATACTCATAAAACCTTTTTAGAATAAACATGACTTATAACCACAGCAAGCGATCCACTTGTCTCTCGCCTCCACGGCTCCATAATTTTGAAATCCTTGTAAAGAACACTAAAAAAAAAAAGGATTAACTTATGTAAATATTTTTAAATACTATTCTTTTTATAGGTCAACAATATTTGTAATCAATTTATTTTTTAAATAAAATTAGTCAATAAAAATAAGTAACTCTTAACACATCATGATAAGCAAGTTTCTTTGTTTGATACATGAAGATGCAATTTGAGCCTTGATTTTCTGTGGTTGTAAAGGCGATCTATACACTCAAGATGTGGATGTTTGGGTACCTAAGGTTTCACTAACAAAGAGAAATTTTGTCAAAATAGAAGAACCATACATACATGATACAGATAAACATTAATTAAGTCAAAGAAAATTCACAATCATCAATGAAGAATTAAGTGACTGACCATAATATAAATCTAAAAAAGTCACTTTCTAGAACGATAGAGTTTTAGATCAAGCCGTAGAACAAGAAAATGGCTATTTCTACAACAATAAATTTGATAAACAGGGTTTATACATGCATATATGTGTTGCGTAATATTTTGATAATAAAGTAGACCTGAGAACGTCACTGGGAGATATCTGGCTTGTATGAATGATGGCTGAGGATTTCACTGCAAAAGAAACAAGATGCTCTTTAGAGGTGGTGGTGGTATACGCCGATCACTCTTCGAAGATCAAGTTAGATACTTCCTTTAGGGTTAGGGAAATAACAAAGTGTATAAGCTCTATCATAAACATGCACGTACCTCTCTAGTCCTCACTTTTCTTCTATTTATAGAGAGTTTTGAGGATTTGTCTTCACATGGTATTCACCAGCTGTGGGGCACTTACTTTGAGGGTGAAATGACCTGTGACAACCCCTGAATGATTGATGTGACATTGATTCTGAGTACAGCAGCGACTGTTCCCTTGTGCATTCAATGAATTCGGCTGGACTATCATGGGACGGGCGTCTTAAGATTTGTGCTCGACTGGGATTATTAATACCTCAACCACCCTATTTAATGCTTCTGGGATGTCGTGAACATCCGCTCTCCGCCTTTAGAAAGGCGTCTGCTTAAGGGATGAGGGAACTGTCATCCGTTTCCCACAAACTGCCCAGTCTCCGTCTACCTCAAACTGACTGGTCTCTGTTTTGTTGCTTTTGTATGACGAAGCCTTGGTGTTTTTAAAACCATGCTACCTGATGCTTTACCCTGATGGGCTTTCCCATGTCATAAAGGGAATCAATGTTGATTTTTAGAGAAGCCAACCTCATTGTTGAACACCAAGAGAGTCACTTGTGCACCAATTCCTGTTATATTTGTGCTTGTTAGCACAGGCTCTAGTGTTGGTCTCGTTCCTACTAAGTACTCGTTGTCTTCTGCATTCTAAATGAGCTTTTATAAGGAAAATAATTCCTCACACTTTATATGTTTTCATTATTTTTTTCTTGAAAAAAGGATCATGATAGTTATAGGCATGATGGGGAGTTCCATGCATATCTTTTATATGTTTTCATTATTTTTTTCTTGGAAAAAGGATCATGATAGTTATAGGCATGATGGGGAGTTCCATGCATATCTTTTATATGTTTTCATTATTTTTTTCTTGGTAAAGGATTATGATAGTTATAGGCATGATGGGGAGTTCCATGGACGAGTTTTCTCTACTTTTTTTTTTTCGATAAGAAGGACGAGTTTTCTCTACATGACTACATGCAATTGGATTTTAACAAGTGCTGCACCTGTGGTTCAGGGGTGTTCGAATCTTTCACCAAAAAGTCAAAATGTCTAGTTTGTTGTGGGAGAGGAACAAGATCTATTTAAGCTGAATAAGTTTAAGCATAAAGTGTCACCAACTTCTTCTGCCAGTTGATTTGATAGCGTATTAGTTTTGACAACTTTTTCCTTATTGTGTTATGGCATGAAAGAAATGAAAACGATAGCATTAATGTTGTATGATAATTTGATTACCTACTTAAGTCTAAGTCATTTATATGCCTTATTAAGCCAACTATAAGCCATGTGTGTCTTATGTAGAAATCTAAAGGCTTTATAGAAATATAAATATAACTGGAAATAATGGAAATATAAAATGAGATAAAGAATACACATTAAAGGTTAAAGGGGTATATTGTGATTATATTGATGTAGCAATCCTTGATTCATACTATTATCTTTAATTAACATCTTATTATTGTTTTGAGTGATTCTACAATATCCACACTTTTTTTGGGTGAAAATAACATCGACTCAATTGTTACCGTTAAATATGATGTAATTACCATCATATGTGACGTTATTACTATCAAATATGATGTTGGTACTAACCAATTTTTTTTTTTTTATATAAAATTTAAATAAATCAATAAAAATTTAGGATACCAAACAATGTGATGGTAGGTAACATCTTATGTATGGTTACTACGATCATAAGTAATATTGATACTATCAAATGTGACATTTTATCGATATATAAGAGGTACCATATTCACAAAAGAGGTGTGGGTATTGTAGAATTAGCCTATTGCATATTTGTTTCACTCTTCTTTTATTTGGTCAAATGTAGATAATGTTATTCCTCATTTCTCTTTACTTTTCTTTCCAGTCATTGGTGGATTTAAAAGATGAAATAAAGCTATCAAAGGTAATATTGGCCAATGTGTGCAATGATCAACCGGAGTGCCTGCATGGATAGCAAATGTGAAGTTAGCTAGTGAGCGAGGGATATTGGCACGTTCAGGAGCTTATTATTTTCATTAAAGGAAAAATTGACTACCTCATGACACAATGGAATTTAGAACACATTACCAAGCTTAGAACCGCAAGATGTTTGTAAAACTTAATTATTCACACACGTTCATAGTTTAAGATAAATAGGTCATGGAATTTAATATTGCGCTTCCTTGTACAATATGTCTTTGAAAATTGAAAGTCTTATAGCTTGATCAGTTAACTTAATCTTGTATTTTTTTATTTTTTTTTTCGCATACATAATGAATACAATTTTATAGCCTCTAATTAAATAGACTGCAATAATACAACATGATCATGTCAATTGTGTAGACTGCGACTTGGCTTTCCAAATTAAGCACATAATCACATCATCAACCAGCATTATCCAATTACCAGCCAATAATGAGAAGATTAACATAACTTCCGTTTTTCTTCCTTCTTTTAGACATATAATCATCCTGTCTGGCCAAAGTGAGTGCTTGATAGTTTTTGGATTAACCTTATCTCATTAGGTGTAGAATTTCATGGCTCATATTGTAGCCAATGAAATAAGTGTCAACTAATCCAAATTACGGGTTATGTAATTGACTGCTTATTACTTATTAAATAAGGGTTAAATATTAAATAGCCTACAATGTTTTTCGTCGCTTTTTAGCAGGAAACCAATCCTTTTTGTAAATAGTTCTTTTCCACTCTTTAATTTATAGTGATTTGATATAAACCTAACACGTTTGGACTATATATAGCACATATTCAATTTTAAATTGACTATGTCTGATAATTATCCCCAAAAACACAATAGGAAAATAAAATATACTGAATGAAGTTACCCTACTACAGATAGTGCTTGGTTTCTTTGTTTTTTATTTATTTTTTAATTTCTTACCATAATTAAATGCCATAGTGACTGTGAATTTAGTCAAGGTCTAAATCCTTTTTTAACAAAAAAAATCCTCCATTAAGCATTTAAAGATTCGATTCCTCTTGCATGTCAAATCTGTCGATGAATACCAATAACTACAAAATTGAAGCCTAACTTCAATGGTTGTCATTAAAGTTTCAATTAGAAGTACATAAATACATTGACAATTTGACAAAGTAAATGCATTTGTATATGCATAAATCTCCTACTTTTACGGGATCTCAAAATGATTATTGATAGGCGTTTTTTTTTTTTGGTTAAAATTAAATATATTATTGGTCCCTAATATTTACTTAAATTATATGTTTGGTCTTTAACCTCTAAAACGTGCAGAAATGCATAGTTTCTAATGTTTCAAAATTATGCATCATTAGTCATTCTGTTTAACTTTATTCACTTGTGTATACGTGACTAACAGATTGATGATGTGAAAAACTTTTAATTGAGGTGACATTTTTTTTTTTCATTTACAAATAAGATTTGACGTGGCATACCGATTAAAAACCCACCCGATTCTGATTCAAAAAAACCCGATTAAACCTAAATAAACTCTAACATTAAATCAGATCCCTTCTTCCCCTTCTCCTCTCTATTATGTATCGTGGATGAATTTAGATATTGGTGTTGCTGCTTGGACTTCATCTGTGCAAAAAGTTGACTATTAACTCCTTTTTCTCTACATGAAAGATATTCAAAGCACATCATATTGCTTCTAATGTACAAAATTGAACAGATGAATAACTTCTTTTTTTTTTCTGACTAAAAAATTAAACAAATTATAAAATTACATATTGCTTACGATTCGCAAAATGGAAACTTAAAAGTGCAAATTACGCTTGTTTTTGTATTTTTGAATCAATATACGGCAATATTTTTGCATTCTTATTTTCTCATATTTCTCGTTTCCTCCCTATTGTTCATTTCATTCCAGCTTTGACAGAGTATTATTGTTTGCCAACGACGACTACAATGAAAACGAAATATCTGAAATGACGATTTTGACCTTCTGTTGGTTCACATGATATGGTTTGACTCTCTCTCTCTCTTACGTTTTAATGTTCTTAATTATCCTTGTTGCAAGTAATTCAATTTCGTTTTAATTGCATTATTTTTATTATTATTATCCATGAGCTTCAAATTGTTTGTTATGCTTTTATTTATTAAAATAGTTTATTTGTTAGTTTGTTAGTGGTATTAGAGCAACTCCAAAGCCAGTCTAAAACCTCACTGTATCTCCACAATTGAAGAGTAAAAATAGAGATAAGTGCTCCAACACTACTCTATTTTACTCTTCAAACGCCCGAAAAAAACATAAAGTGTACAATAACTCTTCACAAATGAAAAACTACTGTACACTTTGTAACCAAATTTTTTATTATTTTTGAGTCCGCCTATTTAAGCTTTCTTTTTTCCTTTTTCGTTCATTTTGCCCGATATTTTCTCTCTCTTCAATTTTTTTTTTCCTCTTCTCTCCCTCTCTTCTCCGTTCTCTCCCTCTGTTCTCCGTTCTCTCTCTGTTCTCCATAGCAAGAAAGAAAGAAACAGACTTGGGTAGAACACGGCGTGGCTTGGGGTTGACGGAGAGGTGCCGATCTAGGCTTGGGTGTGCTCGGCGTGGCTTGGGTTGACGGTCTCGGCGCCGATCTGGGTGTGGGTTTGCTCGGTGTGGGCTTGGGTGTGCTCGGCGTGGCTTGGGTTTGATTCTGTAAATTTGGGTTTGCCGATACGGGCTTGGTGGTGGAGCCGTGGGTTTGTACGGGCTTGGTGGTGGTAAATTTGGGTTTGCCGTGGGTTGGTGGTGGAGCCGTGGGTTTGTGCGGAGTAGTGCTGGATTTTGGTGGTTCTGGAGTGTGCTGGAGTAGTACTGGAGTAAGAAGAGAGAAAAAAAAAAGTTAAAATAAAATAATAAAAATATTATTTTAATAAAAATAAAGATAAAATAGAGAGTAGTGTTGGAGTGTATTGCTCTTCAAATAAATAAAAAGTTGCTGAAATAGAGATAACGTGGAGATAATATAAAGAGTGGCTTGGAGATGCTCTTAGATTAAAGAAAATAGAGATTCATCAGTTAGCTCTCTAAAAACGAACTTAATTCTTTTTCCAGCTCTTTAAATGAACTTAATCCTTGATTCCTAGATAAGAGGTACTTATAATTCACGATAGTTAATAAAAAGAGAAGGTCCACAACTTTTTGTACACTAATTAATGAATAAGAGGTTCCTATAATTCACAACAAACTATACACATGGTGAACTTCAATCCTTAATCCCTAGACAAGAAGCACGTGAAATTCCATCAAAACGAATGTACCAAACAAGAGGAACTTGGAGAACTTCAATCCTCAATTCTTCAACAAGAGGTGTCTCCAATAAGAATCTTTTTGAATTTTCCTTTTGATTTATTAAAAAAATATATATAAACTAACTAAAAACTTGCTTATCAGCTCCCCTAATTTTTTTAATATATATTTTTTTTTATAAATTTTGGCTTCGGCTTTGAATGTATCAACCTAAACGGTTACATAGGAGTAGTTAGTAACAAATAAATCCCTTAGGCTTAATATCAAAAAGTGGATTGCGGATGCCCAATCCTAAGCCAACAGGTGTCCTTTTTCGTTTTATTTTTGTTGTAAGAAGTTTTTATTTATTTATTTATTTTTTCTCTTTATGTTCAAGTTATTAAAAATTTAAATCCTCTTTTAGCGGTCTGTGGTCTACATTGCCATTCCATATAGAAAGAATTCAAATATATACAATTACAAAATATATATATTTATTTTTTTTTATGACTAACAGAAATTCTAAAAAACAAAAACAAAATTACAATGAAACAACAGGATCACTCTAAAGATCCTTAGAACATACGCATACTTTCAAAAATCAAGAACGCCCAGAGCTGTATCAAATAAACACCATAAACTACATTTCTGGGACCAACCAGCTAATGCATGTGCAGTACGTTTAGCATCCCTCTTTGCCCTAGCAAAGGACCACATCGCTAGTTTCATATATTTTTTTTCTTTATATTCAGTTATTAAAAATTTAAATCCTCTCTTAGCGGTCTGAGCTCTGCATTGCTAGTTCCATATATCCAACGAATTCAAAAAGTTTTTTTTTTTTTTTTGATGACTAACAGAAATTCTCAAAAACAAAAACAAAATTACAAAGAAACAACAGGATCATCCTGAAGATCCTCTGAACATATATGCATTCAAAAAACAAGAAGGCCCAGAACTTGATTCAAATAAACCCCATAAACTACATTTATGGGACTAGCCAGCTAATTCATGAGCAGCACTGTAAGCTCTTGCCCCAAGCAAAGGACCACAGAGGATGACTAGCAGCAAACAAAATAAGATCAGCAATCAAGTAAGCAATCCTCCTAGGGGGGGTCGTGGCACCAATACGACTATCAACACAGATTTTAGAATCGCTTTAAAAAGGAAGTCCTTACTTAAAATTCTGATGTACAAAAGCTGGCTGTGTCTGGTCCTCCTGTTGCAACCACAACCATACGGTATTGGTAAATTGAAACATGAGCCAAGTCCAATTATGATATTGATAGAATTAATTGAGGGATATATATATAGTAGTTTAGCGTAGTACTGCTTTCTTAGTTTTCTGCTGTAAGGCCTGTCCCCTAGCCCCTAGTGACCTGCCATTTCATTATATTATAGGTTCATATGCTATGGTTAATGGTTTTCGTACTTGCATGGTCCCCCATGAAAATTCGGTGGTAATGGTGCAAGTGGTCACCATATTTATTTGATGCAGCCTGCCAAATTTTGGAGGTCGAAGTCTCCAACCATTAAGATTGTTATCATTGTTATAGTACATCGTGAATCTTTGCTTTTGGTAGCTAGTGTTTGTGTGTTTTTCCTATCCTAGTCTGTCAATGACCACAGGTTTAGAGATTATGGTTTGTATTGAGTCTGTGCTCTTTGAGTGTTGTCATTGTTTGTTATGCACTGAGTTCTAGCCCTTTAGGGCTTTTGTTTTCTCTCAATAAATTTTTAGCTGATTCATAAAAATACAAAAAAAACACCTAAGAATGGTCATGATTTTGTCATATTATTAGTGTTAGTTTGTGGTATATGTGCTTGATGTACAATATATTTGGTATATATTGTCTTTTACGTATGGTGTGTTCCAAAGTTTGGAGGGGAAGAAAAGTAGAAAGTACAAGAGAAAATGAGAAGAGAGAGGAGAAGAGGGAAATAATGATTCATTCCCCTTATTTGAATGTTTTAAAAATTAGAAAAAAAATAAAAAAACATTCATAATTAGTTTCTCTATAAAACATTTAACCTTGTAAAGTTTTGAGTGTTGCACTTAACTCTCACATGGTATTATTTTATGTGAAAAATGTTAATTGTGTCACACTTAACCCCGTAAAATTTTTCTTGTAACACAAAATCTACTCATGGTTTTATCTATGAAAATTTAAAGCACATTTTCACATAAAACAATATCACATGTGGATTTTGTTTTACACTAAAAAATCAGGGGTTAAGTGATACATGCACAATTAACGATTTACATATAAAACAACACATGAAATTAAGTTTTACACTCAAAACCTCAAGAAAATTCTATGTTATAGGCGAAAATCACAAGGGGATTTTGTGTATTTTTAAATTAAGTATGGGAAGGGGAATAAATATCTCTCCCTTTATATGGATATTTTAAAAATTAAAATGATAAAAAGATCAGGAAATGAGATATCATATAAACTGACAATTATACCTCTATGTTTTTCAACTAAAAGAAATATATATAAATTGAAATCATAAGAGAAATTTTGATAATTTAATTTTTTTAATATAAATGGAATCCATCCCTTCTAAATCTCTTCAAATCCTTTCCCCCTCCCTGTGAAATCATCCAAATAAGGTGAATTGAATCTCCATCCTATCCCCTTTCTCACTACTCCCTTCTCCACCCATTCATTTCAAACACATTATTAAGTTCTTAAACTCTTCAATATAGTAGTAATGAGTGTTTTATAGGGCTGTAAACGAGCCAAACTGAATCGAGTATTAAAAATTAAGGATTGGTTCATTAAATTTATTCAAACAAGAGTTGAACTCAAGCTCATCACAGCTGGATGACATGTTTAAACTTGATTCATTTTCTTGTTGAAAAATTTAGAGTTTGTTTTGAGCTACTTGATTAACTTTTTAATTACTCGAGTAAAAGGTCGAGCAAAATTTCTGCATGACTTGGATTATCGTTCCGAGAGAATCCTAAAGTTACTTGAGCGAGTATTCATGAACTCGCAACCTTTAGAGAGCACTTGACAAGTTAGCTAACCTACTTAATTTGCAATGAATACTACGCTCATTAAATCACCATTTGGCATAGGATTAGCCAATTTAAACCGAAATCCTTACACAAAGTTTGTCATTTTATGCCTATCTTCTGAATGTTCTCAAACATATTTTATGCTACCCAAAGCACACTATCATCTATGGTGTCTCTCTCAAAGCATTATCCTATGCATCTTCAGGCCTCTTCAGATGTAGACTGGACTTAGAGTGTTGATGCTTGGCAATCCATCAGTGGTTTTGCAATTTTTCTTGGCCAAAATCTTATTTCCTACTCCCCTCGAAATCAATGAATATTTGCTTGTTCCTCCACTAAATCAAAGTATAAATTTCTAGCTAATGTTGCAACCAAACTTTCATGGATCCAACCTCTTTTGTTTCAACTTGGGTTTCACTTCTCGTAGAAATTGATTTTCATTTTGTTTGTGACAAAGTTTTCCCACAAAGATCTTTAAATGCATTTCATTTCTCTATATGAAAGACCAGATTTCTAGTATTATGATCAAAGGCCTCCTCTCCAGTCATTTTGTCTTTTTTTTTTTTAGTGACAAGTTGTAACTCTCTCTCTTGTGAGCCTTTAACTTTAGGGGGCACATCAGATAATGTTGAGTTAAGTTTGTATTTTGTGTTTTAAATTTGTATTTTTGAATTGTAAATTTGTAGTATATCTTATCATATATCTGCATCTATAAATAGAATAGTTCTCTCAATCTCAAGTTATGGTGAGGGTTTACATTAAAATAATTTCAATTTTAATTATTTATATCATCTTGATATTTTGCAAGTATGGAAACTATAAGAACACAATATAATTCAAGAGTAGATTTTTTTTTTTGGCTAAATTCAAGAGTAGATTTGTTAGGAAAACTTTATCAAATACAAAGTTATTGAGTTGCGCAAGATAACAAAAACCAAGTATAACTTAAACCATCAAAATATCATATATTTAAAATTAGAAGATATAGCTAAAGGGAGAATACTGGTTTTGCTAATTGTAGTCAACCTTAGAGAATTAGTAAGAAATAATGACCCATGATAAAAGAGTAACATCTTGTGATTTTAAGGTCATTAACTGTTATAGGTTAATGGCCGTAACATAACTTCCTCACTAACGGTTAATTGAAGAATAATTATTTAGTACTTCGAAAATATTGTTTCTTCCTCTTGCTCGTTAATTAAATTTATAGTAAAACTTATCATTTATGTTTAGAAGAGAGCAGTGTTACTCTTAGAGTATTGCATTATTTTGCCCTAGTTGAGCCCTCCTACCTTAAGGCGTACATGCAGAGGTACCATAACAAATTATAATTTTATCAAATATTCAAAATGCAACATCTCATTATTACATGCAATGCCCAAAACAAGAGTAGAAAAAGAAAAGTCGGAAAAAGAAAGTTTGGGATAGAATGAAATAGTTAATTTCCATTTTCTGTTCTTATATTCTTCTTTATTTATTTTTTTTTTTTCTCGCTAAGCAATTGCTGTATATATACGTCCATAATGGACATTTTATTTGAACTCATTCTTTTCATAGCTTAACTCGTTGGTGGATCCTAACCGATAAATAGATAGTCGTATATCCATGTGTAATGATGTAAATTTAGTAATTTGCTGGCCAAAGTCAATTTTTATTTGATCGTTCACTAAAGGCACAAACTATTTCACATTCTTTTTCATAATCTATGAAATGACATGTTGTAATCGATCCTAATAAAATTAGAGTCAATAGTGTATCTATGTGAAGTAATGTTACTCTAATTACATGCAAATTATCACTTCAACAATTATGTTATTTTCCTAATATTACTTTTGATTATTATATGAATCATAATTAAGTGGTGAGGGAAATGTGCACAGTATTACTAGTCTCTATAACCACCCCCCCCCCCCCCCCTCCCCTTTTATTGGGCTGAATCTATAACCCCAACTTCATTTAAAAAAAAAAAATCAATAAAACATGTTTGTTTGGTTTAGCCTTTTATTTTATTTTTAGCTTATGTAAATCTTCTTAAACTCTTTTTTTTTTTTTAGATTGAATTACATTTTGGTCCAACTTATTTTTCAAATAAAATAAAGTAATGTACGTAAATTATAATCAAGCCTTCCTTTCCTTCCTTCCTTCATCTTCGTTTAGCCTTTTTTCTTTAAAAAACAAAAAAAAACTACTAATTTTTTTTAGGTACAACAATATTTTTAATCAATTTATTTTTTTAACTAAAATAAGTCAATAAAAATAAGTAATTCTTAACACATGCTAAGCAAGTTTCTTTGTTTGATACATATAGATGCAATTTGAGTCTTGATTTTCTGTGGTTGTAAAGGAGAATAAAATACTGTACTCTCTAAGATGTGGATGGTAAGGTCTCTAGGGTTTCAGTGACAGAGAAATTTTGTCAAAATAGAAGAACCATACATACATGAAACAAATAAACACTAAGACATAGAAAATTCACAATAAAAAATAGATAAAAACAAGAAAAAGCACTAGGACAAAGCAAAAAAGCAACCCAATTATGTGTTCTATGACATCCCAATCCCATTGCACGAAATGGAAGGACATCTCATCATGGAGGCACAAGATTACAAATTTCATTTGACACACTTATCAAATCCTAACCAATCCCTATGCATGAATCTTTCTCTCTCTCTCTCTCACGCATGCCACACAATAATCCTTTCAAATAAACAAATTTCATTTGATTGATCATTGCAGTCATCAATTATTTAGTCAGAGTACGATCAATCAAAGAGTGGTCCTATTTTTCTTTTTCTTTTTGAAAGTTAATTAGGGAGTGATCTATAAAGTTTTCAATCAGACTCATCATCAATGAATTAGAATTAAGTGGCTGACCATAATATATAAATCTAAGAAAGTCAGTTTTTACAACAATAGACAAGGAACTAGGTCAAGCAACAGAACAAGAAAATGTCTCGCTCTCTCTCTCTCACGTATGCCACACAATAATCCTTTCAAATAAACAAATTTCATTTGACTAATCATTGCAGTTATCAATTATTTGGTCAGGGTACGATCAATCAATCAGAGAGTGGTTCTACTTTTCTTTTTCTTTTTGGAAGTTAATTAGGGAGTGATCTATAAAGTTTTCAATCAGACTTATCATCAATGAAGAATTAAGTGGCTGACCATAATCTAAATCTAAGAAAGTCACTTTTTACAACGATAAACAAGGAACTAGGTCAAGCCACAGAATAAGAAAATGTCTATTTCTACAACGATAAATTTGAGATACGAGTTTTACACATGCATCTTTTAAATGTTTTCATTATTTTTTCTTGGAAAAAAAAAATCATGGTATTTCTTTGGACTTTCTAACTATTCTTGATTTCTTTGCCTTTTCTTTTTGGATGTCAAAGATTTTATCGAGCTCGTTTACATTTTCATCATTATTTGTGTAAAAAGTATTAAAAATATAACAACAAAAAAAGTCATATCAATACACAAAACTCTTTCTTCTAATAGGTGTGAGAAATGGAGATGATTGGTAGACGGTCTTATAACAAAATTCTATATCAATATTAATTTTAAACTTGTATACCTGATGATAATTATTTGTAAGTACAATTAGAAATGAAGATGATAGTTAGGCGGTTTTATTATTACTATTTACGTTATAGGCATGGTGGGGAATGGACGAGTTATCTTTAGTCTCTACAATTGGATTTTAACAAGTGGTGCACCTGTGGTTCAAGGGTGTTTTGAACTTTCACAAAAAAGTCAAAAACTCTAGTTTCTTGCGGGAGAGGAACACGATTATTTAGCTGAATAAGAGTGTTACCAACTTCTTCTGCCTGTTGATTTGATAGCGTATCAGTTTCGACAAGTTTATAGTTATCGTGTTATGGCATGAAAGAAATGAAACGATAGCATAAATGTTATATTAAATTTGAACTCACTTTTGTGTATAACTTACAATTGTTATTATCAAATATAGTAATCTATACTATAATGTAAAATAAGCTTTTTGACTTTTGGTTGTCATATATTGCGCCACATAAGTTTTTGACTACTCACTTTTGTGACATATTATATTTTCTTTAATAGAAATAATATATTATTCCATATATATAAACACAATCATAATAAATGTATAAAGTACTTATTCAATTGTAATATTATCAAATTTATAATGTAATTAGACTATTTTATATAGACGTTGTATTATACAATGCATGTGATGTTGGTATTATCTTTTATTTTTATTTTTTTATATTTATAATTTAAATAATAAACAAAAATTTAGGTACCATATAATGTGATGTAAGGTTATTACCATCATATGTGACATTTATACTATCAAATTAAATGTGACATTTTATCTATTAGAGATATTATATTCACAAAAAAGTGTGGGTTTTATAGAATTACCCTATATTGTTTGTTTCACTATTCTTCTTCTTCTTCTTCTTTTTTGGTCAAATGCAATATATAATGTTGTCCCTCATTTCTCCTTACTTTTCTTTCTTGTCATTGGTGGATTTAAAAGAAGTAATAAAGCTATCAAATCCATTTGAAGAACCCCTATAATTAATAGTGGTCGCAGAATTAAAGATTTGAAGAAGCGGGTCGTAATACATTTTCATGAGCCAACATCTTATTGATAATGATTTGCATAAGCGTGATGATGTTCTCTCCAAACTTATCAGCTGTTTGTTACTTGTTCATGAATCATTCTTTTGTTAGTAGAATTAGTTGTGAGGCCCATTTCAGCCAAAGCCAAGGGGAATGTTAAGAATTTCTTTAATGAGTTCGCATCCCTGTCAAATACCTATGATAATTTAGTGCTTTCTGAGGGGCGCTGGGGGAGGATGGATCTTTTTGATGGAAAGCTGAATTTGTAATATAAACTTATAAGGAAAAGGCATGAGAAAAATAGTTCTAATTAACTTCTTTGCAAATGTGAGATGAGTGTTGAAAACTAAGGAAGGTTCAGTGGGAGATTGTATCATAAAACAGAATTAAATGAAATAAAGTTTCTCTTCATGGAGAATGATTAGAGATGAATGTGGTGAACTTCAATCCTCAATTTTATAGACAAGAGGTGCATGCAATTCACAACAAAATTTTATACGTGGTGAACTTCAATCCTCAATCCCTAGATAAAGGTACCAGCAATTCATAATAAAAGCAATGCATCAAATAAGAAAAATGTGATGAACTTCAATCCTCAATTTCTTATGGCCAAAGATGTAGCACTTTTTTCTGTTTAAATGAATCAAAGTTTTCCCTAAAAAAAATAAATTCTAAACTAATCTCTAATTCAGTTGCAAATATTTAACTTTCCTTACTACAATATATTGTTAAATTCAACCTTGAAATTTCTTTTTCTTTCTCATTTGAATCACGCACCTTTCCCCCAAAAAGAAAATAAATAAAAACATGTATTTTTAACTTTATCTAATCACATACCATTTGACACTAATAATCCCCCCCCCCCCCCCCCCCCCCCCCCAAAAAAAAAAAAAAAAAGGAAGAAAAAACTCTTTGTATTTTTTTGATAATCGAGAAAAATCTTTGTAATTTAGATGAAGTTTTCTAGCCTATATATTTTGTATCATATGTGTAAGAGCATTCTTTCAGTGTTAACATTTGGGCGAAAACAGCAAAAAAGGGGGAGGAGGCAGCAAAAACGCGGACCATCAGCCTCCCCAAACTATTGAAAATGGGAATTGTGAACAGTGGCTCCCTCTAGCCACTGTTCTCAATTGAGGGAATAAAAAAGATATTTTTTTAGTGTAATAGTGTTTTTTTGTAGTGTAGTATTTTGGGAGTTGTGAAAAAATAAAATAAAATAATAAAGATATATTAAAAAATAGAATAGTAAAGTTAAAATAGGGAGTCTGGTGTAGTAGTGCTTTAGCTATTTAGCAAAAGTGGGTTTTTTAGAACCAAATTGGCAAAAAAAATAGGGAGTCTATAAGAATGCTCTAATCTTGGCAGCCAATGGCAAGGCACAAAACAGTGTTTGGCCTTCCTCTTTCTCACTCTACGATGCGTTAATAGCTAATTCAGACGTGGATATTTCACTTTCATTCCTATTTACATAAGTTAGGGTTGTGCTATATATGTTCCCGGTTTTATATATCCAAGGAATTCAGCAATTCAGTCGTGGATGTAGTGTAGAGGGTGCGATTTTGAGAAGACAGAAAATCACTAATTATCAGACTTCGGCACGAACTTGGTTAGAACCTTGGGAACTCAAATATATAAGAGTTTCTATAAAAGACATGAACAAACAAACGACGTTAGACTGAGGTCAATCCAATAGGGATTGGCCTTTAATCCTCCGAAGGTTAAGTCAGTAGGGTGTTTAAGTCATTTGAAAAAATATAGGTAAAGAGAGTAAATGTTGGAGAGAAAAACCAACCCTTTGTTCATTTGACTCTTATGGTATTTATACCTATTATTGTCATCATCCTCTTTGTCAAGATCCGAGAGTAATGGGTGTTAATTCTGATAATTTCAGGTTCTAAGATTGTCGGATTTGACTTGCCAATTAAGAATTGATCAAACTGGGCTTATGGGATGTGTTTAGGCGTCCATCTTGACCCCCAACCATTAATGAACTTAAAGCAATACCAAAACCTTGTCTTAGGCATTTATTATATCGTTAATGCTGGTCATTCTGACTTCG
>OU015771.1:1674604-1747912 GCA_907173295.1 Fagus sylvatica | reverse complement strand
CCCAAAACAAGAGTAGAAAAAGAAAAGTCGGAAAAAGAAAGTTTGGGATAGAATGAAATAGTTAATTTCCATTTTCTGTTCTTATATTCTTCTTTAATTTTTTATTTTTTATTTTTATTTTTTTCTCGCTAAGCAATTGCTGTATATATACGTCCATAATGGACATTTTATTTGAACTCATTCTTTTCATAGCTTAACTCGTTGGTGGATCCTAACCGATAAATAGATAGTCGTATATCCATGTGTAATGATGTAAATTTAGTAATTTGCTGGCCAAAGTCAATTTTTATTTGATCGTTCACTAAAGGCACAAACTATTTCACATTCTTTTTCATAATCTATGAAATGACATGTTGTAATCGATCCTAATAAAATTAGAGTCAATAGTGTATCTATGTGAAGTAATGTTACTCTAATTACATGCAAATTATCACTTCAACAATTATGTTATTTTCCTAATATTACTTTTGATTATTATATGAATCATAATTAAGTGGTGAGGGAAATGTGCACAGTATTACTAGTCTCTATAACCACCCCCCCCCCCCCCCCTTTTTATTGGGCTGAATCTATAACCCCAACTTCATTTAAAAAAAAAAAATCAATAAAACACATGTTTGTTTGGTTTAGCCTTTTATTTTATTTTTAGCTTATGTAAATCTTCTTAAACTCTTTTTTTTTTTTTAGATTGAATTACATTTTGGTCCAACTTATTTTTCAAATAAAAAGTAATGTACGTAAATTATTTTTCTAATCAATTACATCAAGCCTTCCTTCCTTCCTTCCATCCTTCGTTTAGCCTTTTTTCTTTAAAAAACAAAAAAAACTACTAATTTTTTTTAGGTACAACAATATTTTTAATCAATTTATTTTTTTAACTAAAATAAGTCAATAAAAATAAGTAATTCTTAACACATGCTAAGCAAGTTTCTTTGTTTGATACATATAGATGCAATTTGAGTCTTGATTTTCTGTGGTTGTAAAGGAGAATAAAATACTGTACTCTCTAAGATGTGGATGGTAAGGTCTCTAGGGTTTCAGTGACAGAGAAATTTTGTCAAAATAGAAGAACCATACATACATGAAACAAATAAACACTAAGACATAGAAAATTCACAATAAAAAATAGATAAAAACAAGAAAAAGCACTAGGACAAAGCAAAAAAGCAACCCAATTATGTGTTCTATGACATCCCAATCCCATTGCACGAAATGGAAGGACATCTCATCATGGAGGCACAAGATTACAAATTTCATTTGACACACTTATCAAATCCTAACCAATCCCTATGCATGAATCTTTCTCTCTCTCTCTCTCACGCATGCCACACAATAATCCTTTCAAATAAACAAATTTCATTTGATTGATCATTGCAGTCATCAATTATTTAGTCAGAGTACGATCAATCAAAGAGTGGTCCTATTTTTCTTTTTCTTTTTGAAAGTTAATTAGGGAGTGATCTATAAAGTTTTCAATCAGACTCATCATCAATGAATTAGAATTAAGTGGCTGACCATAATAAAAATCTAAGAAAGTCACTTTTTACAACAATAGACAAGGAACTAGGTCAAGCAACAGAACAAGAAAATGTCTCTCTCTCTCTCTCTCACGCATGCCACACAATAATCCTTTCAAATAAACAAATTTCATTTGACTAATCATTGCAGTTATCAATTATTTGGTCAGGGTACGATCAATCAATCAGAGAGTGGTTCTACTTTTCTTTTTCTTTTTGGAAGTTAATTAGGGAGTGATCTATAAAGTTTTCAATCAGACTTATCATCAATGAAGAATTAAGTGGCTGACCATAATCTAAATCTAAGAAAGTCACTTTTTACAACGATAAACAAGGAACTAGGTCAAGCCACAGAATAAGAAAATGTCTATTTCTACAACGATAAATTTGAGATACGAGTTTTACACATGCATCTTTTAAATGTTTTCATTATTTTTTCTTGGAAAAAAAAAATCATGGTATTTCTTTGGACTTTCTAACTATTCTTGATTTCTTTGCCTTTTCTTTTTGGATGTCAAAGATTTTATCGAGCTCGTTTACATTTTCATCATTATTTGTGTAAAAAGTATTAAAAATATAACAACAAAAAAAGTCATATCAATACACAAAACTCTTTCTTCTAATAGGTGTGAGAAATGGAGATGATTGGTAGACGGTCTTATAACAAAATTCTATATCCATACTAATTTTAAACTTGTATTCATGATGATAATTATTTGTAAGTACAATTAGAAATGAAGATGATAGGTAGGCGGTTTTATTATTACTATTTACGTTATAGGCATGGTGGGGAATGGACGAGTTATCTTTAGTCTCTACAATTGGATTTTAACAAGTGGTGCACCTGTGGTTCAAGGGTGTTTTGAACTTTCACAAAAAAGTCAAAAACTCTAGTTTCTTGCGGGAGAGGAACACGATTATTTAGCTGAATAAGAGTGTTACCAACTTCTTCTGCCTGTTGATTTGATAGCGTATCAGTTTCGACAAGTTTATAGTTATCGTGTTATGGCATGAAAGAAATGAAACGATAGCATAAATGTTATATTATAATTTGACTACTCACTTTTGTGGGTATAGTACTTATTCAATTGTTATTATCAAATATAATGTAATCTATACTATAATGTAAAATTGAAGCTTTTTGACTTTTGGTTGACCTCATAATATTGCGCCACATAAGTTTTTGAGTTCTCACAATTTTACACCTCATTATTTTAATATATATATATATATTTTATTGAATTTAAATTTTATTCTATAATTAAACATCTCATTAGAATCTTATATTATATTTTCTTTAATAGAAATAATATATTATTCCATATATATAAACACAATCATAATAAATGCCTAATGCCTAATACTATAATATATTTTATATATAAACACAATAATAATAAATGTCTTTTAATAATTATCAATTTTCATATTTAGATAAAATATAAAAGACAATAAAAATCATAGTTAGACCAATAATTTTTTAGATTTAATTTTAATTCATTTTCTGTGCATCGCACAGGTTTGCGACTAGTTAATATATATTGTAATTATACAATGCATGTGATGTTGGTATTTAGGGGTACCATATAATGTGATGTAAGGTTATTACCATCATATGTGACATTTTTTATACTATCAAATTAAATGTGATATTTTATCTATTAGAGATATCATACCCACAAAAAAGTGTGGGTTTTATAGAATTACCCTATTGTTTGTTTCACTCTTCTTTTTTGGTCAAATGCAATATATAATGTTGTCCCTCATTTCTCCTTACTTTTCTTTCCTGTCATTGGTGGATTTAAAAGAAGTAATAAAGCTATCAAATCCATTTGAAGAACCCCTATAATTAATAGTGGTCGCAGAATTAAAGATTTGAAGAAGCGGGTCGTAATACATTTTCATGAGCCAACATCTTATTGATAATGATTTGCATAAGCGTGATGATGTTCTCTCCAAACTTATCAGCTGTTTGTTACTTGTTCATGAATCATTCTTTTGTTAGTAGAATTAGTTGTGAGGCCCATTTCAGCCAAAGCCAAGGGGAATGTTAAGAATTTCTTTAATGAGTTCGCATCCCTGTCAAATACCTATGATAATTTAGTGCTTTCTGAGGGGCGCTGGGGGAGGATGGATCTTTTTGATGGAAAGCTGAATTTGTAATATAAACTTATAAGGAAAAGGCATGAGAAAAATAGTTCTAATTAACTTCTTTGCAAATGTGAGATGAGTGTTGAAAACTAAGGAAGGTTCAGTGGGAGATTGTATCATAAAACAGAATTAAATGAAATAAAGTTTCTCTTCATGGAGAATGATTAGAGATGAATGTGGTGAACTTCAATCCTCAATTTTATAGACAAGAGGTGCATGCAATTCACAACAAAATTTTATACGTGGTGAACTTCAATCCTCAATCCCTAGATAAAGGTACCAGCAATTCATAATAAAAGCAATGCATCAAATAAGAAAAATGTGATGAACTTCAATCCTCAATTTCTTATGGCCAAAGATGTAGCCACTTTTTTCTGTTTAAATGAATCAAAGTTTTCCCTAAAAAAAATAAATTCTAAACTAATCTCTAATTCAGTTGCAAATATTTAACTTTCCTTACTACAATATATTGTTAAATTCAACCTTGAAATTTCTTTTTCTTTCTCATTTGAATCACGCACCTTTCCCCCAAAAAGAAAATAAATAAAAACATGTATTTTTAACTTTATCTAATCACATACCATTTGACACTAATATATACCCCCCCCCCCCCCCCCCCCCCCCCAAAAAAAAAAAAAAAAGAGGAAGAAAAAACTCTTTGTATTTTTTTGATAATCGAGAAAAATCTTTGTAATTTAGATGAAGTTTTCTAGCCTATATATTTTGTATCATATGTGTAAGAGCATTCTTATCAGTGTTAACATTTGGGCGAAAACAGCAAAAAAGGGGGAGGAGGCAGCAAAAACGCGGACCATCAGCCTCCCAAAACTATTGAAAATGGGTAATTGATGAACAGTGGCTCCCTCATATGAGGGAGCCACTGTTCATCAATTGAGGGAATAAAAAAGATGTTTTTTTAGTGTAATAGTGTTTTTTTGTAGTGTAGTATTTTGGGAGTTGTGAAAAAATAAAATAAAATAATAAAGATATATTAAAAAATAGAATAGTAAAGTTAAAATAGGGAGTCTGGTGTAGTAGTGCTTTAGCTATTTTAGCAAAATTGGGTTTTTTAGAACCAAATTGGCAAAAAAAATAGGGAGTCTAATAAGAATGCTCTAATCTTGGCAGCCAATGGCAAGGCACAAAACAGTGTTTGGCCTTCCTCTTTCTCACTCTACGATGTGTTAATAGCTAATTCAGACGTGGATATTTCACTTTCATTCCTATTTACATAAGTTAGGGTTGTGCTATATATGTTCCCGGTTTTATATATCCAACGAATTCAGCAATTCAGTCGTGGATGTAGTGTAGAGGGTGCGATTTTGAGAAGACAGAAAATCACTAATTATCAGACTTCGGCACGAACTTGGTTAGAACCTCGGGAACTCAAATATATGAGTTTCTATAAAAGACATGAATAAACAAACGAGGTCAATCCAATAGGGATTGGCCTTTAATCCTCCGAAGGTTAAGTCAGTACGGTGTTTAAGTCATTTGAAAAAATACAGGTAAAGAGAGTAAATGTTGGAGAGAAAAACCAACCCTTTGTTCATTGACTCTTATGGTATTTATACCTATTATTGTCATCATCCTCTTTGTCAAGATCCGAGAGTAATGGGTGTTAATTCTGATAATTTCAGGTTCTAATATTGTCGGATTTGACTTGCCAATTAAGAATTGATCCAACTGGGCTTATGGGATGTGTTTAGGCGTCCATCTTGACCCCCAACCATTAATGAACTTAAAGCAATACCAAAACCTTGTCTTAGGCATTTATTATATCGTTAATGCTGGTCATTCTGACTTCGATCACGCATTCAATATCTACTATGTCAAGGATATTTGTTTCAAGCTTCTTGGAAAAGCTTTACCGCGTATATTGGTTATATAAATGCCCGAGATGTATAAGTATCAAATCTTAAATTAAATGGCTAATTGTACCTCGTCCATATCTTTCATTAGTTCGGTTTTGCTCAGCTACTAGTTCGAGCATAACTATTATTTCAGATTTCAGGGTTAGAAATTTACACCCCATCACGTAGGACCACCTTTTTATGTAAAATTTTAAATTTACAAATTCTTATATAAAAACAAATAAAAAATAGATACCCTTTTTTTTTTGTAATTATGACAAACAAAACACCAACCACTCTACTTGTTTAGTTTTTATCATAGATTTACTACCTTCTTTATAATTTTTTTTTTTAATCAAACGAAGCATTATTTATTTAGAATGACATTTAAGCATTTTGAGAGGGATATAATGTCCTACAAAAAGTTATGGTAAACAAAATGGGGGGCGAGGGAGGAGGAGGGGGGAACAGTTAATAAAAAGTGTATTTATTTAGAATGACAATTAAGCATAGTGAGAAGAAGGGAAGGTTTTCACCTTTTCACACACTGATTAACTTCTTTATACATGTAATGAACTCCAATCCTTAATTATTAGATAGGAGGTACTTATAATTCATGATAGTTAATGAAAAGAGAAGGTCCACAACTTTTCCTACACTAATCAATGAACTTCAATCCTCGATCCCTAAATAAGAGGTTCCTATAATTCACAACAAACTATACATTTGGTGAACTTCAATCCTTAATCCCTACACAAGATGTACGTGCAATTCCATAAAAAGGAATGTACCAAACAAGAGGAACGTGGAGAACTTCAATCCTCAATTCTTCACCAAGAGGTGTCTCCAATAAGAATCTTTTTGAATTTTCCTTTTGATTTATTAAAAAAATATATATAAACTAACTAAAAACTTGCTTATCAGCTCCCCTAATTTTTTTAATATATATTTTTTTTTATAAATTTTGGCTTCGGCTTTGAATGTATCAAACCAAACGGTTACATAGGAGTAGTTAGTGACAAATAAATCCCTTAGGTTTAATATCAAAAAGTGGATTGCGGAAGCCCAATCCCAAGCCAACAGGTGTCCTTTTTCGTTTTATTTTTGTTGTAAGAAGTTTTTATTTATTTATTTATTTTTTCTCTTTATGTTCAAGTTATTAAAAATTTAAATCCTCTTTTAGCGGTCTGTGGTCTACATTGCCAATTCCATATAGGACAAGGTTTGGTTACAAACTGGTTTGTAGCCAGTTTGTTACAACTCATTATGTGGCATCTTATAAGACCATCTACATGTATTATTTAAAGAAGTCACATGATTCATTAAATAGGTCATGTAACTAAAGTACACGTGGATAATCTTATTGGTTGACACGTAGTGGGTTGTAGTAAACTGACTACAAACTGGTTTGTAGCCAAATTCTGTCCTTTCATATATCCAACGAATTCAGCAATTCTCTTTTTTTTTTTTTTTTTTTTTTTTTTTTTTTTTTTTTTTTTTTTAATGACTGACAAAATTCTCAAAACAAAAAAAAAGATCCTCAAAACATGCGGATGCTTTCAAAAAACAAGAAGGCTCAGAGCCTGAATCAAATAAACACCATAATTCATGTGCAGCACCTTTAGCATCCCTCTTTTCCCGAGCAAAGGACCACAGAGGATGACTACCAGCAAACAAGATAGGAACAGCAATCAACCAAACATATAACCGAACATATGTGATATCTTCAAGAAAGTCCTGTGTCTTGTCCCCCTGTTGCAACAACAACCATACAGTATGGGTAAATTGATACATGAGCCAAGTCCAATTATAATATTGGTAATTGGTCGAACTAATTGAGGGATATATATATATATATATAATAGTTTAGCCTAGCTAGTACTGCTTTCCTAGTTTTAAGGTGAAACCAGATCCTAGTTTTCTGATGTAAGGCCTGTGCCCTGTGACGTGCCATTTCATTATATTATAGGTTCGTATGGTATGTTTTTCGTACTTGGTTCGCCATGAAAAATTGGTGGTAATGGTGCAAGTGGTCACCATATTTATTTGATGCACCCTGCCAAATTTTGGAGGTTGAAGTCTCCAACCATTAGATTGTTATCATTGTTATAACAACACCGTGACTAATAGTTACTTCACCAAAGCACAAAAAGAAAGTCAGAAACAAAAACAAAAAAAGTCTATGGCCACGAGTGTTCACTGAATTTTTTACATATATACATTCACGTTTCCTTGTTTTGCGGTGGACACCGGGTGAAGTGTATATGAGAGGAAATGCGAAAAATCGGAATCCTTACTACCTTTCAAACACAAAACACCTAGAATAATCATGATTTTGTCACATAATTAGTGTTAGTATTATTAGGGTTAGTTTGTGGTATATCCGTATATGTAGTTGATATACAATATATTTGATATATATTGTCTCTTAGGGTGTTTTGTACGGTGTGTTCCAAAGTTTGAAAAGGAAGAAGAGTAGAAGGTATGAGGGGAAATGAGAAGAGAGAGAGGATAAAAGGGAAATAATTATTTATTCCCTTTATTTGAATGTTTTAAAAATTATTAAAAAAAAAATACATAAAACACTCATTAATTAGTTTCTCTATAAAACATTTAATCTCCTAAAGTTTTGAATGTTTGCACTTAATTTTCATATGGTATTGTTTTATGTGTAAAATGTTAATTGTGTCACACTTAACCCCCATTAGATTTTTTGTGTAACACAAAATTAACCTACTGATGGTTTTATCTTATGAAAAATTTAAAACTACATTTTCACATAAAACAATATTATATGTGGGTTTTGTGTTACACTAAAAAACCCAAGAGTTAAATGATACATGCACAATTAACGGTTTACACATAAAAAATAACACACAGAGTTAAGTTTTACACTCAAAACGTCAGGGGGTTCCATGTTTTAGGGGAAACCCACAAGGGGATTTTGTGTATTTTTCCCTAAAAATTAAGTAGGGGAAGAGGAATAAATATCTTTCCCTTTATATGGATATTTAAAAAATTAAAATGGTAAAGAGAGAAAATGAAATATCATATAAATTGACCATTATACCTCTTAGTTTTTTAAAAGAAATATATATATATATAATCATGACATCATAAGAGAAAATTAGTGTTATTATCTTCTCTTTGTTATGAAGAGAACCATTATTCAAATTATATATATATAAATTGACATCATAAGAGAAAATTAGTGTTGTTGTCTTCTCTTTTTATGAAGAGAATCATTATTCAAATCTTACCCTTCAATTATTAGAAAAAAAAAAAAAAAAAACAAACAAACAAACACTAGCCTTGGGGCTGACAACGAATATGAGGTATAAAGAAACACGAGACTGTTCATTTGATAAGGCTTTGTAGGGAAACATCACCCTATAGTTGTTCCACAGCTTGAAATCACCACCGAGAAAGTAAAAGATCAAGACTTGTCCAGGTTTGAATCTTTCCCTATCTCACACACAAAATCTATCCTTAATCAGTCAATAGCTTTTGCCTTGAACCTTTTCATGATGCATGCAGGATTACTTCTATAGGATATCTTTACCTTTTTTCTTTTTTTTCTTTTTTTTTTTTTAAAGAATGAAATGAAAATATACTTTTAAGAAGTATTCCATAGAATTTTGTGGGGAATTTTTAGTGAAAATGAATGAAATGAAAAGGAGAATATTTTTCCCTTCTAATCATTTTTCCCAAAAGTACTGAAAGAGAAACACTAATATTTTATCCATATTTTGAGGAATATATATATATATATATATATATATATAGTATATATATAATATATATAATTAGTTCAATTATATATTTTTGACTTTTTATTTTATAATAAACTTCAAAATACGTTCAAGAATATTCAATTCATATTCATAATATTTATTTTTATTTTATTCCATTCCCTTATAGTTTAACTATTTATACTCCTAATTTAGTAGATTAATGAACCCCAAACCCTAGTGTTACTTTTATGCATACAGAATAAGATTCCTCATGCAAGAGGAGACATAGAAATAAAGAAGATGTGTGGATCTAGTTAAGAAGGCAATAATTGAAGAGAGCAGAATTTCATTGGCCCTTCAAGTATTCTCTTATTCTATCATTATCTTCATCTTTATCTTCATCTTCTCTCTCTTGCCCCAACAAAACCTCTTAATGACTTTATATATATTAATAACTTGCCACCAAATTATCTCATCTTAATACTTGATTACCCTCCACCTCCCTAGGTCGACGTAAGCATGATTTGGAGGTACAATAGCTGCGAAGTCTCTCGAGGTTTACTTGGCTTCATTTATTTATTTAATTATTTATTTATTTTTATCTTCTCGGCTTTTATTTTTGTTTCAAAACACACACAGAGAGGAGTAGAGGGAAGATGAAGAAGAAGAAGAAGAGAGTTGTTTGATAATTGATAGGGAAACCATGTTTCCACATCGTTCATTGCCAACAAAATAGATCCATTACAAAATAATGACTTAAGAATTTTATTTTACGAGCAACTATCCTCAAATTCTTTTAGGAAATCAAAGTTAGAATTTGTATGGATACAATAGATTTCATACATATGTTTTTTATTTTTAGGTTATAATTGGTGAAGATAGAGATGAATATATAGCAATTAATTTTGCATTTGGATGAATAGAATTGGTTCTATAGTATGAAATTTTAAATAACACTGTTAATTATTGATGCCATAGTACAGGATTTGGGTACATGATACTATTAGAATTTTCCAAATAACGAGGTTTTGAAAGTAATAAATTGCAATTTATCTATATTTAGAGGCTAGTCCATATTTAACAATTTCCCATGTCTTAAATTTTCTTTTTTTGGGTAAAGATGTTTGAAATTGTTATAGTACAAATTTGGCTATAAGAAAATCATATATTCTTAAATAAAATGAATTAGATAAGCAAAGTTATTGTAATACTAACAATGCAAATTATGTAGGTTCCAATTAATTTAACAGTTAATTTTTATTGTTATCTAATAAAAAACCTAGTTTTAAATCCCTTTTACAAATAATAATAATAATAATAATAAATCTATTGGTGTTTTGACCTCGGTATTTCTTCCTTCTTTTTCTTCTTCTTCTTCAATTATTTGTGTTCTTTTCTATTAGTTTTTTTCCTCACTTGGGGTTTATATATTAAGCTTGTTTAGGATGGTTGAAAGCTTAATCTTTGACTTTTTCTCTCTATATTTTCAGATGGTTTATCTCAAGCTACATACCAATAAGATGAAAGATAGCACAAGCCATGATCGGATAGGGTATTATATATTGTGATCATTGAAATGCGGGTGAGTTTATTCCATGATATGCTTGTTAAGTGAGCAGTCTTTTTGCTGATTAACCTTTGTCTCATTGTCTGTTTGGCCTTGAAAATTTTGGTTATGACCAGAGTCATCACAACCCTAAACACAATTTCTTTATCTAATATGATCTTCTTTTTTTAAACATGGGGGGTATTGAAGGCATATCAGCGCAACATTATATGTGTGTACGCTTATATCTTATGTGTTATCATGGGATCAGGATCTTTTAGAGTTTCTAAAGAACTTTATCAAATAGAGGGATCAAGATCCTCTAAGAACTCTACCAAATAGAGTTTCTAGGGAACTCTACTAAATAGAGTTCTTAAAATCCTAATATTTCTTTTTATAATAAATGGTCCAGATTATGTCATATCATCTTTCCACTAACAAAACCCCTAAAATATTAATATTTATTACTTGTTAACACTTACCACTTAACATACGTTATTTTCAAACAAAAAATACAAAAACTTGTCTGTAAATAAAATAAAATAAAAACTCAAACCCCCTCACGTCATCGCCAAACTACGTCTGTGTTTGGATTCTCTACTTAAAAGTGATTTCACAGATTTTTATGCATAGAATGCATTTTGCAAAAAATCTAAGATGTTTGGTTGGGATTTTGGAAAATGCAAAATGCATTCTAGGCAGAATGTATTTTGCAAATTCTCATTTTTAAAGCAGAAGTCAGAATCCAAAATATTTTGGATTCTGATTCTAGCTTCTACTTTTAATTTTTGCTAAAGTAAATGGGACCCACTTACAATAGTTTATTACTCCAACAACTCTTTTTTCCTTGCTTAATTTTTCTCTTTCTTTCTTTTATTTTCCTTCACTCTCTTTTGTTCCCTACTTTTTCTCTTTTTTTTTATGTGTTTCTTATTTTTTCTCTTTCTTTATTTTATTTTTGAAAAAGTATTCTCATTTTTTCATTTTGTATCAAAGAACCAAGATGATTTGGAATGATCGTTAGTAATGTTTTTTTCTTTGTTTAATGTAAACTTGTTATGATGTGTTTTTTCCAGCACTTTATTTGTAATGTTTGGATTTTATGTCACATTATGTTTTTTTTGAGAAATGGGGAGGGGTGTGAACTATGAGGAGGAAATGAGAGAAAAAAAAAATGAGATGGGTGAGGGGATGTATGTGTGTGGTGGGGGAGAAGAAAAAAGAAAGGCAGGGGGTACATGGGTGGTAGGGAAAAAAAAAAGGAAATAAAAAAGAAAAAAGAAATGGGGAGTGGGGTATACGTGTATGGTGGGAAAAAAGGGAGAGTGGAAAAAGAAAGAAGAAAAAAAATTGAAAGGGAAAAAACTAAATTGGTTTTATTTGTATGTTCACTTTATTTGGTGCAAAGTGTAGAATTGTGAAAATTTATTTAGAGGATGTCTATGATATTTTTTTATCATAAATGATTTGTGTATATCTCTATTGCACACACAATACACATTTCTTTATATTTTTTTATTACATTGTTCAAATTTTATAAAAATGTGTGCAAGGAGATGTGCACAAATCATGACCTATTTTTTTTATTAGTAGACATTAATTTAAATCACAACGTAATACTTTATTTCTTTATTACATTGTTAATTTTGTATTGGTAGTAAATGTATTTTTAGCCTTGTATTGAGATATTTAAAAAAAAAAAAATGTTAATTACATAATGTATACTAATAATATATTATTTAATAGGAAGAATGCATTCTTTAAAATACCAACCAAACACAATTCCTTTAAGCATAATTACTTCTTATAAATAATTTCAATATTTTACCAAACGCATTATTTTCAACAAAATACATTCTAGAGAATGTATTATCGAGAATGCATTCCTAGAATGCATTCTCGATAATACATTCCCAAAATAGAGGATCCAAACACAGGCTACATCTCTCTAAAATCATCCAAAACAAAATTCCCAAACTTTTGGGTTTTCTTCTTCATCTACAAGACAATCTCTTCCAATTTTCACAATCACAAATCCCTGACCAAAGCAAATATTCTGAAATTATGAAACTCAACTCTGAAGTAATGAAAACACAGGAAAAACAACATGGGCCAAACCATATCATAGTTAATTCATGTGCTACATTGTAGGTATTCAAATTTATCAACTTTTATTCTACATGTTCTTAAGTGTGAAATAGCATTAACAAGACAACGTTAAAAAGACAATTAGTTTGGGAATTTTGAAGAGATCCAAACGTGCCTTGCCCCAATTGACCTATCTATAGTCATTCATGGATGATTTGAAGAGATTGCCTTGTAGAAGATGATGTAGAAGAAAATTAACCCAAAAGTTTGGGATTTTGTTTTGGATGATTTTAGAGAGTTGGAGTTTGGCAATTGCGTGAGAGGATTTGAGTTTTTTTTTCTCCTCTTAATGTCTGACAAGATTTTGTTTTTTTTTTTTTTTTTTTTTTTTTTTTTTAATAACTGTTAAATGATAAGTGTTAACAAATTAATTGATAAAAAGTAACGAAGATCCAAGGGTAAGAAATTTTGATAATTAATTCTAATACTTAGCTTCCTGAATTCTTGGATCTTAAATATGATATATATATATATATATATATATATATATAAGTCAAGGGTTAAGTAAATTTTGTGTGGTATCCTTAATTATTTTTTATTTATTTATTTTTAACTTTTTAAATGTTGATTTGTGATAAGCATTGCAAAAATGTGCTTAATAATTGAATTCATATTGAGATAAATTGAATGACAATATCGAAGTTTAATTAGCCATTTGTTTGGTTATTGATGGGATTTGGTGTGTGAGAACTTGAGGTTAGATGGTTGTAGAATTCTACTTTCCTTTATGTGTATTTTACAACAAACATATATAGGAGTCCCTATTATTAGATGGTTGCTCTACTCATCCAAACCCCCTTAGTAGTCATTGGTGATCAATACTTGAATTTCTAAACACTTTCTCAATTAATTGATACTCGATATGGGAAAATTTTGGAATCAAGAAAAGATTTTCTTATAAAGTTTCCTCTGAACAAAAAAAGAAATTGACAACCAACTACAAAATGAAAATATCATTATTAAACTTAAGATGAACCCTATTCAATCCTAAATTTTGGGGTCGAATGGACAATGAATCTGAGGTATAAGCAAAGGACTGTTCATTTGACAAGTCTTCCCATGGAATTTAACACCCTAAACGTTCTCATGGAAGACATTATCAAACGGGTATCAGCTCAATTAATGTTTCCAGGTGTGATTTCTCTCTCCAGGTACTCTCTCTCTCTCTCAACAATAAGAAAAAAAAAAGTTTATTTTGTCACAAGTAATTAATGAATCCTGATAATAGAATAGTACTTCAACAATATATTAGAGTGATTATTCAGTAGTCCAGAACTACAAATAAATACGTAGTCCCCCTCTCACATGAATGGTGGGTCCTTTAATTAGTAGGATCCACATTTATGTGTTGGGACCCACCATTCATATGAGAGGGAGACTATGCATTTAATTGCAGTCGTGAACTACTGAATAATTTTTTATATATTACACTTTTTCATTAACTATATGCATTCATTATCATCAACTTTGTTTTTAGGAAACATTAATTATGATTAACATTAATGAGTCCAATATATATATATATATATATTTTGACAAAAAAGGAATATAATAGTATTCGTGAGTATTATATTAAGTTTTTTTTGAGTAAAATGATAGAAATTTTATTGAAGAAAATAACCATACAGGACAATATACCAAGAAGCAAAAACCAACTACAAAACTCCCGGTAACTCAAGTGGGCTGTCCTCAACCCAAACTTTTGTCAATTTTGAAGATAAACCAACTTGTGCTAGAGTTGTTGCAGCAAAATTAGAGCCATTTACTGCAGATTGCAATGTAAAAGACCGTAATTGCTGTACATAGAACTGAATTTCTTCTAGCCACATGTCTTCAATTGCTTAATGTTTCATGTCCGTCATATACTCATATATATTAATATATATATGCTTTAAACTCCTTGTGTCTACAGTCATATTCAAGTATTCACCACATTCCATGCGTTTACACTAGACAACAAAACAAAAGTTCCACATATTTTACTGTTTTTCTTATAAATAAGGTGAAGTTCAAGTTACACAATCTAACTCTTTATTAATATTATACAGTTTAATAATTTTTTGTTGAATTATTTTATTGATAATCCAACTTTTGGATAACACAATTTATCTATTTTTAATAGGTAGTTAAATTTTATGTCAATCAAGTGTTATATATCATCTTAATCTATAAACTCATGTTCTAACTTCTACGTATAATTTAAAAAATAAATAAATTAAAATTTAAACTTTTTAAAGATTAAATAATTGATCGCTATTAGATAATGTAGTATTAAAGTTTGTATTTGTATATTAAATTTGCATTTGTTTTTATTGTTGTTGTGTTGTATATCTTACCATGTATTTTTACGTATAAATAAATTAAACAACTCTCTCAATTAATTCTCAAGTTAACATGAGAGATTAAATTAAAATTATTTATGTTCTAACTTGGTATCAAATCCTTTTCCTACCATGTCCGGAGTGTCTGCATGGATAGCCAATGTGAAGTTAGCTAGTGATCAAGGGAGGGATATTGGCACGTTGATGAGCTTATTAATTTTCATTAAAGGAAAAATTGACTGCCTGATCATGACACAATGGAATTTAGAACGCATTACCAAGCTTTAGAATTACATGATGTTTGTAAAACTTGTTCACACAAGTTCATAGTTTAAGATATAGGTCATAGAATTTAATGTTGCGCTTCCTTCTACAATATGTCTTTGAGAGTGTTATAGCTTGATCAGATTAACTTAGCTAGTCTTGTATTTTATTTTTTTTGGCATACGTAATGAATACAATTTTATAGCCTCTAATTAAATTGACTGCAATAATACAACATGATCATGTCAATTATATCATAATATGGACTGCGACTTGGCTTTCCAAATTCAGCACGTAATCACATCATTAACCAGCGTTATCCAATTACCAGCGAATGATCAGAAGATAAACATAACTTCCGTTTTCTTCCTTCTTTTAGACATATGATAATCCTGTCTGGCCAAAGTGAGTTCTTGATAGTTTTTGGATAAACCTTATCTCCTTAGGTGTAGAATTTCATGGCTCATATTGTAGCCAATCAACTAATCAAATTATGGGTTATGTAATTGACTGCTTATTGGTTATTACTTTATTATATAAGGGTTAAGTATTATATAGCCTACAATGTTTTTTGTCGCTTTTGTTTAGCAGGAAACCAATCCTTTTGTAAATAGTTCTTTTCCACTCTTTTATTTATAGTGATTTGATATAAACCTAACACATTTGGACTATAAAATAGCACATATTTAATTTTAAATTGACCATGTTAAATAATCTTGACTTTATCATGCGCTTTACTTTGAAACTTGAGGGGCTTTCATTCGATTAAAGTACAAAATTATCCCCCAAAACACAATAGGAAAATAAAATATACTTAATGAAGTTACCCTACTATACAGATAGTGCTTGGTTTGGTTTCTTTGTTTTTTTTATTTCTTATACCATAACGAAATGCCTTAGTCAAGTTCTAAATCATTTTTTAACAAAAAATTTGCTCCATTAAGCATTTAAAGATTCGATTATCCTCTTGCGTGTCAAATCTGTCGATGAATACCAATAACTACAAAATTGAAGCCTAAATTGATGGCTTCAATGGTTGTCATTAACAGTTTCACACGTTAGTCAAGGTACATAAACACATTGACAATTTGACAAAGTACTTGAATTATTGTATATACATAAAAACTCCTACTTTTACGGGATCTCAAAATGATGATTGATAGGAGTTTAATTTAGTGCCCATTTGACGGAAAATTATATAATATTCCGGGAGTACATTAAATGCGTACTCCCTCCTCTCACAGAAGTGGTGGGTTCCACCATGAATTTAATTAGCAGGACCTACCACTTCTGTGAGAGGAGGAAATACGCATTTAATGTACTCTTGGAGTATAATATAATTACCCCCATTTGACAACTGTAGGAGCTTTAAAAAACACGTTCCCTTATTCGATAACTTTTTTTTTTTGTTTGGTAAATGCTAAAAACGCATTATGGCACCACTTTTATATTATAAAAAGCGCACTTTTCCAATGGACCTCAACCATCCATTTCAAAACCGCATGTTTGCTAATCATGGAGTTAAAAAAAGGAACCCTTATTTCTTCTTATTTTATTTTATTTTATTGGGGTTTTCTTTTTATGGACATGATTTGGCTACAAATCAATTTGTAGTTAGTTTACTACAATTCACTATATGACAACTTATAAGACCATCCACATATATTATTTAAAGAAGTCACATGACTCATTAAATAGGTCATGTGACTAAAATACACGTGAATAATCTTATTAGTTGACACATAGTAGGTTATAGCAAGTTGGCTATATATGGGTTTGCAGCCAAACTCTGTCCTTTAATCATGTGACTAAAGTATACATGAATGATTTTGTTAGTTGACACGTAATTAGTTATAGCAAGTTAACTACATACGGGTTTATAGCCAAACTCTGCCCTTCTTTTATAAGGAGTGATTCACGGCCATTGTAGCTATTACTATGAAAATATAATATTACATCTCAGGCCCAATAGAAAAAATGTGACAATGTGTAACATTGTAAGGCTTACAAAGCCCCAAGCTTTAATCAGCAATTCAGCCCAGCCCAATTTGATTCGAGCTTAGACAGAGTATTATTGCTGGCCAACGAAGACTACAATGAAAACGAAATATCGGAAATGACGATTTTGACCTTGTGTTGAATCACATAGTATGGTCTGAATCTCTCTCTCTCTCTCTCGATCTAACCCAACCGAGCACAAAACGAAGAATCAAACTCAGCAGCGCCACCGTTGTCTCTGTTTCTCTCTCAGTCACTCGGGCCAGAGGTTCTATTTCCCTTTTTGCCCTCCACCTTCATTTCATTTTTATTTCTTTGATTTGAAATTCAAATTGTATTCAATTTCGTTTTAATTGCATTATTTCTATTATTATTCATGAGCTTCAAATTGTTAGGCTATTAAAATAGTTTAATTTTTTACTCGTAGTAGATGAAAGAAAATAGAGATTCACCAGTTAGCTCTCTCCCACTCATTCTTGACGTAGATGATTTCAAGGTTAGCCTCCAAAAACGAACTTAATTGTTTTTCCAGCTCTTTAAATGAACTTAATAAGAGACATATAATATAATATTTTCAAAATTATAGGGAGATTTTTCATTCGACGCCTTATTTGGGAACTTGGTGAATGAGCTTCTTCCGTGGTTCCAAGACGAAGAAGCCGCGGATTCATCGGAAGGCGGGGGGCATAGTAGCATCGATGCTCTGTCGAATGGACATTTGCGAGGGGATGCTGCAAAATCCGCTGCTGCGGCTGCTGCTGCTTCACCTTTATTTCCAGAAGTGGATAAACTATTAGCTCTATTCAATGATTCTTATAAGGAATTGGTTGATCTAAGAAAGCAGGTACGCTAACCGACATTAGGTTATGGAACATGTTGATGAGGTTTTCGTTATTTATTTATATGTTTTTGTACTTCTTGAAGATTGATGGAAGACTGTACAATCTCAAGAAGGAGGTGTCGATACAAGATTCTAAGCACCGCAAGACACTTGCTGAGGTTAGTCGTTGTGAAATATTATGAATAATGTGTTCCGCATTGTCTTTAATTATGGGGTTTTCAACTAATTGGAAAAGTGTGCATTTGATGAGTTTGAATGTGAAAATTGAGTTGCTTACAATAACTGTTTCAGCTGGAAAAAGGTGTGGATGGGTTGTTTAGTAGCTTTGCTAGGTTGGATTCGCGTATTTCGAGTGTTGGACAGACTGCTGCTAAGATAGGAGATCATTTGCAGGTAAAGCTTTCCTATGCTTTACAGCCATACGCCTATGATCCCCTATCTCCATTGAAACTTTGTTATTTTATGTTTTCGTTTATATGGTATTTTCTTGTCAGAGTGCAGATGCTCAGCGAGAAACTGCTAGTCAAACAATAGATCTCATAAAGGTATTTGGCAATTGGTGATTTATTTTATGCTAACCATTTGTTTAGGATGCACTAACTCCATCTTATTAATTAATTTCTTGCAGTACTTGATGGAGTTCAATAGCAGCCCAGGAGACCTAATGGAACTTTCGCCTCTATTTTCTGATGACAGCCGTGTCGCTGAGGCTGCTTCAATTGCACAAAAATTGCGTAAGATGGCCTCACTTTCCTATAATGTTATATTTTCATACATTTTCACGAGCCAACATCTTATTGATATTGATTTGCATAAGCATGATGATGTTCTCTCCAAACTTATCAGCCTTTTGTGACTTGTTGATGAATCATTCTTTTGTTAGTAGAATTAGTTGTGAGGCCCATTTCGTGGAAAACTGAATTTGTAATATAAACTTATATGTAAAGGCATGAGAAAAATAGTTCTAACTTCTTTGCAAATCTGAGAAGAGTGTTGAAAACTAAGATTCGGTGGGAGATTGTATCATATAAGCAGAATTAAATGATATTGTTTCTCTTCATTGCGAATGACTAAAGATGAATGTGTAGAGGCCACAAAGAGTTTGAAAGCTATACCCATTACCCATGATTAGTTTTTTTTTTTTTTTAATATGTTAGGTAAATGAAACCAGATTTATTTGTCACATGATGTTAGCGGAGTTGCTAATCTACAGAAATGTCAGACATGCAAAGATGTCATCTTCTGGAAACTTTAAAAAGTTTCAGTTAAAACTTTGAACTTTCTAAATTCCTTCAATTCATCCCCTGAGTGAGTACTTATGAACTGAAGGTAACAAAAATTCAAGTAAATTGTACTTACAACATATCTGGATACTAAATGACATGCCACATGAATACCAAGCTGTATCTTTTAGTGCAAAAAAAAAAAAAAAAATCTCATTAAACTATGACATCTTTATTAAATTGTGTTATCTATAAGAACTACATAGATATTATGTCTCATTAGTATGTGGCTTTCAAATGTGGAAGTGTGTTCCCATTTCAGTGTTTTGAGTACATTGTAAATTTGTATTACAATCTCCCTATCCGAGTATCTAGCTGCTTATGTAATAGTAAAAGAAACTGGCAAATGATAACTTCGCTGTTTAAACTTTTAAATCCAAACTTGTCCCAGAATGACTTTCTATCTTGAAAGTCAAATACATACTGTACTGATGAGTATAGCCTTTCATTTCTCTATAATTATGTCTCAAATGTTTACCAAGCAACAGTTACATGGCAATCATGTTAGAGAAATTTCCAATATGATTGTGTTAAAGATGAATTATCTGTGCTAATATTTTGATGCTTTCTCAAAGGAGAGGAAGTTACCCACTCCCCTGCCCCTCTATAAAAGGGCGAAGGGTTTGCTTTCATTAATATACTTTTCTTTTTGATACTTTTTTATGCTTTTCCTGCAGTATAAGCAACTAACTGTTTATTGATTTTAGGGTCATTTGCTGAGGAAGATATTGGAAGACAAGGCATAGGTGTAACATCAGTTATGGGAAATGCTGCTGCTAGCAGAGGATTGGAAGTTGCGGTGGCGAATCTGCAGGATTATTGTAATGGTAACTTTTTATTTATGTTTTATTAAAATCAAAATCATATATTGTATTAAAATCAAAATCATATATTGTGTTCTGAATAAGAGTTTTAAGAAATTCACTTTGTTTGAAAAATACACACATAAATTTGCTATATATATGAGTCAGGGTTGGTGTAACATTGAAAAATGTTATACCATTAACTAACTTTTATTTGGATGAGTTTTTTGACAAATCCACCATTGGATTACATTTTCTCCTTAAACTCATCATGCTTGCTAAATATCAAGACGATTAGAGGTCAAAAACTGAGTATCATTTACTTGGGCATTAAATTCCCATGATTTATAGACAGACATGAGTATCATGTTTTGACACAGAAAAAGGGTGTCAGGGCAGTCTACTTTCAAACATATAGACATGGCTAAACGTGTAAATATGTGCATCTCTGCGAATTTATAATACTAATTATATATCTATCTATGTTTGAGTTTGTATTTACACACATGGGATACATAGATGAAACATGAGGACTTTTGATGGTGTTGAGCGACCTAACTTTGTAATCAAAGAGTATCTACTGAGGTCCCTGTATGATTGGATAATTTACTTGGGTCGCCTCCCCCGATATCATTTTTTGATTTTATAGACTTTTTGTACTTGTGGTTGTATTCTTTAGGAAGGGATAGATTCACATCTCTTGTATGTGATCTTCCCTTCTTTTCGAACAAAGTTTTTTTTTGATAGGTAAAAAGGATTATATTAAAAAGAACCAATGTGTGCACAAAATGTGCACACAAGTGGCCAAGCAGTTACAAAATAGAATGAGAATCAGAAGCAAAACTTAAAGAAACAAGAAAATCAGCAACACTAGCAGCTGTATTATTTACGTATGATTTAGGTAGTGATTAATGTGTTCTCTTGGTTACATCTATATCAGCATTTCCCTTAAATATTGGAGTTAGAGGATTATTTTTATCCTTTCTATCAATATGTTTCTTCTTATGTAGAACTGGAGAACAGATTGCTGGCTCGGTTTGATGCAGCATCACAGAGAAGAGAATTGTCTACAATGGCAGAATGTGCTAAAATTTTATCTCAGGTAATTATATTTGTAAGGCCTGATAGGTAATAATTTATTTAGTATTAATTCTAACTTCATGGTGTTATTAAGTAGCTCTCCCCCGCTTCTCTCCCTTCCCATTCTAAACTAGAATGGCAGAATGAGAAAGATCAATTGTAGGTCACTTACAATAGTTTGAAGGCTGTTGGCTAATATTAGTTGTGAATTAGTGTTAGTATATGTTAGTCTTCTCCAAAAAGCGTGAAATTTTTACAACTTTGCTAGTAGTTTTGGTTTTTTATTTTTTGACAAGTAACAGCATTTTATTAAAAAAAAGATTATATCATGTTCATGATTAAAAACACAAGGATAACCTAAAAGAATTACAAAGAATTATGCACAAGTGTTAAGAGAGGAAACAAAGTCTAAAATAGAATTACCATGCATGAATCCCCATGCTCGGGACCAATCAAACAGGGTCCAAAAGAAAGCAGCTTCCAGCTCATCTGGAGAGCGCTCCATATCTTTGAAAGTAAGACAATTGCGCTCCCTCCACAACAGCCACATTAGACATAGCGGAATCAGGTTCCAAAATATCCGATGAGTGCTTACCCAACCACTTCCACCATCCTAACAATAGATCAGTGACCATTCCAGGTAAAACCCACTGAATCCCAAAAAAACCAAGGGCCCTACTCCACAGCCCAAACGTAGTTTCACAATGGAGCAACAAGTGAGCAACCGTCTCCCCATTACAATGGCACATACAACACCAGCCTACCAAAGAGAACCCCTTCCTAATAAGATTATCATGGGTAAGAATCCTTCCCCACGAGCTGGTGGAAGCAATGCAAGGATGGGGTTTTTACTTCTCGTCAATCATTATGCCTTGATTGATAAACGGGGGGTAAGGTTCCCTTGGAAAAGCATATGGCGGGTTAAGGCTCCTCCTAGGGTGGCTTTCTTTGTTTGGAACTTGGGGTCCTTTTGATGGATAATCTTATGCGGCGTGGGTAGCAGGGTGGTGTTGTATGTGTTGTTGTGATGGGGAAACTTAATTTGTTACACGCCAGAAGCTTTGGAATTATGTCTTCCACTTTCCGGGTCCATTGGGTTGTGCCAAAGGTGGCAGGCATGGGTGGCCTGGTTTGGTATTTCTCACATTTGGACCCATAGAGCGCTGTATAATAAGAGCGAACATGAATCACATTATTCCCAGTCAACTGCCAACTCATCTTATCACACCCTTCCTCCCGAGGGATTTTAGAATAAATAAAATCCAGAAAGGAAGTCGAAGACTCTAATTCCCAATCATGAAAATCCCTGAGGAACCGTACATTTCAGCTTGTATTTGTAATCAAAGGTGTTGTTTGTAGTTTCAAGCCGTTATTGTGTGGTGTTTTGTATACTGTGTTTTTTTTTATAAGTAATAACATTTTCTTGAGAAAGAGGAGATATGCACACAGGATGTGAACACAAAGTGCTCCTAAAAGATTACAAGCTGAAATCATTACAAACAAAAAGAAAGGGAGCTATTAAAATCTACCACAGGATATAAGTCACTAGTGCCTTTAGTTGTAGAGCACTCTAACAACAATATCAAGAAGCTAGCTTTCAACTCCACAACATTAAGATCTTTTTTATTCTACTTTTTGAATGCCCTATTTTTTTTTAATGACGAGGAACCTCACCAATGTAGGGTCCTTTGGATCCACCCTTGAGTAGTAAACCCCGGATACTTTAAGACCTCTTTTATTCTCCTTTAAAAGAAATGGTGGCTTCCACAGTGCTGCTGCCTATGCTATGCCTTTATTTGCAAACGCCCAATGACCTGGCTTCTGCATAGATGCATAGACTATTCTTGGTGAATTATATTGTTTGCCAAAGGGGTCAGCACATTAAACTGTGATTAACTGCTTTTTATTTGGTTACTTGCATCTTCAAAACATTAATGGCTGTCTTTTTTTTTATTTTTTTAAATCTGAAACTTATGATGCAACTGACTGCTCTGTCAAAATCATAAGAATAGATGCAAAGTGCCTGTAGATTTCCTGTCTTCTTTATTATTGTCTTTATACTTTTAATTGTTGTTGAGTTTGGGTTTTTTGTTTATTTGTTTCTATACGTCTGCCTGGTGTCCATGAGGGAAGTAAGGTGGTGTGGGGTGTGGGGTGTGGGAGATCATTTTATATGTAGTTCTTGGTTGTTTCATTTTTCTACGATTTTGATTTGATCTATTTTCATTTTAAGTAGATAATATGAATTTAGGAAGCTGTAATATCAGGATGAATCAACTAGGTTTAACTGGATCTGAATAATCTGTTAAAAGTGCGCTGAAGGATCCCCCTCCTTCCCTCACCTTTCTTTTTCCTTCTTAATCTGACTGGCCAACTTTTGCAATGCAGTTTAATAGGGGTACTAGTGCCATGCAACATTATGTGGCAACACGTCCTATGTTTATTGATGTGGAAGTCATGACTGCAGACACAAGATTGGTTCTTGGTGACCAGGGTGCACAAGCTAGTCCCAGCAATGTTGCTCGTGGGCTTTCTTCGTTGTACAAAGAAATTACAGGTTTGAAGGATTGTCACTCATCTTAATGAGAAGGATTGAATTCTTCGATAGATTTGTTAGGTCTTTGTTGTTTCTCTTGCAGATACTGTGCGTAAAGAAGCAGCAACAATTATGGCTGTATTCCCTTCTCCCAATGAAGTTATGTCAATTTTAGTTCAGGTATTCTGGCTGGGATTCTTTTCTTCCTAGTTTCATGGATTTCATGTTTTGCAATCAAACTTTAATATAACATGAAATATTGTATTGGTTGGTAATTTCATAAATATGACTACTTTTTTATGTTGAATGCAGAGAGTTTTGGAGCAGCGAGTGACAGCTCTCCTCGACAAATTATTAGTGAAGCCATCTCTAGTGAATCTACCTTCTATTGAAGAGGGTGGACTTCTATTAGTAAGTAGATTAACTATGGTTTTTTCTTTTTTACTTCTTACACCAATGCCAGGTTGAACTAACACTCTCATCTTTATTTAATTTGTATTTAACTTGAGTTTTCAGTATCTTAGAATGCTAGCAGTGGCATATGAGAAGACACAAGAACTTGCTAGAGACCTACGAGCTGTTGGATGTGGTGACTTGGATGTTGAGGGTAATGAATTTAATTTGCTTATGTTTTTGCATTTTACCTCAACTTTTTCCTTATTGCAAGATTTCCATCTCTAAGAGTAAATACTGGTTTGGCCAATGACCTTTGGGCCAAATGGCACCACCACCATAAGTATGGGCTATTGGGTGCAATTGAGGGTTCAAGTCCAGAGGGTGAGTAGATAGACCAAGCCAAAAAAAAAACACTTTGGATATCAGAGGTTAAGGATTAATGAAGTAACCATGTTGACAATGTCTGAGGGTAAACTTTGGTAATATTAAAGGAAATTTAAGATAGAATAGTTTAGTGGAGAAACATGATGTCAGGCAGGTTTTCATGTTATCTTATGAGGCCAGTCTTAACTCAGGATGCCTGCTATTCAGGAATTTCCCTAGCTTTATGGTGAGTTATGTTGCAACAGTTCTGGGGAAAGCTAATTAGGTCATTGTGAATTGTGTAATATACCAGATAATAAGTGGTTTAATTTTAACCTGGCTCAATTGATTGATTCTATTGAATTCTAAAAGTTTTAGTGTTCATTCGTTCTTTAATAGCATTTATTTCTTTGGGTATTAGAGACATCAATTGTGAAAAGTCACACTCTATGTATAGACTTTTGACATATTTTTGCAATTTACTTGTGGATTTGTTTCAGATTGTTAAACTTTTTTTATCAAACTTCGGTCATTCTATATTGTATCGTAGTTGGTGACCTTGAATTATTACTTATAAATTATATTACAGTGTTAGTGCGTTCAAGTGAACATTGATATAAACGCACCCTTATTTAATTATTTGCCTTGATTCATATACAAGTTTCACCTTGCTGTCTTAATGGCAACTTTATTGATTCAGGCCTCACAGAGTCTCTCTTTTCTGCTCACAAGGATGAATATCCTGAACATGAGCAGGCCTCTCTTAGACAACTATATCAAGCAAAGGTTTGCTTCAATTTCATCATTTCTTTATCAAAGTTTTAACTCTCATCTTGTTTTAGTGCAAACAACCTGTAACTTAATTATGCTATGAAGATGGAAGAATTGCGCGCTGAAAACCAGCAGATCTCTGATTCAACTGGGACAATTGGGCGCTCAAAAGGAGCTTCAGTAGCATCTTCTCATCAGCAAATATCTGTCACTGTTGTCACAGAGTTTGTGCGCTGGAATGAAGAAGCAATTTCCAGATGCACTTTATTTTCATCTCAGGTATATTTGATCCTGCAATCAACATGTCATGTTATTTGAAGAAAAAAATGATAAAATGTACAAATGTGTTCACTTTCACTTTTATCACATTTTTGTTTTCTTTTTGTACAATCAGGTTATGCATTCTCCAAGTTTATTGCTTTAATTGAAAAATTGGAGATTTCTAAGTGGTTATTTGGTATATCTGTCCTTATACTTAAAGATAGGAATAGTAAGCCACTTAAAAACACCATTATAAGTCAAACTGCAATGAGGGTTGTTTCTAAATGGATGAGTGGGAAGATTGAATAACGGAAGAAGGTACTTGGAATGGTGGTTTGATATTATGTGTCTGTCTCTTTTGGATCCAATGGTAGAAAGAGACTAGTTAACAAAATGGTGGATTCCTTTGCCACCTGTACCAGTTTTCATCTCAGAGCTCTGTTCTACTTGGATTTAAAGTTTCAGATACTTTACCAGTTTTCTAATTAACTTTTAACATGTCCTTGAACAGCCTGCTACCCTTGCAACCAATGTAAAAGCGGTTTTCACTTGCCTGCTAGACCAAGTAAGTTGTCAAATAACTTAAGGTACTCTCTGGATTTGTGTCATAGGAGCTCAATTTTTTTTTCTTTTTGCAGGTTAGTCAATACATAACTGAAGGGCTGGAACGGGCTAGAGACAGCCTGACTGAAGCTGCTAATTTGAGGGAAAGGTTTGTGCTGGGCACAAGTGTTAGTAGAAGGGTGGCTGCTGCTGCTGCATCTGCTGTAATTACCTGATCCTATTGCCTTATTTGTATATTGATTTGCATTGTGAGCTATATTTTGAAATTCTTCTGTCTAAAGCGGAATATAGTTAACCGAACATAAGAGTGTTTGATGCGTAGGCAGAAGCTGCTGCTGCTGCTGGCGAAAGCAGTTTCAGATCTTTCATGGTTGCTGTACAACGTTGTGGTAGTAGCGTAGCTATAGTTCAGCAAGTATGTTGGGCTGCCTCTTTAATTGTTTAAATTTAGATCATGAGATAATGATCTGATATGATTGAGAACTTAAAAATGATATGAACATTTCCCTGCAGTATTTTGCAAATTCTATTTCTCGGTTGTTACTGCCCGTAGATGGTGCGCATGCTTCTTCATGTGAAGAAATGGCAAATGCTATGTCCAGTGCAGAGGCTGCTGCTTATAAAGGGCTTCAACAATGCATTGAAACTGTGATGGCTGAGGTCAGTTACTAAATTACATCTTTTGTTTAGATTCTAGTGCAAAGAAGCAGGTAAGTAGGAACAAGTCCTTTATTAATTGGTCAACTGATGATGGAATCCAATACTTTTCAGGTGGAGCGATTGCTTTCGGCTGAACAAAAGGCAACGGATTATCGATCACCTGATGATGGAATTGCTCCAGATCATCGACCAACAAATGCCTGCACAAGGTAAATCCAACTGAAAAATTTGAAACTTGTGATTTATTAATAAAGCTGACTTTTTTGTGGGTTCTGAAAACTGAATGGATGTGAGATATATATATATATATATGTATTTTTTTTCTTTCTAGAGAATTTGTAATATGTGTATATTTTCATTATTTATTTTCTTCACCATTTTAAAATATAGTTTTTTAAGAAATCTATATATAACCTTGTTTTTACTTTTTCAGTTATTGTGTTTGTCCCTTGGGTTGGACTAGTGGTTCCCAAAACCTCATGAGATCCATGAGGGGGCTTGGGTTTGAAACTCCTAGCCAGCATCTTGGGGCCACTCCCAAGGGATTCCTCCCTGTAATTACTTGGTGTGTGTGAGACCGGGGGAGGGGGGGGCTGCACACCTGGGGGAATAGTTAGGTGCTCGAAGAGCTCTGAACACCCACATTAGCAATAAAAATCGGTGATGATTCGATTTTATGTGACAATTATGAGCCTCCATCTGTTACAGTAATTGAAAAAATATATTTGATTACCATGGAGTTTTTGGATATTGAGTAATGTTTCTCTTCTCTTGGCTAGAGTTGTAGCATATCTTTCCCGTGTGCTTGATTCTGCGTTCACTGCATTGGATGGCCTTAACAAACAAGCATTCCTGACTGAATTGGTATGATATTTGTTTTCTGAGGTTTCTCTTGATCCCTTATGTATATAACTCCATGACTTTAATGACTAATTTCTCTTTGACTCTTGTTGGCCTGGGTTACTTGCGTGCAAATGAGTTCAAGCATGCATTTGGTGAAGTAAGATGTGTGACGTGCATTTAGTATGTACAGAAACTTTCATAGATAATTATATTTTTGTTCATGATAAGCAAATTTACTGAGTTTTAGACAAATAGATTGCCTTCACACAGTAAATAATGAATTCTGGCAACTGATTTACTTTTCTACACAGCATGATTATTGTAAAGCATCATAATTATTAAACTATTTATCTTGTTGATTGTTTTTCCAGCAGCTTTTTCTGTACATATGTGATATTCTTTCACTTTTCTGTTTTTCTTTCTTCTAGGGGGTGGACTGCAAAATATGAAGTGTTAATATATTAAAGTATAACATCTTCATTCGCATATTAATTGATCATTTTGTTTTTTTAGGGAAACCGCTTGCATAAAGGGCTACTTAATCATTGGCAGAAGTTCACTTTTAATCCCAGGTGACTGGCTTGGCTCTAATGTTTATGCCCAGTTTTTTTTTTTTTCTCCATTTCTTGAAAGTTGTGTAGGATTGACATGGCAAATGGTTGTTTTTCATTATGATATAAATTGTTGCTTTCTTTTGTGACATAGGTCTTTTACTTATTGTGTGCGGATGTTGGCAGAAATTTATTCCTGCACATTGAGAAATTTGAAGTAATTGATTATATCTAAAAAGGATTAAGACCTTTTTCAACAAAAGAAATTGAAGAATTTTTTTTAACAACATATGGCAAATAATTACCCTTTTAAAGTATTCCCTTTTCTCTCACTCTGAAGTGAAATTTTGTAGTTCTCTTGTTACTTATGTTGGTGTCTATCTGGAATTGGCAGTGAGTAAATCTTGGGGTTTTGCTTCAGTAAACTTCTTATGTGGGTTTTTTTGTTTGTTTGTTATGACGTCTTTGTTTGATCCCCCAATAGTTCGGCGTCTTTATTGATCTTCCTTTATGGACTATATTGTTTGGAAAACTGTTGTTCCATTATTTTTCTATTGATTGTTTGTCTGATTTTTTCCTTGGCACCAATGTGTAATCACTCAGTGTCATCTGTCTTGTTGTGCTTTTCTCATTTTTGCAGTGGCGGAATGCGGCTGAAGCGTGACATAACCGAGTATGGAGAATTTGTGCGTAGTTTCAATGCTCCTTCTGTTGATGAAAAATTTGAATTGCTGGGCATGTAAGTTGCAAAATGCTTGCAAGATTTTCAATTTTATTCAATTTTGTATCTGAATTTACTGATGAATTTTTGTATTCAGCATGGCAAATGTCTTCATTGTTGCTCCTGAAAGCCTCTCATCTCTGTTTGAGGGTACCCCCAGTATCCGAAAAGATGCACAAAGGTATTATTGAGTACATTTGAAATTGCAATTTTTACAACACATATCCACTATTATCCACTAGAAATGCATTTTAATTTCCTTTTTTTTTTCTTTTTTTTTTAACCAAGAAGCACAAATTCCTTTTCCATTAAATACCAAGCATGGTTTACGAATGGTAGAAAATGTTGAAAATTTCTGGGGTTTTTTCCTCCTTTTCATCCAAACACATCCAGGAAGGAAGTGCATTTGAACACATTTCACAAGAACATGTTTTATCACAATGAAAAATTCATTTTTGTTTCAAGTTTATGACATTCTCTGGTAAGTGGGGAGTCAGGTTTAATGATGAAATTTTGATTCATCTGCCAACTCAGGTTTATTCAGCTTAGAGAAGATTACAAGAGTGCAAAACTTGCAGCCAGACTTAGTTCCTTGTGGCCAAGCTCTAGTTAATATGGGCGTGGAATGCTAATTTAAATATGACCTCTGAGATTTCTTGAGTGGTTCATAGCAAGCTGTTACTAAGCTGAGGGGATGGACTCCTCAAGTTGCATTAATTTTGTGGCACCTAAACCGGTACGAGATTAAATTAATGGCCAGGCTCATCTTTGGACAGAAAATTGGGTACCATAGATTGATTTTTTTTTTTTTCTTCTTTCTTGGAGTGTATATTTTTGAAGGTATGGATAGGATGACGCAATAGGTTCGTATTCTTTAAGCCTTTAACTTATGCTAGGTTCAATAGCTCTTGTTTGTGTGTGAGAGGAAATTCATGTTCTGGTGTGCGCCCTTGTAAATGACACTTTTTGGTATGAATAATGACAAAATTATTTGTTCTATTTTTCTTTTGATCTTTGCTTGTTTGGAGGGACACTCTTTGCTTAAAGAGAACCGTCAGTTAGGCTTTTGAGTAATTATCTCAGCTGAGAATGATTGTCTATAGTTTGCAGTTTGGAACATCGCATTTTCTGAAAGTGCAGTCGATCTGCAAGATTTAAGAAAGATGTGTTGCACAAATTAATAGATAGTTGGTGGGTGGATTATCAACTTCTTCATTTTGAGTTCAGTCAGAAGTGGACATTGGTGCTTGATTGTGTAATTCTACAAGCTTGCATAATATTTTTTGACAAAATTGAGCGAGATGCAGATTTGTACTTTAAACGCAAAAATGATAGCTAGTAGTATTAGTATATGTAGTAGAATAATTGATCTCTTAGTTTAGAACTCCAAAATTGTACTTATTACTTTTAAAAATAACTTTCAATTACTTCCCAACAAAAAGTAATATGATCGACAATCATTCAATATCTCAATTAATAAATTCTTTTGGCATCCAAAAAGAAAAAGTACAATTTTGGAGTTCTAAACTAAGAGATCAATTATTCTACTAGAAGAAAAGATATTAGTTCATAATATTTCTTAAGTTTATGATCTCAATATCGCTGCTTCAGGAGCACATTTGAGGTATGAAGTATAGTATATATGTTTTCCAACATGTCTACTTTAGTGAATCTTTCCCCACATAATTTTAATGATGAGCAAAATTGTACTCACTTATACTTTTAAAATTTTACAATTTCAAGTGCATCCATTCATAATGAGCTTTTGGGAGGAGTGCTTTTGCAACTTCAGGTGCTCGTATCTCTCCCTTAAATCATTTTATAAAATCAAAGGAAGTACTCAATCTTTTTAATTCTTCATTGAGATGATAGTGAATAAAAAGTGATCCTATTGGGATACTTGGTTGCCATCTTGATAGACTTAAGATAATATAAATAAGCATAGTGAAATTGCTTAATTTATCGTTGATCTATTTAATAATATCACTAGATATAAAATGTTTGGCATAAAACCCATAAGATTTTTAATACAATAAATAAACACTAAAAAATTTAGGCAACAGATCGATATGATTACAAAAAATTAGATGATAAAATTATCAATTTTTTAAAAAAAACTTATAGTGGATTGGAGTCACACAATTAACCTTTTTATCTTGAAAGACAATATGAGGACAACTTTCTTTAGAAATTTAGCTAGAGTCTCGTGTTGATAACGTGTTATAAAATAAAAAGAAAATAGCAAGAGAAAATAAATAAATCTGAAGATGAGAAAATAGTTTATGAACTTTCTTTGTTTTAAATGGTCATCCACACAATATTGTAAACTTGAATCTCCACTTTTACTCTTTGTTTTTCTTTTTTTTGAAATATCTCCTTATATCAAAACTGCTTTAATATGCAAGCCTAATATTACATAAGCTTAGGTTGGGCGGCACCAACCATTTATTGTGTCGGTGCCCAAAAGTCCACAAACAATTTATAACACCTACGATTTTTTTGTCGCTTTTAGCAAGAAACCAATCCTTTTGTAAATAGTGATTTTCCACTCTTTTATAGTGATTTGATATAAACCTAACACATTTGAAAACACAATCGGAAAATAAAATACACTAAATGAAGTTGCCGACAACATTGTGTCTAGACAATTACTCGATGTACAAATTTGACCCATAGCACCTATAGTGTTTTTATTTTTTTGGATTTAGATTGGCTCTAGTGCATTGTAGCCAATGCGATGCGGCCACGTGTCCAATTTCAGTCACATGTCGTAATCGCGTCGACTCTAGTGCAATGGAGCTAAACCATTCCCATTTTTTTTGGTGTTATCATAACTAAATGCCAAAGTGACTGGATTTAGTCAAGGTCTAGATCATTTTTTCATGCAATAACAAAAAATTTGCTCCATTAATTACTGTTGCATGTCAAATCCGTCGATGAATACCAATAATTACAAAATTGAAGGCTTCAATGGTTGTCAATGCACAACAATTTCACACGGTGTCAAAAGAAAGAACTTGCATTGCATGGCAGCTCATACTTAAAATATATTATATATTATATCACACCTCATCTTCCCTTTAATTTCCATGGGGGAAGTTCAGCCAATTCAAATTTCATTAGGTTTTGTTTCTTCTGAAAATTTCTTAGGGAAAAGCTCTATTTCTCAACTATATGCGAGTCTAAGACTATCCAAATTTTAACAGAAGAAATAGGAAAACAAGTTATGGATACAAAAATAATTATCAATTTAGAATTTTGTATTCTCTTGTGACTGATTGTATTTTTTTTTAATTTTTTGTTGCTAAACTTGAATCATTTCATTAAGAGGACAAAACTCACAAATCTCTAAGTCAAGCCTCACGAGCGAAGAGAGGAAGATTAGAGGGATTACACAGAAGATAGATAGGTTGGGTGAATACAAATTTGACTAAAAAGTGAGCCAAAACGTTTGCATCACATCTAACCCAACAAAAACAACAAGAAAAAAAAAAAATTTAAAGCAAGACATTTAACATTGGATATTAAAGGCATAATTCTCCATGGCCATGGGATAGCTTCTGTACTCTGGGAAATAGCCTCAATGCAAACCTTGGCATCCCCTTGCACAATAATATCAAGAAAGTGTTGAGCATGTGCCAATTCAAGAGCCCATAGAAGTGCTCTTGTGACTGATTGTAGGAAACTAATAAGTAGGCTCTCTCAACTTGAAATTGACTTCGCTTTGAAAGATGAAACATTATGCATATGCTTTAGGTTGTATTCGGTTAGTAGGAATTTATGGTGAGAATTTAAATTTTTTCAGGAGTTACTAAAATTAGGGGTGTTCAATTGACTAATATTGTGAGAATTTAAAAATCTTGGGATATCTCAATTTCAACAATTTATGGGATTCTAAAGTCTCACAAAAAAGATATAAATGTTTATCACATACGTCTTGCACTTATTTAGAATTGTAACAAATCATGTCTACTGCCAATAATGATTATGTGAGTTGTTTTCTCCTAATTAAAATTACATTTAACTCTCAAGATTTCTAAAACTAGTTTCTTATGACCTACCGAACACTAAGATCTATTTCATCATCAATTCAAACAGGTATGAGTTTTAAATTCACAGAAATCTCAAATTCTCAAGAATAAAAATCTTACCAACCCAACAAGCCCTTGGCAAAAGAGGATGAAATTAGCAAAAATTCATATTTTTGGAATTTAGCAAGAAAAAAGAGAGAGAGTGCAATGTATAACATTTTCTTCTATTCTCTTCAGGCCCAAAAAGAAAAAAGAAGAAGAAAAAAAGTGACAATGTGTAACACTGTAATAGTACAACATTATGGCTTACAAAGCCCCAAGCTTCAATCAGCAATTCAGCCCAGCCCAGTCCAATTTCATTCCAGCTTTGACACATATCGCTTCAGAATGAGAATACCACCCACTGGTGCCACGTTTTCTAAAGCTGTACTTTTTAACTCTTAAAACTCTTCAACTCCATAGTCAGTGTGTGGACAAGAAACAAGCTTGTTTTGGTTGGATAAGCTTGTTGCCGGTGATATCTCAGAAGGGACAGATGGCATTCTCTAGCTTGATGATGGTGGGGCCCCCACTTCCTGCTGTGCTTGGTGAAAAACATTTACCCATCAAACGCCCTGTGACCATAACCACAAAGACAGCACTGCCTCTTCAGGTTGTTCAAACTTCAAACTCAAAGCTCTCACATTTTTTAAGTTGCATCAATTTTTCCTACTTTAACTTAGTAATTGGGTTAATGGGTCCTGAGTTTTAACATGATTTAGCTAGCTGCACTTTTTTTTTTCTTTTTAACTCCATTTTCTGTGCAAAGGTCAATGATTTTTTTTTATGTTTTTGACTGTAAGAATGATGTGTTATCACTTATCATTGATAGGATGTTTGTGAAATTCACAGATAGAAAGGAACATTAGGCTTATGCTTAACTCTTAAGTGTGTTATGCAAATAAATTTATGTGCGGTGATTTGGCAAACTGATATGTCTTAGTGCTTTGAGTATAGTATGTGATTTATGTTTATTTGTGGTTTCCTTGAAATGTAGTAAAGTGTGACTTGGAAACAGTTGTCAATAGATTCACTAGGAAAATGTGCTTTTAGGTCCTCGCGGTCTAGGAGAGGTGATTGGTAGATAGTCTTATCTCTAATTTTGGAAAGGCTGATTCCTGGAGTTGAACCTGCTACACATTGGTTGGGCAGAGGGCACTCGCCATCGCATCAAGGTCCGACCTTTATAATGCTAGTGTCAAGCCCTGCCCCCCCTAAAAGAGAACTAACTCCTAGGTAGTTTAGGCACTTAAAAAGCCTCATCTATCCTCCCTCCTTAACATTGTAGGATTCACACATATATTTGAGAATAAGAGGAGAAGAAGATGAGGCCTACAAGCATAAGTCCCAGCCCACCCAAAAAGGAATTCAAGATTGCATTGTAGTTGCACTATCTTAGTGACTAATTTTCAAAATTTGAATTTAGTTCTTTTCCTTTTAAGTTCCAAGTTTTCTATTCAAGCCTTTAAAATGAGAAAAAAAAGAAAAGAAAAAAAGGTGAATTGAATGATAGCTTCTTCAATCTTAGCATTGTCAGATTTATGCCTCTAGTGTCTAGACTGGAGAAGCTATCATTGAAATCATTAAAGGGGCAGCCAAAGATAAATTAAAATACTACAAAAACTTGAAATTTTCAACCTAGGCTTATAGATTAAGCAGGCAGCTCAATATTCACTTCAATGTGTTTAGGGGCTGTAATCTCGGTTAAGGCTCTTTAAGTTTTGTAAATGTAGTGGTTTATGAATACAATGTTCTCATTGGTGGGATATTTGAAATTCATTAATTGAAAGTTACATTAGAGTGATAATTAAAATGTAACGTAAATAAAGTTATGTGGGTTATTTGGCCAACTGAATTGTCTTAGTGATTTAAGTATATTCTGTTGTTTATCTAAACGTGATAAAAAATGTGGCTTGGCACCAACTCTCAATAGATTCACTAGAGGGTTTTTAACAATTAGATAATTGGTTCAATCGGTTCTGAACCAAACCTGAAATGAAATCAGATCAAGTTTGAACTTATTTTGTTCTATATGTAGTTTATCTAGGTCCAAGTTGGTCTATTTTTGGTTTTGTTTTATATACAGATTGAATGAAAAGTCATCAAATTTTAGAATCAGTTCTCTAGAAAAAAAATTAAAACCAATTATACCATCCACATTTTACTACATTTCAAGGAAACTTGATCATGACTTTTCTATAATGTTGCATTGTAATTGCACTATATAGTAAGTGATTTTCAATAGCTTCTTCAGTCTTGGCATTCTCAGATTTGTTCCTCGAATGCTAAGACTGATGAAGCTATCATTCAGAGCATTAAAGGGGCAGTGAGAGAGAGATTAATATCGTGCAAAAACCTGAAATTTCAAACTAGGCCTTTATATTAGGTTGGCAACTCAACATTTGCTTGTGTTTAGGAGCAGCAATTTTAGTTTAAGGCTCTTTTAGTTCTGTTTGTTTAGTGGTTTATGTAGTTGTTTGTCTTTCATTTTGGGTTGTTTGTAATTGCTGATTTATTTTCTGCTGCATTTGGTTTTGCAGCTTGCACTTCTGTGATTTGGTTTCAATGGATTTTTGCTTATTCATACACTTCTGTAATTAGAACAGAGTTAAAAAAGAGAGGAAAACAGATGCCTCTTGAGTAGAACTAAAGAAATGAAGTTGTATTTGTGACTAAACCTCAAAGTAAACTATCACTTATTTGCCTAAGAGAAGATGGAAGAAAGAAAAAGAAACAATTGCTTGTTTTGTTCACTTGCTTGCAGCCCTTATACATGCACTAAGGTACTCCAGATGTTTTTCTCTGCCTGTCAATTGGGACCGGTTTATGTGAGGCTAGACTCAACCAGTGTATTTTGGGTGCACATGAGGTTACAACTTTTCAGTTTTTTTAGTTTGAACCAGTTAGATAATTTGCATTATTAAGTGGATTGCACCTGTTTTAGCAAGTTGGTAAAATCCAATTTACTAATAAATGAATATTGAATGTGAAATGGTGGATGTTTTATCATTATTTCACAATTTCATATACTTATACTGTCCATTTTGATAAAAGTTATTTGGAAAATCATGGGATGTTAATAGTCGAATAATTATCATTGCCTCCTACCACTAACAAGGTTTTTTTATGGATGAAAAAGAGATATCTTATTAACCAAATAGAAAAGAATACAACTACACGCAGCATGAGCTGCCCTATCATGAACAAAGGGAAAAAGTTAAACTAAAAACAAAAGCATAGACCCACAACCCCTAGCAACAAGCCAACAGCAGGGAGATAAGACGCTGCCAAACAAATCAACTACTGACTTCAGGCACAGACAGGGGAGACCCCCACCAACAACACAAATCCAATTACAACTGGGAACAAAGGGTCTCAGCTACAAACTTCCAGTACAGAAAGAGGCATCCCCCACCTACAACACAAAACTCTATTACATAGTGAATTTTTGAACTTCCCTTTTATGCAGTACCTGACTTTCTGACTTCCCTTGTAATTGTTTTAACCACTGCCTCCTCACTCTTAATTTGACCACCAAAAATTCTGCAGCTCCTCTGGCTCCAAATATTATTAACTAAAGCCCCAAGGACCAGCTTACAGATGGTTGTTCTCAAGCTCTTGCCTTTCAAATTTTGAACACCTAGCTCCCTCCAAATCCTCACATTCAAAGAATATATGGTCTCTTGATTCAATACAATTCCTGCAGAAACTACACATTACATCCCCCTTATAAAAAAGTTTTAATATATTCGCTAGAGGAAGGGCTTGAACCTTCGACCTTGTGGTTAACAACCACACGCTGCAACTAACTGAGCTACTCCAGCTGCACACACTAACAAGATTATTACCGAAATATTAGATGTGCCAATGTCATCTAACAGCAGTCAAGGCAGCATTGAGGTTTCTAGAGGTGTTGGATTCTAATCTTATTTTGACTGCAAAATAGTCCAAATAAGATGGGTTGCATGTGGTATTCATGTATATTAATTAATACACTATAACTTGCTATAAGAAATTACAACAATCATAACGAAGTGGGGTCGACATACATTTGTATATTACTAGAGGTTTATATTTTAAATTTAATGACCCAGTCAATATCCTGATATGCTGTGAGTCTGTGACTGATGTGCCTAATTTGTATCATTTTCGAGGCTATCCAATGTGCAATCTGAGATCACAAAGTAACTACATGCCATGCTTATGTTTCCATTTTTATATTCTCCTGTCATTTTTGAAGGACGCATTTTTCATGCTTAATATTATTTTTTTGAGTACTTACCATTTTTTTTCCTCTAGAGTTAACATGCTCTAAAATGGACTCTCGGACTACATATCTTGCAACTGCTTCCTTGTTCCTTCCTGTAGCTATCTTTGCATGCCTATGTTGCAAAAATGTATAGTATTATGATTGACATATTAAACTAGTACAGGCTAATTATGGATTCACTTTATTTAAGCGGCACCAAATATAAGTTACTGCAGTTTAAGTTGTTCTTATAGAATTCAGTATTGTGTTCTTCAAGTTTCTAACGAGTTTTTCAGGTCTAAGTTTCTTGAAGTTGTCTTCACATTTATTGCAGTCTATAACTACTGATGGGGCTTGTGAAGGTGGATTTGCTGTGATAAAGACAACTTCTATGTTATGGTTTTGTTTAGTGGCTGGGTTATAAAAGTTCACCTTTCTCCCTTTATTATTCTCTTCCTCGTTTGGGAACTATGGTCCACCAAAAGGATATTTCTAGAAGTCTCATAAACTCTCATTTAGGAAGTTAAATGGCCTAGTGGTGCAGGCATTGAGGCCAAGTTTGAAAACATAAATACTTTTTTCTCTCTTGCTTTATCTTGAAAAAACTTGCAATGGGCATGAATTCTATAGCTAAGTAGATAATACTATACTGTACTTGTAATGCTTAAGACCACTTTTGGTTAGAAACAATTAGGATTTGTATGCAGCTTTTGCATATTATTCAGATTTTTCTTTTAACTCTATTTGCAGGTGAAAAGTGAGAAAGGATGGAAACCAGAAGCACCAATAAACTTGGGTGTCTCACGAAGAGATATGATGATGATTTTGACTGCTGGGATTCTGAGTGTTCCAGCAGATCCCGTTGAAGCACGTGTTGTGAAACCTGAGATCAGGAGAAAGATCAGGGAAAAACTTGATAAGCTTAGGGAAGAGGCCGGGTTATCAAAGCCAAAAAATGAGATTGGGATTAAGACAAAGCTTTCAACTTTGCCGCCACCAAAACCATCTCCAAATAAACCTATAGTCACAGCAACTCTTCCCTGATCACATGACAGTAATGTTACTCCATCCTATGAACCTTTGTTGAATTTTGAATGATGGCTTTGTTCAAACTTATCTTCAAACTATGAATAACAATTTACATGCCACCAAATCAACACTACTAGTGGAGTATCCAGTAGATTTGTGCCCATTTTCATATGGCCTTGATGAAGCTTGGGTTGCTTAATCTTAGCTTCAACTACTAGCAAGCAGGTTCTAAATCCCAAAAGCATTGGTTGCAACTCTAGAACTTTGATTTTGCTGTCAAGAAACACAGTCCATACCCTGATTCTGATGTGCTAACTTTATGAGAATGATTTCGTTGCCATAAGCAATCATTTGGCCTATGAATTCAAAATTATCTTTCTCACATTGCACAAAGCTTTGATCTTAGTTGATCTTGAACCATTACACGAGTCGATCCTAGTAGATAACATGTTGCATATATGTGTTACTATGCGCACTTCCCCCCTCATCTGCATATAGATAATTCATCAAAGTTTATTGAAACCATCATTGTGTGACAGTTTGATATGTTATTTTCAAGTTCATGTATTATTTTTAGAGAGTTTTAGAGGAAAGGAAGGGGTGGTCTTGATGACACTTTTGTGTCCTCTTATACCTTTATCAACTTCTTGGCTCACAGCGGTGGTTTCTGTGTTAGCACTTAGCAAGTTAGCATGTAGTCAAGACTGCCAGAGCCACCGCTGGATTTGCATTGTGGTTCTTGCCAATTGAAGTTTACTAGTTTAGTAGCAATGGCATATAGAATCTTAGGCTAGCATCACTGCTTGTACATGCACCTTGTTTGAGGTTTCTCTACCCATGATGTACTTGGATTTGTATTTGTAGAATATATTGGTTTAAGATGAAAAGTTGATTGACAACCTTATCCCTAATTTTGGAATGACTGATTTTCAAACTTGAATTTGCAACCCATCACCTCGACGGAGGACAAAGTTGGGTCTAAACCTTTTTTGGGATTGTGAGCTAGATCTAGACATTTTTTTGAAAATTTGTAGAAAGGATTCGAATCCAAAATGTGTTGTAATTACCAAGAAGTGTCAGTTAAGCTATAAAACTGTAAACTGTTAACAGTTGTATACACCAAATTTCGTAATGAATGAAATTTGTGCCATTAGCATTACATGCATTAAATGCTTCATAACAGCCAATTTGCCAAGATCTTGAACTAGATGTGGCCTCAAGCCCATTGTGCATTTATTGGGATTTATAGTAAACACTAAACACGCAAATATCTCCCAAAAAAGAAAAAAACTCCATTGATTTCATAAAAACTTAACCTACCACCAAAAGAACTCAGTGGGACAACCACAAAACAAAAAACAAAACAAAAAAAAACCTAAAAATCAATTGGTCTTTTTGTCCATGTTCTTAACAAGAGATCGCATTTGAAACCTCCAAAACAACAAATAAGCAAAACCCAAGCCAAGCAAAGCAAAGACCCAAATATTCTCATCCTCACTCTCTTTCCCAGACCTCACTTCCTCAATACTAAACATCTCCCTCCCAAAATTTCCCTTCATAGCCTCCAACACATGCCCATTTATCACATACACCCTGTCCTCCGCACCCACTGCCACCGAAGTCGGAAACCCCTCCACATCAAGGTCAATTTCGTCAAACACCACTCCTTCCCCCCAACTATCCTGACTCTTCAAAAACCACAACTTATAATGCGACACCACCAAAACGACACCGTCGCTTCGTACCGCAATCCCATCAGCTAAAATCAAATCTTTATTCAACAAAACCAGCCTGGCAGTCCCATCGTCCTCATCGACTTTAAACATCTTGCCCGTATTGGATTGCACCACCAAGAGATAGCCCTTGCTGACGTAAGCAATCCCGTTGAGTCCGCAGTAACTATAGGGTGAGTCGCGGTCCACTGGATGGGCCGTGAAGGCCTTCGATCTCGAGAAGATCGACGGCTCTCCTTTCTCGTTGACTTTCCAGATGAAATTCCCCGCCGCGTTGGTCACGTAAGCGTTTCCTTTGAAATCCACCGCTACGCCGTTCGCGATGTGACGCGTCGCGGTGGTGGTGATGATAGGACTCGTCGGAGGGGAGGAGGGGAGAGAGGAAGAGACGGCGGCGTTCGCGGAGGTCGTAAGCGGCGAGGGCGTTGAATTCCGGGAGAGGTTCCACGGCGTTGATGACGGCGAGGAGACGGTTGTTGACGGAGTCGACGGAGAGGCCTAAAACGGTGACGTTTTCCGGGAGGTCGTCGTCGGAGATTAGTGTCTCGACGACGCCAGCGTCGGAGACGGACTTGATGGTTCGGTTATTGATGGAGCCGACGAGGAAGTGCTGGGCCGATGGGTCCCACGCGATGCCTTCCGGGTAGAGGTTCGGGGATCGGAAGGTGATGAGGTGGGGCTTTTTGGCGAGGGTTAAGGAGACTGGGCCCACAAGAAGAACGATGAGGATCATCATGAATTTAATCAGAGCCATTTTGTAGTTTTAGTGAGGAATGAGGGATTGGTGTGTGTATTAATAGTGTTGATAAAGGAGATAAGATAACGATTTTTTTTTTTGCGCTTTTGTTTCTTGTCAAACAAACTAACATAAGATATCAACATACGATTTCTTGTCAAAGACGTGGTTGTTATTTGCGGGACGAACTCTGAGGCTTTCAGGTTTGTTCTACCTTTTCGTCATCCCTAATTGAATTCAATAATGCATTTGTTTTTAACACAGAAAATTCTTGTATATTTTTAGGGGAGGTATTAGTCGTGTTAATTACGTAATTAATAAAAATCATTACACTGCACACATTTGTATCTGACACTTGTTTAGTTTAGTTTTTTTTTTTGATAATGATAAAAGTCTTTATTGAAATAACAACAAATTGAGGGAAACAAAACCTTACACTAGTAAAAGTTAGTAGTAATGCAAAGTACGCAGAGGGTAGCAAGACAATTTTGACATTACAAGACAGATGTCTGCAATTGAGCCTTGAATCCAGCCAAGCAAGCCAGTGAGAGGTCGAATCGAATTTGCCAAACGATCGGGTGTGGCAGGGGCTCTTCACAAAGAAGAGTTTTGAATAATCTAAAAACTTCGGCTAAGAGCCCAAACCCGCTGCTCACCAAACATCCGAGCTGAAGAAGGTCTCGACACCCACTGGAAAAGCAAAATCGTGTCGTCAAAAGAGAGGGAGTTCGTTGGAGACTCAAGTCACCCAAAACTTCCAGCAAATTTCCACCATACAGACACTTGTTTAGTTTAGTAGTAATGAGTAATGAGTAATGAGATATTTCTTCTTTTTTTTTGAAAAAAAAGTATTTCATTGACAGATCCTGCAATAGGCAGATGTATTACATCCCGAGCTAATTGGGCTAAGAGCCCAAGAGAGAAAGTAGCTGTAGTTGTTGTTAAAGGCCATAAAAGAAGAAAACCGAAAATTAAATAGGAACATTTCAATCAATTCAATTTAACATGGATTTCTTAATTTAATGATTATTGAAATGTCTGATTTTTCTAAACATACATATGCAAAGCAAATGGCTATATCCACTTACTCTTAGGCTCATGATGTGTACTTATAAACTTACATGTATTCTCACATTATGTATCCTTTCTACAATCAATTGCCTTTGAGTTAGTTCATGAACACCTAGCTACTCTAGAACGTTGAAGAGACTCGAGTACCACTAATACTAAATGGACTTGTACTCCTAGCTGGTGATGAAATTAAATGTTGATATAGCTGTCCTGAGGTTAGCAATTGTTGCTCGAGATGAATATGAAAAGGTGATAAAAACATTGGGCAAAAGAGTAAAGACCATGTTTTGTGTGATTATATGATAGCAGAGGCATTTGATATTCTTTGGGATGTTAAGTTGGCAAAAACTGAGATTTTCCAAAATGTTATAATTGAACGGAATGTGAAGGTTTGTTTTGATGCCTTAAATTATGTTTATAAATCTGTCAACTCGGTAATTACTGGTGTGGTGAGTCTTTTAACACTACAATTAGAAGCTATCGTTTCAATAAAAAAAAAAAAAACATTATAATTAATTTCTAAAGAGTAGAAAAGACATTTTTACGAGAATCCAAAAAAAAAAAAAAATCTATTTCTTTAATATTTCTTTTGACTTTTATTTCAGGTAATGCCTCGTACGTAACTCTCACATTTTCGATGAGGGTCAAAGTATTGACTCTTCTCTCTTACTTTCCATACAAAGAAAATTACTATCATATAAATGGAACACACATCTCTTAACTTATCCCACCTCCTCACTAGGCTCAGATCATCAAATGAACAGGCATAGGCCGAGTCCAAACAAACACTCAAAATATCAATATACTTGGTCTTAGACCGAACACCACTCTTAATGGGCCCAAACCTTGTTCAGTTCTATGCTTTCTTGATTCATCCCCTCCAATTGGCATTATTAGTAATATTTTTTTATCCTGTAATTCTTTTATTTCTTACTTTTTTAGTTGATGGGAAAAAAGGCAATTGGGATTACACACTTATTGATTAAATATATTCGTTCCATCTTATCTGACTTTTTTTTGTTGTAATTACTCTCTTTGTAGAGCGGTTTGGGAGGCATGTTCCTTGTCTTTTTGAATTAAAAAAAAAAAAAAAACTTACTGTGATCGAAATGGTATATTTGGACCGGATATTTTTGGTCGGAATTTGGAAATCGGATAACTCCTGCACTGCTACACAATTTTGCGAAGCTGTCACAAGCTACAGAAATAACGGAACCTCTATACAACACGTGCACACATCAAAACAGAAAAACACACATGTCAACACAACCTAATCAATCATCGTTCACAACTAAACTGTGGGTCCACCGACTTTCCCTATTCAAAAAATCAAAGCCCTAGAAGCCTCTAAGCAAAATATCTTAAACCAAAACAAATAAATGTCCACAGTAATTCAAAAAAATAAATGTTCCGGAACATTCCTGAGCTCTATCACCTTAGATATTTTAGTTCATGTTAAAAGCTTCTAGAGCTTCCAATGTACGTAACAGCCTTTTGCTCTTCTCTATACTCTATAAAACGACCATTAAACGCCTTCACTTTCTTCACTATTTGTTTTGTCGTTACAAGTTTTGGCTTCTTGGAAACAAGTTAATTAATACTTCATTACCACCAAAACAAGTGTTTAAAGTTTTGGTTTGGCTTCTGGGTGTGTTTGAATGATGGAGATGGAGGCTCTCAATCACAAGGAGTCACTTTCTTATTATGGAATTCTCGGTGTTCTTAAGGACTCTTCTGTTGAAGAAATAAAACGTGCTTATCGCAAGCTTGCTATGGTAAGTATGATAGTTTCTTTCTTTTTGCTTGTTTTGTTTTGTTTTTTTAATTGGGGGTGCAAATTAGTATTAATCCAAGCTTTTGGAGGATTTTTTGTTAGATGGGTGTAATGAATGTTAGAACTAGTAAAAAATGACATCTTGTTAAAGAGGTAACGTAGGATATGATTTTGAATAGAAGAGAATGACAAAGAAGAATACATGTGAACCAATCTGATTAGTGTCTCAATCCTTTTTGAGACTAAGGTTTTGTTGGTGTTATTGTTGGGTGTCTTGTTTTTTTAGAGGATTTTTGTTGAATGGGTGTATTGAATGTTAGAACTAGTAAAAAATGACATCTTGTTAAAGAGGTAACATAGGATATGATTTTGAATAGAAGAGAATGACAAAGAAGAATAACTTTGATTAGTGTCTCAATGTTTTTTGATACTATGGTTTTGTCGGTGTTATTGTTAGTTAGGTGTATTGAATGTGCCATGTGGTATTGCTCTGGGTGGTTGTGTTTCTTGTTCAATTCTTGCGCTTTTGTGTGTGTGTCTATGTATGAGTGTGGAGTTAATATGTGCGTTTGTTTGTGTTGTTTTTTTGTTGCAGCAATGGCATCCGGATAGATGGACTAGGACGCCTTCTCTGCTGGGTGAAGCTAAGCGAAAATTCCAGCAAATCCAAGAAGCCTATTCAGGTAATTTTCTGTTTTTTCATAGATTTATTAGTATGCAAAGTATATCCAATTGAGCTAAGCCTTGTTTTATCCCAAAAAGGTTTGGCAATTTCTTTTTCGTTTCTATAGGCAAGTGAGTTGTGAGATTTTGCTAATGTTTTGTTCTGTTTTGTTGAGCAGTGTTGTCAGACCAGAGAAAAAGGACACTGTACGATGCAGGGTTATATGATCCTGATGATGAAGAAGAAGATGAGGTAGGTGTTTATTGAAATTTGTATTTCTTTTGTTTCTAGCTAGTAATGCATTTGTAATTTCTTGGTGCTGATAATTTGGTGCTTGGTATTCTGTTTCAGGGCTTTTCTGATTTTGTACAAGAAATGGTGACTCTCATGAACCAATCTAGGAGAGAGGTATGAGTCTCAATATGTTTGTTCAAATGTATTAGGTGCATTTCTATGAAATTGCATTTTTCTACTAGTAGTTAAACCCTTCTGAAATTACAGTCCTATTAGTGAGGATTTCGATTAAGCTACGGTGCAATTCAACGTGAAAAAATGGGCATTGCAGGTTTGTTTTGTTTTGTTTTTAGGCCCCTTTTTATTACTGTTATTTTGAATGCTATCACACAATGGATTATGTGAACAAAGCCGGTATAGAGGATCAACAAGGATTTTTTTGTGAGCATAATGCTGGGGAACTCCGAAAAGATTGATTGGTTTAGCTGAGAATTCATAATCCTTTTTTACTTAATAAGGTTGTGACAATTTATGAGACTAATAATACGGCCAATAATTTCTTCTTTTATAGAAGAAAAGAAAATTGGCATTCCACGATTTAGCTTTATTGTTCTCTAGTTTACAGAAAAGGATATGAAATCGGATGATTGGTTTTTTATTTTTATTTTTTATTGAATTGAATCCGAAGTAGGAACTTTAATTGGGGTTTTTTTGGTACTAATATTCATGTGACAAAGGAACAATTTATGATGGTAGTTTCCATACCCAAGCAAGAGGTTAACGTCTAGTTCATGGATTGTATGCACAGGACAAGAGTTATAGCTTGGAGGAGCTACAGAGCATGTTTTTGGAGATGGCCCAAGAATTTCAGTCTTCTCCTACATGGTTTTGTGGACCCTCAATCCTTGAAGATCCCAGATGCTCAAAGAGAATGCGTTGGGACACAAATCCAATGTCAAATGGAGGCTCACATTTGCATACAACAGGATTGGGGATGTTTGGAAGTAGTGGTTATTGCAATTAAGGAGGCAGTTTTCATTGTTGATAGAGGGTTCAATCTGGATTCAATTTTGAACTCTGCCTCTAAGTTGATGTACCAGTTGAATGTTGTAGCTCACAATGTTTTTTGAATGAGAGTTTGGAGTGGACAAATGTGAGACTACAATTCTAGAATGTAAATAGACCGGTTTTGGTGCTAGCCTTGGAGTTAAGCAATTAAAAGTGCTAGCCATGTCTTACTGTTTTGCGTTTGTTGTGGGGGCATGTTTTCTTTGATAGATCCTTTTTATTATGTTGTGCTGTACTGCTGTGTATGCATTATTGTGGTGATTGGACTTTGAGGCTTATATGCTTGCTCTCTCTCTAGCTCTCTCTTATGATGCTTTTTTCGTCTGATTTCTAAACTTCCTGTGGGCCTTTTGTTGGGGACTATTATCCTCAGTGGGCTGGACTAGTGGTGCTGATAACGTTGGATTGTGGGCTTTACTATATGAGAGTACGTTGAGCATGATGTTGAAATTAAAAGTGGGCCTTGTGGGGTATAAATTTTTACATTATGGCCGCCTATCTAATATGTTGAGCTTATCACTTATTAAAGCTTATTGTGATTTGCAGGTTAAAAGTCTAAAATCATAATAAATTTCACAAAATTTTTATGAACTTCAAAATCATAACAAATTTCATAATAGTGATAGTGAGATTGTACTAATTAGAGTTTTGGTGTATACCTAGCATCATTATTGAGAGGGCAATACTAGCAATTTCATTAAGTTTTAGATTTTATAGCCTCTATTGACCTATGTCCGGGCCTCTCAAAAGTATGACGTTGTGAATGGGGCAGGATCTTGTCTCAGATTTCAATCGAATTAGCACCTCTACTTTTTTGCACTTCTTGTCTTCAACCCAACCACCACCTCTACGTGTCTGCAATTACTTGTCGAACGTGGAATGTATGTACATTTTGGTCAAAAATTGGGTGCTTTACCTTTAGCTTAGCTTGTTAAAAAATTAAGTACCCTACCTTAGCTTTCCAAGTAAATCAAACCCAGTGAAAGGGCTTATTGACCGAGGTAACAAAAATAGTATTATTTTTTTTAAGAGTAATCAAATTCAACAAGGTAATTCACTAATTCATTGGTTAATTCAATTGAATGGTTAGATTTAATTAGGGATTTATACGTAAATTTTTAGTTAATTGAGAAACTTAAGTTATGAAAACAAACTAAATTCTAAGTTTTATTTTTATGTGAAGGTTACATCGCTATTATTGCAGCACTCGTCTCTTTCCAACAATACTACTTATATCCTTCCAATTATTCGAGTGTCAGCAATACTAGTACTTTACAAAAGTGAGGATTATTTAGTTTATTCTAAGGTAGGAAGGTTCCAACTGTATTGCTTTCTTGGACTCAATTTTCTGGCTGTATCATTGGGAAAGTTGACTGTGATAAAAGCTAACAAGAAGAGGGTTGGAAGTCGCTTTAACAAAATGGGTCGGTGCGCCTTTCTAACTAATCTCTTATCTTTCACTCTTCTACTTGTACTGATTCCATTTTCCTAACTTCTTGTCCCCTCTTCCATCATACATTTCTTCAGGATTAAGTTCACCCACCCTGGTGTGCTCTCCTTTGGTCCCTCTAGGAGGCTAGGCCTTATGAATTGTAACTCTTATTCTTCCTAGATTGTCCCTCTCCCATATCTTAACTAATCTAGGGTTATCCCTTTAATTAAATAACATTTTGAAAATATTTGCCAAAACTCAAAACATGGTTCTTGAGGCTTCTATGAAAAATTAGGAATATGTAATTTTTGCAATTGAGTCTATTAATTGCACTATAAGGTGGCTTTGTTTGGGTGAACTTATTTTCAGCTCAACAGAGAATGTACTATTTTTTTAGGCATCACATTTTCAAGGGTCAATTATATATTTTTCACAAGAAATTAAATAAGTTCATTTTAATCGCATTAATTTAATTGATTACTGTCGACTCAAGAACACAAGTTTAAGAAAATAATTTGGAAGTCAATCATTTAGTAAAGTATAAGAATTGTTCATCCTAAATTACTCTATTTTAATAAGGGAAAAAAAAAAGTAGTTTTTTGACCTATTTTTACTTCTTAATTTTTTTTATTATGATTATTATTACTTAAAATGTGTAGGAAGTAATTTTAAATTGTAGGGACATTTGGATAAGGATCCTCTCCATTTGAAATAAAATGGAGAGTCTCCATTTCATGGTCCAGATTAAATATCATAGATCTAACAGTGTACAGACTGCTATGTCATTTAAAATTTTAAATGACAAGGCAATCTATATATCGTTAGATTTGTGAAATAAAATCTGAACCATGAAATGGACAAATGGAGAGATTTCCAAATGGAGAGGATCCTTATCCGGGACATTTGGCATGAAAGTATAATGATTTTAAGATCTAATTTAGGAATCTTGACATTAAATTAGGGTGAATTAGCTTAATCATTTATTGAGCCTTCACTTTAATTATTTAGTTAGTATATTTTTTTTTTTGAAAAGTTTATTTAGTTAGTATATTATATGTGACTTATTTATAAACTCTTATGTGTCAATGAATGATCTAGAACATGGTGGTTTATCCAAAAATTATATTGATGCTTTCGCTATGCATATTAATTTGTATACCTTTTATTTCTTTTAGCATAATGATTTAAGTCCAATTAGGTAGTATCAGTACCCGACACCTTAGTCAAAATATATATAATTTATGAGCGTTTTATACATAGCCCAACGGAATATGACTTTGATGATTCACAAGAAATTGGACTTAAATCATTATGCTAAAACAAAGTCTTACCTCGACAAATTCTTATTGGTAAAGCAGAATAAGATATAAATTTAACCAAGAATTTCCCGGATGATTGAAGAAAATTCGATGAAGTATGTAACGGAATATGACTTTGATGATTCAAAAAGGTGCTAGAGACCAAGATAGTGACCTCTCTTCGTTGATTGGGGGCCAAATGTGGGAGAGATGAGCTGTGTTATGACCCTTACGTGTCTATTATATATGTGGTGGAATTTTATTATAATGATAAGACTTTGTTTTTTTTTTTTTGGCTAAACCAATAAGACTTTGTTGAGGTAATGACAATATTGATATGTGGTGCTTTATATATGGCCAGTTATTGGAACTCTTTCTCATCCATTTTCTTACTTTTTCTTTTAATGATATGTATAAGCGTAACAAACATTCTTTAGTCCTCAACTTTTAGGATCACTTACACTTTTGGTTTTTAAATAAATTATTTGTATCAATTTATTCCCTAATTTTATAACACAGTGAATGATCAATTGTGTCAATTTAATCCTTGTTTAAAGACTAAATTGACACAAATTAAGGACTAAATCGATACATATAATTTTTTAAGGATCAAAATGAAATTGTCCCTAAAAAGGTGCTTTATGCCTATAAAGGCCATAGTGAATTAGTCCAAAAATACTATAAGGAATATGAGAATTTTGGAAATGGAAATAAGAAAAGGCAATTCCAGGGAATTTGGGAATACAAGCTGCAGAGTTGTGCACATGATGGATGCCAATTTTGCCGGTTCATTAATTGTGCACAAACAACATGCAGAATTTGGGGAAGGAAAAAAAAAAGTTGATCATGTGGTTAACAAAAACTTCATATAATGCAAACTTGAAATCTCATCCAATGATAGGCTGTCCAAACCCCACTTTCATAAGGCAGGTACGTATAGCTTTAATATTATATTAGCAAAGCTTATATATATGAATATATGATCATGCTTCAATAATGCCTTCCCTATATATCAACCATATATATCTAGTTGCTATTACTATATTACCAAAGGTCCATGTAGTGACGTGTAACACACATTTCAGCTATACTTTGACTAAAGTTTTCCACATGATGGAAGGCCATACTCCTTTAATCATACAAATGACACCACCAATTATCCTTAAATATTCATGAACCATAGGAAGTGGCCAATAGTATGTATAGATGGGTTGTGAAATACGTATAACTGGCATGCAAAAGGGTATTATAAGTGCGTATAGTGGGCCCATTTTTTGGACCATCCACATGCAATGCCATTCCCTTGTACAACAAGCTATATACACATGTTTTGCCAAAAAAAAAAAAAAAAAAAAGAAGCTGTATGCACATGTAACACATCCAATGTGAAAGTCCTCAAGTATGTCTCATTCACACCAATTCAGCTTCTAATCAAAGCCTACCCATTCATCCAAATTAAAAGGCCTTTTAGTCTTTCATTTCCCATGCACCTAATAACGTAACAAAAACGCTCTCTCACACCTACCTTGAGCTTCATCTTGTACCAAATTTCTTCCATAGTCTTCCATCCCAATCAATCTAAGTTCACAAAAATAAAACCCACCACAAAATATCTTGGAAATCGAATTAGCTTAGCCTCAATTTTTCCAACAACGAAAAATATGCAGCCTTTCAATCCACGGTGGCTACTAACTTTGTTCCTTGTAATTGTTGTTTTCACTATTCCGGGAACAGCTGATCAAGGTAATGAAAATTGCTCACCTTGCACTCAAACTTCTCCACCTCCACCATCACCTCCACCACCATCACCACCACCACCGCCAGCTCTGCCACCGCCAGATCTGCCGCCACCTACTCCCAAAAAGCCAACAACCAAATACTGCCCCCCTCCTCCTACTCCTCCTGCTCCATCATCATACATATACACAACAGGTCCACCGGGGAATTTGTATCCAATTGATGAAGATTTCAATGGTGGTAGCCGGAATTTGGTCACGATGTTGCCTGTTTTGGTCAGCTGTGGATTGTTGGGTCTTCTGGCTTTTTGGTGATCTTATTGTGGTAAGTTTCAGTATTAAGGGAAAGTAGAATTCTATGAATATATTAATTGTTAAGATTAAAGACTTTAAGGAAACTGGAGAATTTTGTACTCAGTTTATAGTTGTACCTAACATGGTACATATGCTTTATCTAAGTTGATCTATAATTTTCAATAACAATCTTTCTACTCCGATCTTTGTAGCCAATTATGTAAGAATTTCTTACTTTATGTCTAAATTCTTCTCTATTCTGAGTTGACTCTGTTATAATTTTGTGTCACAATTTTCTTCACACTTTTCTTTTTCTTTTTTATTAGACATTATATATGCTTAGGAAAACTGTGATGATCGATCAGATTTGGTTAATCAAATCTGGGTTCTGATTTTGGGCTATGAGAAAAAGTAATTCACAATGCTTAAATTTTTAAATTAAGATTTGTAATTGAGTTTCGTACAAATGGATTAAGCATATAATTAATGAATCTACAACCATATATTGAATAAATGGATCACCCACCAGTCCACCACTAGCTAGCTTGCAACTCTTATGTCCACTGCAGTCTCAATTAAAAAATTTCGTTTTCATTAAATGACGCCTACCGTTGGTTGCTGATGTGCTTAGGCTGGTCCTTTTTTGTACACGTGTCGAGCACTCATGGAGTTGGGAGTGAATGTCTTGTGGGTCCTACTCCAACGAAAGGCTTTTATCACAATCATTATAACATCCAAATACCTTTTTCGTGTTAACAATTAGTCCAATTTTATGATTTTTGTTTTTTGTTTTTTTTTGGATAGTCCAATTTTATGATTTTAACTGATTAGCAATATTGTAAATGTTATTTTCGTTCTTTTAATTGAGGTTTCCTGTTTTTGTTGATATTCGATTGCCTGAAGAGTTAAAATGATAATTTACCATGTCAATTTATAATTTAGGGTGTATGTGAATGAGGTTTAATTTAATGACTTATTTTACTTTAAAAATAAGTTTTATAAAATTACAGTTGTACCAAAGTCAAGAAATGCCTTTTTAATTAAAACATACATTTACATATTTACTTCAACTAAAGTCAAGAAATGCTTTATGTAATTCTGGAAACCAGTACCAAGACCAATATACTACTTAAAGATGAGAATATGCCACTAATAAAATGAACAGAACCATAAGAATCATGGATGATACTCATATTATCAATATAACTTTAACCCTAACTTATTTGGTAGTACCAATCAATTGAGCTTCAATCTTTCTCTCAACTATTAAATTATTAAAAAAAATATATATTTGGTAGTAAGAAAAGATCTTAAAATAATGGAAAACCCATTTTCAGGCATGTGAAAAAGGTCCAACTTAATTAGGATCAATTGGAATTACCATCCATGCGAAAATGGAAATAATTTAAAATGGTATTACTGTTTTTTATTTTTCTTTTTAGAGAGTATTATTGTTTATAAAACTATAAAAGGGATAATCATATATAAAGTTGCCAAATAGCAATGTTGTATAAATTATTCTCACAATTTATTAATGTAGTAGATTGTGATTATTGATTAGAGCATGATTTTTATTATATTTAATCACGACATGAGAATTATTGTAAATATGTTGTAAACAAATTTGAATCTTTAGATTTAAAAATAAAATAAAATAAAATGGTCTGGCTAAATTGAAATTGCAATTTCTAGGTCCATGTGAAACGTGTTCATTTTTACATCAATTACCGAGGTGCACATGGGTTACAACGTGGACGTGAAACAAAAGAGAAAATCCCCACCATCTGATCTAGAAGTGCGAGCTAATTCTCATTATGATTGCGTGTGTCAGTTATCAGTGGATGAGATCAACTTCGGTTTCACCAAACTGTAGGTTATTAGGTCCACACATCACTTTGGAATTGACAATTTCTCGGTTGTTACTTTACACATCATGGGGGGTATGGCACTATGGCGTACTCATTCGTCATTAGGTTCATTGCCAAGTTGTTTGGTAACTTTCTTGTCCATGGGCTTTACTCAGCCTTTTGTTTGCTTTGTAATGCATAATGATCTTGATCTTGTCTTCTAAACAAATAATTTGTATCCTTATCACTTTGCATCAATCACCCTCGACAGCAAAACAAGGATTAATCTACGTTAATTTTCTTTCATAAAAAAAGAACAAGAAAAAAGAGAAAATCTAAGCTGATTTTCATATTATATCATGTCGGTAGTTGTAACACGTGAATATATTTGCAATCAATATTAGTGACATTGAAAATTTTATAATTCTTTTAGATAATTGTGAAAGCGATATTGTACAATGACATGTTAGGATTAAATCATTCCTTAATATTATGAAAATGAGGTCTTTTATCTAACTTTGATTTAAAATTAAAGATACAAATGAGCTGTGTACAAAATAAATTAGAGCACTCACAATAGACTCCCTATACCGTATAAAAAACCCAATTGTAACAAAAAGTAAAGAAAACCGCACTGCAGCAACGTCCCCAAACGAGTGATATATGGAAGCTTATGAACAATAGCTCCCTAGTCCTGAGGAGCAACTATTCATCCTCAATTGTATTAATTAATCACATTTTCTCTCTCTTTCACTTTTTTCTCTCTCTTCCACTCTGTCTCCCGCACCAAGAATAACAGAAACAACAACAAAAACAACAGTGCTTAATGAAATCAGAAAATCACAAGCAACAAACTCAAACCGGAGCATCGAATCACAAAATAAAAAACACACACACACAAAAACAAACAAACAAACAAAATAAAAAAAACACAAACAAAAGAATATAATCACAAAAAATAAAAACAAAAAAACACCGGATCTGCTAAACGTGATGAAGAAAGAACAAACAAAGTGAAAAAAATAATAATAATAATAATAAATAAATAAAGGGGGAAAGAGACGTGAGGGGTGTTGGAGGGGAGAGAGAGAAAAAAAAAAAAAAAAAAAAAAAAAAAAAAAAAAAAAAAAAAAAAAAAAGAAAAAAAAGAGAGAAAGGGGGAGGGGGACGAAAGTGAAGTCTGAGACAGAGTAAAAAGAAATGGGGAGGAAATAAGAGAAAAGAAAGAAAGAAAGAAAGAGGAGGGGGACAAATGGGGACGCTGAGAGAAAAGAAAGAAAAAAAGAAAGAAAAAAGAAAGGAAATGAGGAGGGGATGTACTGGGCAGGAAATGAGAGAAAAGGGAGGGGGTACGTGGGTGATGGGGAAAAAAAAGAAGAAAAAAGAAAAAAGAAAGAAAAAAAGGAAAGGTGTACGTGGGTGGTGGGGGAAAAAAGAAAAAAAAAGAAAAAAGAAAAAGAGGGAATATCCTACGAGGTGATAGAAGGAGGAAGAGAAAAATGAGAAAAGAAGGTATTTTGGGAGTTGTGAAAAAATAAATAAAATAAAATAAAATAATAAAAAATAGAATAGTAAAGTTAGAATAGGGAGTCTGATACAGTGGTGCTTTAGCTAAACTAAAAAAAGTGGGTTTTTAGAACCCAATTGGGGCTTTTTCTTTAATTACCTTAATATGATTGGTTTTGGATATTATTGGGGCTTTTTCTTTAATTACCTTTTCTTATCCTCCAACAATTCCCTAACAAATGAGAAGAGATGACTAATAATATACAGTCAACACTCAACATGTTAGTAATAATGCCATAATGGTGTAAGCTTTTGAGGCCAACTCACGTGATGGACTCACTAAGGAGGGGATTAAAAGGGAGAGAAATTGGTTACACTTGAGAAGGGTCTGGCCCAACTAGCTTCATTTTTTATGGGTTTTTAAACCACAATTTACGAACTTGCATCCACACATCGTGATGTTTTTGTTGAAAATGATAGAATTTGGAAACTAATGGCATTCACTAAATTCCAAATGGTTTAAGACACATTTGATTAGGAAAAAGAAAAAAAAAAAAAGAGGTTTTATTGTTTGTCTTTAATTTTTAATTTTTAAAGTTTTCTCATGATCCAAATAATTTGCCTAGATTTAATGGTCGATCTACATGACTAAGTGATCAGGGCCAGGGCACACACCGTATGCTATTAAAAGTTCATGACATAGATGATGTCAATCCGATTTTTAAGTTTTGGTAGAAAGAATAAAATGCTTAACTTTTATTAGTGCTCATTGAGTCAATACTTAATAGGTTTATAGCTCAATTGATACTTCTTAATATTTTTAATATAGACGTTCGAGATTCAAATTTCCGCCCTCAACTATCAAATTAAAAAAAAAAAAAAAGAAAAAAAAAAAAAAAGAGATTATGGCAATTGATTGAAACGAAAGAACTTATTGCCTAAACAAGAGAGAGGTAGGTAATGTTTGGACAAGTATTGAAATATCAACAGCACAATCGATAGCCCTTGCTTTAAATGGATTTCGTGCATCAATTTTGCAACGGTTCAAAAACTATTTTTGTTGCATTAATGAGTTGGACCATTTGTAATTGCTTATGCAACTTGGTTTTACTTGCTTATCAAAATGAGGTAAGATAAAAATAAATAAAAAGAAAAATAAAATAAAATCTGACAAATAGAAATTTGTAACTTGATGAGGAGGTATGTGGACTTTTGGACAAAACTTAATAAAGAAGGAAATAAGACTCAATTGGTGAAATTGGTGAAATTTGGACTCAATTACCAAGTAGTTTAAAATTTCCAAGTTGTCAAATTTCGTCACCAATAGGTGCTTAAAATTCTTATAGCTAGTTTGAAAACCATGTCCTGAGTTGTATACGCAGCAAATATCACAAGGACAAGTAGCACATTTGTTGTGACTTAATTTTTTTTTTTGGCTAAGTAAAAGTTTATTTGGTAAACAATAATGCAGCAAACCAGGCCGTACAATTATTCAAAAAGCAAAGAATAGATAAGGTAAGAGAGACCTGAACTGGCTTAGAATTGGAGGAAAGTTAGAGCTACAGCATATAATTGATTGGAATATGCAAGAAAGTTCAAGATTCTTCGTTGAAGGTTCTGTACCTTTTGGAAATGACTAATAATCATGTTGCCTATACTTTTTCTATAGATTAAAATAAGGAATTGATTATACTTAAGCAAAGAAAAGAAAGCTAAAACACTAGACCCTCTTTTTTCTTTTCTTTTTCTCTCTCTCTTTTCTATCCAAATGGAAAGAAATGTGAAAAAGGAAAATCTTTACTATATTCACCTTTTTGGGGCTATAATTCATAGTCTTCTTTATTCATTGGTGGAAATTTTTTAGTCTTTATCTTTTTATTAACACACACTGAGGGGAGAGGGGATGGGATTATAACTTCTAACTTATAACACAAATGCACCGACAAACTCTACTCAAAAGCCATGGTAACTTTTAAGGGAGGGAAGCAAAGTAAAGAAAGCTCAAATATTAGACCATTTTATCTTTGTCTCTCTTTTCTCTCTGAATGAAAAGAAATGTGAAAAAGAAAATCCTTTACTATATTCACCTTTTTGGGGCTATAATTTATAGTCTTTCTTTTTTGGTGGGGAAAAAAAAGTTGATCGAATCCAAGAAAGTGGTAGAATAGTGAACATGCTTAAAAAGCAGTTGGGGTTTGATTAGGCTAAAATGTTCAATAGGTATTTGGGCTTCAATAAGCTTAATTAGTCTCAACCAAATAATTTATATATAAAAAAAAAAAAAAAAAAGTCTCAATCAAATAATTCATATGATGGTTCATGAACCAAACAAAAGAAAAGGAAGGGTCCAAAATTAATGCGTTTGGAATCATTGGTAGCTATAACCACTACACTACTCTAGTCAAAGTCAGTGCTTTTATTATTGAAAATTTAAATCACCTAGATGACCTTTCCACCGACACAATGATATTTAGGAAAACAAATTCTAACTAATTTACCTTTTCCAATTCCCAATTTAGATCTACATAGATCATAGGAAGAGGAGAATTCCTTGGCTTTTATTAGCGGGTTTAATATTCATTAAATGATACATTTTTTCAAACAAAGAAAAAGAAAAAGAGAAAAATCATACTATATATAAATATAAAGAAAACACATATCTTATCCTCTCTTTAATTTTTGCATGCAAACCAATACGAAAAAACAAATACAGCTACCTTAAATTGATATGGGCAAACCTGCATAAAAATTCAGTGTGTGTTTATTTATAGATTTACTTTATTTTTTGAAATAGTACATTACAACTCATAATTGATTATTTAGTATTCCTCAATATGCTTCTTAGGCCCTCTTTTGAAATATGGTATCTTTAAATATTACTTCTTCTTTTTTTTAACGGTTCTCTTTAGAAAATTCAATTTTGTAAGAAATTTCATTTTAAATAAAAAAAAAAATCAAATATATTCTTATGGATTCAAACTAAAAAAAAAATAAAAATGTATTGACTTTTTGAATAAAGTAAAGACTATGTTAATAAAGATTTTTTTTTAATAAGTAATTAGGAAAGTTATTGATACTATATCATGGACTTTTAAAAAAAAATGATAGAAAGATTTGACGTGTGAGAGAAAGGAGTATCATATCATTCTGTTGGGAAGTATCTAATCATTTTTCTTCGACTAATATATAATGGGATTCGTAAGCTATCTTTCCTTAAAATATATATATATATATATATATATATATATATATATATATATATATATATATATATATATATATAAGGATTCCTATGTGTCTTAAATTAATTGGTACAATCTATGCCTTTTGAATATGACGTTAGAAATTTATTAATAATAATAAAAATATTTACAAGTAAAGTATATCACAATAGTGGAGGTGAAGCGATGAGGTGGACATGCCCAACCTCAACATAAAAGAAAACCCAACAAACTATATGTGGACATGAAGAACTTTTTTTTTTTTTTATAACAGTGGTAGAATCTTTATTAAAAGCCAACCAGCAAACAAAAGAATCCAAAAAAGAATTACATCAATCTCAAAATCTGAGATGGAACCTCTTCAATCCATACTCTAGAACCTACAAAAGAAGGCCCCAATTGAGCTAGGCCTAAAGTCTCACGATTAACCTTATCAGTACTCGAGGACATAGTAAAATGATGGAACCTTTGGATAAAAACCCAAACTTCCTCATTCCACATATCTGCAATAGACTCAGTCTGAAAAGATGACCCAACCTCCAAAGAATTAACATGTGGGCCTTCAAGACAAATGTCAAGGAACCCAAGCTCCAGCGCAAACTTTAGTGCATGAATACACGCACCCACCCGTGGATTAAGCCCTCTCGGTAACGCCATCACTGGAGAACAGAGACAAGCCATTACCCCACCCACATGATTCCGAATTAAGACACCCACATACCACACATTAGAGCCCGAATCCTTGCACACCTCCCAGTTCACCTTATATTCCCCAGCCTTCGGAGCCTCCCACCTCAAATCAGCATCCCCCTGAGCACTTTGCTGAGCTTCAACGCGATCAATATGCCCCACCTGAGGTAACGATAATTTGAAACTCTGAAGGAGAGATCTAGCTCTACGCACCACACCTACCGGGTTCGGAGCACTACCTTCATGAACCAGTTTATTTCGCTGGTCCCAAATAAAATAAGCCAGGCAAGAAAAGAGCTCAATCTCCTCATCACCCAGTCTTCCCCGAGCCAACATAAGAAGATCGCAAAAATTATCAACGCAACGATCCCATTTATGCAATCTCAAGTTAGACTCTAACCATACGTCATTTGCAGCAGGGCAAGTCCAAAGGGCATGACAAACAGAGTCAACAGCAGAAAAGCAGCATGAACAACAATCATCCCTCCTCATGTGGCGTCGCCACAACAGGTCATGTGTTGGTAAGATACCAATACAAGCCCGCCAGAGAAACACTTTAACTTTTGGGGGCAGTGATAGCGCCCACAGAAACTTCCAGAACTTTTTCTCTCTCCCCACAGAAGAACATTCACCCTCCACCTCAGCTATTCCACGTTGAAATTGCAGAAAATAAGCACTCCGCACAGAAAAAAGACCCGTTGTGGTTGCATTCCAGAAAAGACGATCAGGCTTCCTCCGAGGAGGAAGAGGAATGGAACAGATGAGCCTAGCATCCCAGTCCGAAAAAAGAGAATGTATAACCTCTCTGTTCCACTCATGAGATTCTTCAGAAATAAGGATGGATACCCTCTCGTTGGGATCCAAACAATCCCTGGCCGAAAAGACTTGGAAAGTGCCCGACGAAGGAACCCAAGGATCAGAGTGAATACGAACTGATTGCCCATCCCCAATGTGCCAACAGAGCCCTAGCTTCAAAGTTTCCCTTGCCAATGCAATACTACGCCACGCATAAGAAGGTCTGTACCCAATGTTAGCTTCCAGAAACTCCCCATGGGGGAAGTATTTTGCCTTAAAAACTTGGCTAATCAGAGAGTGTGGATTTTGAATCAACCTCCACCCTTGTTTGGCAAGCATCGCTAGATTAAACGCTTTCAAATCTCGGAATCCCATTCCACCCGAATCTTTAGAGTGACACAACTTACTCCACCGTAACCAATGAGCCTTCTTTGCCTTATCATTGAGAGAGTTTCCGACTCCTTGGTAATGGAGAGTTCTTAAGTTGAAAGGAACCTTCTTGAAAGGTTCTTAGTTTACAAGTACCACTATATAATTGCTTATTTACCAAAATGCCATATTTGATTTCTATTCACTATATTGCTTTCTCACATGTTGACACGTGAGTGTTGGATTGAGGAATATCCACCTATTGTGCAACCCATGGTAAACAGTGATTTATTACATTAATAAAAATACTAATATAACATTTTCACAACAATGATAAATTGTCAAATTATGAATAGTAAATAATAAAGTGATGTAAGTGGTGAGTCTAAATGAGAACTAATAAAAACCTGCCAACTTAGTATTGTTGTGAAAATATTGTGTCTGTAGTATTACTCTAAACTTTTATATCATATTAAGTTATTAACTTAAAGAAAAAAGAAAACTAACTAGTCACTTTATTAGGAAATTTTTTTAAAACAATATATTAAATTCATTTATTTAAATCATTTAGTTTAATAATAGTAATATGTAATAACTTTTTATTAGGGACACAGTTCTGCTACAAACAAATTAGTAGTCATTTTACTACAATTCACTACTTGACAACTCATAAGATTATTATTTAAATGTGTAAAACTTAGGTACAGTTCCTTAGTTCAAGTACATTAGATTTCTAGTTGAATTCAAATACATTGAATTTAAATATTCTTGGAAAAGATAACATTGTTTGTGTTTCATGGGTTAATGCACCCATGTTTTTTAATTCAATTAGGGAACCTAATGTACCTAACCTAAGGAACTATATCTAAGTTTTACCCTATTTAAATAATACATGTGGATGGTTTTATGAGTTGTCAGGTAATGACTTGTAGCAAGATGGTTACAGCCAAATTCTGTCCTTTTTTAATATATATATATATATAATCCCAAAACGAAACATTAGTGTGTATTAGTACCGAAATATTCCGTTCCAATAACTAATTTTGAATTGTGTCTGAATTTTTTTTAATATTTAATAATAAGTGGGCAATCAAAATCGATATTGACTTGGATAACCCAAATCTCGGAACCGGCCCTGACAATGACTAGACGTGCGCCAAACGACTTGTCGAGCAAAAAGGTTCCAAAAATTCTAGAGCTTCTCTCCTCTTTTAATGAGTGAGAGCACCCTACGGTATAATCTCTTTGAAAAAAAGAAGACAAAAGTAATTAAAATTTAAAACCAATAAGTTTATGCTATGTAGTGAGCTTGCGCAGGGTTTTTTTTGGGTGTTTGGCCTACACGTAGAAATCACTCAATCTCTCGCTTTTCCAGCTGTGACTTCAATTATTTCCTTGCTGGTGGAATTGGTTTTTAGGATTTACCTACTTTTCCAAAGTCAGCAAAACAATTTAATGAATTCGGACGCTTCAATATCAAATTTCCACCTCTTTTTCTCTGTCTCCATAATTTGATTCTCACAAACCTCTAAAGAATATGGTTAGGTGTAGAATTTTCAGTTGAGTACTTGACCATGCTTAACTAAACCACATGCACACAGCCGGAGAAATAAAAGCCCTGTGAAATATAAAAATGCTGCTAATTTGTACGGCGTTTGTTTTGAATTATAGATACTATTGTGAGGTGGAAGATGCTTATGGTTACGGCATGGTAGTATTTAAGAAGGATACAGATGATAGAACATATATTTAAGGAATCTAAATGGGTGAGTAGGATAGTTTGAGTGATGCTACAATTATTACAAATTTTATTATATAAATCTTATAAATTGATATATCGGCTTTAAAACACAAAACAAAATAAATAATTAAAAAATTTATTTATTATATTGTTGATGTGGTATTAATCATATTAATTATCATGTCAGTTTGTAATAAAATTTATACTAAAATTATTGGTAGTAATTTTAGTGTTTTTCAAATGGTCCTAGTAATGACTCCTTTCAAGGAGCTTAGCCTTATGATTTTAGATCAGCAATTAGTAATATAATGTAGACAAGAAGACGTAGGGCAGCCTAATGAGAAAACAAAAGGTGGATTTTATTGAGTCTTTCAAAATGCACTTGGCATGATTTTGGGTATGCAAAACAGACTTAAGCAAGATCCAAGACAAAGTACACATTTCAAGACTTCAGCTAATGTAGGGCTACTACAAGAGAATGGGACAAATGTATAATGAAAGAGTTAAATCACAAATTGGGCCAACTCTTTGTCACTCTACAGAAAATATTTCATGAAAACTTGTTACTATAATCAATGATCAAAGGAAATCATCATTAGGATTCATATTTGTTTCTCATAGAGGAGACCAAAATCACCTATGACAAAGAAAGGAGAGTCCAGCACCACAATTATGCGGTGTCTTGGGCATCAAGATAATAGTTGTGCCATTTACGAATAATCAAATAGTAATGTAATTTTACAACATTGTCTTAGGTAATAAGTTATTATTGGTTTTCACATGAATCCATTATTAACACCACTTTATTATCTAGCATTTGTTTTTTACCACTTGGACAATATTGCAAAAACGTTGTGGACTTTGTTTTATTTGATAAAACAAAAATAAAGAGAATGAATAACGTGTAATTCGAAGTAGGATGAGTTAGACGAGACTTCTTGTTATCGTTACACCAATAATTCAAGTCAAGTGAGAAAAAAATTTGTCTATGACTTCTAGATTCTACTCCGAATATCAATGTGTTATTTAAGTCATTTAATAGTCTGATAGGTTTAGATGGACCTGTAATTTTTTCTTTCTTTTAACTTGTCACCAGAGAGTAAGGTCCACTTTTAGGTATAAGGCCAAGATTTTTTTTATACATTTTCTTTACAATTGGTTCAACCATCGTTATTCTAGTGAGCCTTCAAGAGCAAGTTTCAATGTGCAGTTAATTATAAATGTGCCCACTTAATCATCACAAATAAGAACGTTGAAAAGCTCTAGAGTAGATAGAACTTGCTTTTCCAATCCTTCCTCTATCTTCTTGGCCCTTGGTTCTTGCTTTGAGTGGGGACAAAATACCTAAAGTCTTCTAAATACTAACTTCCCACTTCTTTTTAGCTCCCTCAAATTTACTTTCCCTTCCTCTCTTACCACCCCACTTTCATGCCATGGCTACAAACTTAAACCAAGTTCTCTCCACCCTCCTCTTGGCCTTAATCTTTCTCAATTTTCCGGGGACGATAAAGCCCGAAGTCACGTGCCCGTATCCGTGTTATCCACCGCCTACCGGCCCAGGCACCACGACAACTCCAGCAGCCACAACAACGCCTCCGCCGCCATACCAAACAGTGTCATACCCACCTCCAACTGGATTCAACCCCACTACACTATATAACCCTCCACCACCAAATGGTAATAATTTATTTGGTGCCCCTCCTCCTCCTGACCCCATATTGCCCTACTTCCCATACTACTATAGAGAACCTCTTCATGGGACTGATCAGTCATCAGCTAATACTCTTGGAAGATCAAATTTGGTCATGATGGCCTTGCCTAGTCTTCTTGTTTTTGTTTTTATGTAACTCGTTGAAAATTTGGGTGTAATTAATTAAATACCATTGTAGGTGATGGACTTTGATGTGTTGCATATGAGAAACAATTTGGCAGGGATATTTATGTTATTGTGTTTAGTTGCATAAATGTGAAAGCTATGATATGTAAATGAGAGAAGAGCTTTGGGTGAGGAGGATGATGGCCCAAGAGCTTGACTTTTTTGTTTGGTAATATAAAGGAATATAGTCTTTCTTTCATGTTTCTTTCTTTCTCTCTTTGTCTAGATGTCTTTATTAGAAATTTCCAACCACTCGATTGCATCAACTGTTTTGGACATATTGGACCACAATGGGGTTAGGTAGCCTCCTAGAACCTTCATGATTCTAGTTTAAAGTATTCTTTCATATTTATTTATTTATTTATCAAATGACATAAAGAAATATTTCATGTATTGGATATATGCAGATTCTTTCTTATAATATGTGTACAAGACAATTATTGTTGTCGTGAATTATAAAATTAAGTAGGATCAATTAGAAAATATCATTTATTTATTATTAAACATTGTAGGATTATTTGTACAATTGGCAACTTTATGGTAAGGCCATCCATCTATTCCACTAGGAGTTGTCCTTAAATATAAGGGAAATTTATAGGATTTCAAAATTAGGGGCCATGGCCCCAAGCTTCAATGCTCTCCATTCATGTGGACCCTTGCTTTTTCTTCCTATCTTTTTTAAAAATCAAATTTAAATTAAGTAAGTAGTCTTTCACTCTTTCTTGTCTGCTGGGAACATACAAAGTAGTCAAAGTCATTGAGGGAAATGGGGCAGCGGCCATCAGGGCTGTAAGCTTTCATCTATATATTTTATTTTTATTTTTAAAACTTTTTTTATTTAGAAATAAAGCATGATTTTTGTGCTGGTGTTTTTTTAATGAATACCATGCATGCTTCTCACCTGATACTTGAGAAAAGTTGTTGCCAACTATATATTTTGATTGAAAAAAGTTATTGCTAATATCTTCGTAATTTATCTTTGTTATATAAAAATTCGTTTGCAAAAATAAGTAGAAAAACCAGTAGGCATTATCTTTTATTTTGTGGAAAACAGTAGGCATTATCTTGAAGAGCATAAATTTGGGTACTTAGGCGTTACTAATTGAAATTTTGAAAGGAAAAAAAGAAAGAAAGAGAATTTGTATCTTTTTTTCTATTTTATCTTATTATCAGTCTTTTTGGCAAAACATAGCATATGAGGAAAGTGTTGAAATAGTTGCCTGATAACAACCACTTTACCTACTTGTGATGGGGGTTTTCCTTTCCAACTACTTCTTCGTTAATTCAATCCACTTTAATAAGTGCAAAAGAGATTCCATATAAATCTTCCAATAACAAAAGGCAACCCCAAATTTTTCTTTGGCTAGCTAGAGTCCATTCAACATCATTTTATTTGGGGTTTTTTCTGATTGTTTTTTGCTAAAAATATTTTAGAGAAAAGTTAACTGAAAACTAAGATAAGCTGATTATTTTTTTGGTTGAAAGTACTGTACTATTTGACTAAGTTTGGTTTGGTTTGGTTGTTTTTTTTTTTGAAAATACGATAGCAAGAAACAAAAAGTTAAAATTTGACGGAAAAAATAAGTTTTTAACTATTTTGGGGGCCCGCATAACCACAAAATAAGCTAAACGCAAAAAGTTGGCTTGATTTGCTCGTTACAAAGCACACCTGACCTGCTTTATGTTTTCAAAACATTCTGGTGAAAATGCTTTTGGAATGTTCTTCCTGCAACACTGCAACAGTTGTGCATTTTGTTCGAATGAGAAGGAATCAATACATCATTTACTATGTAAGTGTTTCTTTACAAAAACAATTATGGTTATGCGCCTACAACTTGATGAGAATAAAGCATTCTCAGAATATGTTCAAAGAATGGAATAACTTGATAAAAAAAAATGAAAGGATGTCCCAAATATGGCAAGCTTGATAAGCTCAGCGGTTATCATTATGTGGCGAATATGGAAGGTTCGGAATGATAGAATTTGTAAAAATTATAAAGGAACAAGTCTGTTGTTATGTTGGAGAACTGTCAATTCAAGAAGATGCTTATTTTATGCTATCCAAACTAGAATTATGCAATATTTGCTATTTTGAAGATTATGTTAAAGCGTTTCGAAATTTTTTTTTTTTGGTAAACCCACCAAAAAATGAGTATTGGTTAGAGCAGTTTTTCATCAAACTCCCAAGCCCATGGGATGAGATGAGTAGAAATAGTTACCCGGAATTTTTAAACAAATTAGAAAAACCAGATTATCTTGGATATAGAATAAATTACGTCCTGAGATTAATTACTGAACAGTGTTTGCTTGTTAAAGTCAAGGCCCCTTTACCAAGAGCATGGGAAGCCATATTTGCCTGCCTTCCAACCCAACTAAATTTACATTCCTAAAAAATTTGGAGTAGGTTCTTAATGTCTTCTATAGTAGCAGCATTCTGCCCTCCTACAAATGCCTCATTAAGACATGAAACATCTATGCATTCTTTGGATCCTTGATTCCTGCTCTAAGCCACAAAGGCTGCAATTTACATCTCCAATGTGAAATAAACTTCCTAGTCTTTACTCTTTTTTCCACAGCTTCCTCCACAGTGCACTTGTACTGTGATCAAATCTGTCTGCTTGACTATACCAATATGCTGACTTCACTCAGAAATAAGCATTTTTTAGGCCAATCCACACCAATTTATCAGGTCTGGGGACTGATCTTAATGGAATGCTTAGAACAGCTTTGCAAGATTCGTCATCATCGAATAGGCTTCTGCATTCTGTTCACATAATCACATATTCACATCCCAGGCTTGGCATTGAGAGTTTATTAGACTTGCTACCATGATTGGATCAGCATGAACACTGCTGTCCTTGGGCTTGAGTAACAAGCAAGATCATTTTGAAAATAAAATTGCAACAGCCGCTAGAAATTTAAAATGGCCCCCTTGAAGATTCTTTCTTACGTATGGATGCCACTAATACTAAGAAATGGACTCCTGCATCTACAACATTGAAAATAAATGCTGATGGTTTAAAGAAAATAGGATAGGTGGTGTTGGAATAGTAGTTAGACATGATAAAAGTATGTTTCTGGGTGCTTTGGCTAGAAAAAATTCCTTTGGTGGCAAGTGCCCAGGTGGTTGTCTTTGGCAAAAGATGGTGGTCTTCCTTTTTTTTTGGTAGGGGATGATGCTCAAGTCATTGTGGCGGCTATATCATTAAAGGATAGATCTTCCAATAGATATAGAAGTTATCATTCATCACATTTTCCACTGCAAGAATCAAGTCCCCCACCTTAGGTTTTGATTATGTTTCGAATATATCAATTGGAATCGTAATGACGTTGTCTCATATGCCATCGAGTGCTTGCCCAACATTGTATTTACATCCTCTCTTTATAAAAGTACTCGTTATCGTTTGGGAAAAAAAAAGAAGTAAAAACAAAAAAGAGCATATTGCAACACTATAATACTACATATCATTGACCTTTTGTGGGGGCAACAATGCAAGCAATCTGAACTTCCTAAAATAATCTTAACTTCTGGTGAATGCTGTAATTTCCAATTTTTTTTTCCTCTGTTTTTACTTCTATGAGCAATCACCATTTCAAGAAAAAGAAAAACACCCATCCCAGAAATCTTGATGATGAGAAATACTCATCTGGGTCTATATAGATCATCATTGGATGAGAAATGATCCATCCATCTCCTAGTTGATAACAATGAAAAGCTTTCTGCAAAGTGCAAACTCATAAAAAGACTCCAATGGTATTCTCCTAGTTCTTGGTATGATGATAGCTGAAGATGAATTTTTGGATTCACAGTAGTTAACAACAATAAGGCAACCATATGAAATCCATTTCAAGATGCTAGATACAAATCTTACTTACACAAATTAATAAAAAATTAAGAACAAGTGCTGTTATTACCAGATAATTATTCCATAAACTAACAATTCGTATTGGTATACCTCATATATGGTGGCAAAAGGGTCTTCTGATTTTAAGAGATCCCTCAAACAATTTCACCATTATTATCTATTCCAGCTACAAGTTACGTTACATTTTGCATACATGGAAATTTGAAATAAGGTTAAAGGAAAGTGAAAATGATGAAGGGAAATGCTAACCTCAACATTCAGCTTTCATGATACTCATATCTGTGCTATGGAGAGAGGCACACATGTGTCTCATACTGATCACTTTATGCTTATTATTCATTCCGCATGGTGGCCAAACATGTGATTACAAACATATGTGATGACAGCTAGTGGCAGAGAAATTTATATGGGGAGAAAGGGCATCTTTGTTCAAGAGGCAACACCAACTGCTAGATGACCCATTCCAGAACTGCTACCAATTCCAATGCCTTTCATGTCCTTCCTGGCCATCTCATTGCTACTTTTGCGGGCTCCCACTTTCTGCTTCCCGTCAACTCTTTGGCCTTTTGTCACCTTATGACTTTCTGATACACGATGTTTATGCAAACTAGTATCCTTCTCCTTTCCTCGCTCTTTCCTCCCAGTGACCTCATTTCCAGCTGTAGCTTCTGGGGGGCAGCTTTGGTTGGTATTTGCAGTCTGAGAGATTTCACCGCCTCCAGAATGCTCAGTCGCAGGGCAGTTGATCTCCTCTGAGGCATCAAGTGGTTCAGACGCGTCCACAGATTCACTGGTAGAGGGAACTTGGTCATCTCCTGACTTAAAATATGATTTTGATCCTGCAGCAGCTCTACTCCCTGGACTTGTTGACTTATTTCGTGCTTTACTAACTTTGTTGTTACTTAATACAACCTGGTAAATAAAATTTTCCTTCAACATCAGGATAGTTTTGGCTTTATTTGTTGCCAAATTAACATCTAAAAGGATTCATCAGACACATAAATGAAAGACTTTGGATATAATGAAAGAAAGAACTAATCGCAGTTTTAGGAAACAATCTAAAACGTTAGACAACAAAGGCCCAACTTCAAAGTGTGACAGAAAAGCATGTTATAGAGTGTAGATGCTATGGTTGTAATGTTATTCAGAAGCTGAAAATGACAAATATACATGGGTAAACTCAAAATATGCTTTTCTTAAAAGTATTTCCTAAAGCTAAATTCAGAAGGAATCACTTTAAGGGCTCTTTCCTCTTATGCATAAGAAATCATACCATGGTATTTCACACAACATTGAACAAGAGAAAACTTAACTCTCAAAAAACATTTCAAATGAAATTTCTACAATTCTTTTGGGTGATAAGTTGGAGTTCACACATTATGTCATGTATACTCTCAATTGACTAGATTCTACAGAGAAATTCTTCACTTGCATACGAAACTGTTTATCATATATGTAAGACACAGTTACTATGGGACTAGGCCTTCAATAAACACATTGACCGTGCAAAGAAAATTTATCTAATTTTTGAGGAAAACTTTATGTGACTAGTACGGAAAATATTAGGAAATCAGAACGATACCACTGTAGAGGGTCATTCTACGGTACACCCTTTTCTTTGTATGTACCATACCCACCAAATCTTAACCATTCATTTATTATTATAAATATATATAAATTAAATAAGGTAATATCTTATTTAACAGTCAAGATTAGGTAACTGTACATACAAAAAAAAAATGTGTACCATAGAATTCTCCCACTGTAGAAGGGTGTGAAAACTCTTGAATTTCTAACTTAAAAACATAAACTAATGTGATAAGTATTGGTCACGATTCTTGTAATTTCTTTCACTAGATGTTCTCCAAGTCTTTTCAGTAGTAATTCATAAACATTTCAGATAGCTTTTTTGCCAATTTTCCTATCAGCTCCTGTTTTGGTTCAGAGATTTTCTTAAAGCTTTATATTGTTTCATCAGGGTTTGCTCTCAAGTCATCCCTGCATGTTAATCACAGAAATTCCAAATCCATCATCGATCTTATGACGCTTTAAAATCACAGCATTAGCCTGGAAGCTAATTGTCCTCTATTAAGACATGCTTGTGGGTAAGAATTTAGCCACTGTGAGGGTCCAATGTGGATGTGAAGAATGTGAATTTCACTAGTTATGCTAGAATAGATTTCTTTAATCATATAACCATGCAAAGTGGCCATAGGAAAAACAAGTCATAGCAAAAGTATCATTATACCTTCTTCCCATCTGACCCTGGTGGCACAGCTACATGATAAAAAGAAGGCATAGGTGTTGCCTTAAAGTTTAGGCTTTTCCGGAATTGTTTGATCTCAGCTTCTGTCTTCTCCTGCAGTAAGTGTAACCGAACCCATTAAGTTTCTTACAACTTCATAAAATGAAAATCGACATAATTTAACAAACTTTAAGATGATGCTATTTCATCCATATCTTACATGTTTAAGAAATGACATAAGATTTAAGAATTTGGTGATGTTTCTAACCATACCCACATTTAAAAAAGAAAAAGAACCGTAAAAAATAAATTAATATAGGACTTCTATATGATTTAGCATCATAAGAGTCTCCAGCCAGCAGTATAAGAGCCTTGGTTTAAATCTCAGTATTCTGTCATTCTCCTGAGCACCAAGAGCATAGTGATCCTTTGGATGATGTCATTATCTCTATTAAAGTGAAGCAGCATGCAGTGATATTCCAAATAATTCATTTAATATTTTAATGAAAACAAATATCAATTTGATGATTCCGCATACCTGTGTTCTTGCTTGGATCTGATTCATCTCAGCATCCTTAGCATGCATTTTTTCTTCCAACTTCATATAGAACTGAGTCAGATGAGTCACAGGATTAAAGGAGTAAGCTATTCAAGCCTGATCCCCAAAATAAACACAAAATTAAATCAAAGTTACAGGATGCTAGCTTGCCTCTTTCCTCTTTTCTGCTCGTTCATCGCTTTTGAATGTTGGAGCACCAGGCCCTGCATCTGCCCTTGTGGAATTTGCAGTGCGACGAAGCCTATAACAAAATGTATATGAAAATTCAGAAGGTAAAAAGATTAAAGAGCAAGAGCATTCCTTATGGTGCTTTCAATAAACCTGTTTGCTGTTAGATGTCCTCCAGATTCAGCCTTCGTCAAAGGGGGTTGAGATTCACCAACTTTCTTTCTCCTTAATCCTTTTTCACCACTACAACAAGGAAAGAGTCAGACTTGAGGTCTGAATCAATAAACCATATAGGTTTACCACTTCCAAGAAACAATAAGTACCTTTTATTGTCATGAGTTAATTTTGCCTTCTGACTTGTAGAATCCTATGCAAAAAAGACCAAGCAATAATCAACAGCAGAAGATCACTTGGTAACCAGGTAACAGTGTTAACGAATTTTATTATAATGCACTGCCAACTGACTAGAATGTTACAGAATATAATGCACTGTCAACTGACTAGAATGTTACAGAATATTACTGAGGAAGCACCTTGAATTGACTTCTCAATATATTGGCATTGTCAAATGCTTACCTCTAAGATTGGAGTTCTGTGTATAGCACGTGTAGTTGGAATGTCAGTTTTTGATGAATTCTTTCCTATATTTGTTCTTGGTGAACTCTCTCTTTCTCTTCTACTTAGATTCTTTGCAGGAGCTTCAGATGTAGCACCAGAAATGTGTCTCTGGACTCGAACAACATTGGCTTGGGACTTCACTCTGGGCTTCAAAGGTTTGGATCCCGTTGCAGCCTTCAACTAGAGTTACAACATCAAGGAGTTTAAGCCACATAGTAAAATACTTGGAACAAGCTTATATAAGTAATAAGTGCATGCATAACACTGTAGTGCTCATTTGAAAATGAAAAACACCTCCAGAGCATGTTTCCAGATGCTACTTTGTCATCTTTATTTCAAGCTATAATTAGCCATTGACCAAACAGTGATTGCTTTTGACAAACAAGTAACTATAGATAAAGAAAAATGAGTTGTTGTTGTGACAATATTCTTGAAAATCCAAACCTTTGGAGAGGAATTTCGCAAACGTTCCAAGCTAGTGTTGTCAACTTTCGCAGCAGGTCCAGTCTTGGGGGATGGGTCAACACCTTTTGGTGATTTGGCAGCATTTACCGCATCACAATCAAGGTTCTGAGTTACTTCAATCCATAGTTCATCATTAACTGGGGCTTTAGATGATTCATCCGTATTTACATCATCACGATTAAGATTATGGTTTACTGTTATCTCCGGTTCATCATTAACTGAATGAAACTTGTCACACCCAGATTCAGTTTGATATGTTTCCTCAGCATTAACATCTTCGGCAACACCATCTATCAAAATATCAGCATTGTTCAAAGCGGATTCCATCTGAGGGACAGAGGAGGAAACCCCTGGGTTTTCCATGTCACATCCTGTCACTTCGTATTCTCCACGATACTGTGAACTCTCAGGGCTCTCATCAAAGTGAGCATAATGGCTATGTTCGTTTACGAGTTCCAATTCTTCTCTGCTCTCCAAGACATCATTTTCACTAGTTTGATACTCTGCCCCACTGTGGTACTCTGATGAATTTGGACGAAGAAGACCCTTCTTCTTGAAATGAGCTTCAAAATAAGCTTTCTTCTCAATAACTGAACCCGGTTTTGAGCATTTTTCAACCTCTTCAAGGTACCTATTATGTGAGAAAGACGACCTCCGTTCCCAAGATAAGGGTTCACTTTCAAACCTTCCAAATGATACAGAACCAGAATGTAGAGAATCTGCCTGCTTGTGTCAAGAAAGTAGATGTTAGAAAGAGAATAAGTGAAAAAATACATCCATGAGAGAAATAATAAAACGCATATTTTCAATTCAACAAGCTCTCCACCGATGGAAAATTTCCAAATACTTTGGCGACAGCCTCAAGTTTACACAGTTCATTAGCACATGAGTATTATTGTGGGAGGTAGTTGGGTGCTCAACAATGTGAGCTTTTGTTATTCAATTTTATTTAAGCCTGTATGTTTTGCTGCATTTTCATTAAAACCATATAAGTTCTAGAACATTGTGCGGTTTTTTAATTGCATTACTGATAATGTAACAGTAATTGAAAGATCCAGGAATCATCCAATAATTACCATTGACAAAAGTAATAGTAAGTTCTCATTTAATTGCAAAATGACATCACACAATTCTGTTTTCCAACAAGCGATGCCTTTTATCCTTTCCCAGACCCTGACTAGCTGCTGTGATGTGTAAATGCATATCCAAACAAAAAATCTGGTAGTAGTATTTCATGATTCGTTCTTACTGATTTGATAATCTAATAAAGATATGCTTGTCTTTGGCGTGATCACTAAGCTAAGCACAAGATAGAATTCAGTAAGCAAGGATTTAAAGAAATCTATTCGTCACATTGAAAAGCAAGGTATAGATCAAAAATTACAAACGCCAAATAACTGCATTCTTTGCTCTACTTTCAAGCGAGTATAGAGCAAAAAGCTCCAATTCAATTTGATATTTTCTAACTACAATCAGGAAAACACACATCTCATATCTGAGCTAAATAATCAACTACCGTCTTGTGTCGCTTGACCCTGTAGGTGAATACTTCTTATATGTGACACGAACCAGAATCAGACGCTATTTGTGGCTCAAATTCTCACGAAACAACTATTCAAGAAGAAAAGTATATCTCATTTATTTTTCTTTCTAAACCAATCAATACACATTATGCATATGAACAAAACGAAAGGCGGAAATATCAAAAATTAGACATGTAGAGCCGATAACAAATGCAGATCCTTTCGCCATTCATATATAAATTTATAAAATGGAAAAGTAAATCATACATTATGGTCAAAATGAGTCTACTCTTTATTTATTTATTTATTTTTATAACAATTATGAATTCATGACAACCTCAAATCTCTACTAGTAACAAGTTCAAGCACCGTTTCTCATACATAACTTAAAATTTGAGTCGCAAAGAATTGTTCAGCTAAGTAAATCAAAACTATATCAGAGATTCACAAATGTAATTAACGAAGAATTATGAAAAAGAAATACCTGAAAGCTAAAGTTATACGAATCTTCAACCTCTCCCGCCATTATCAACCAAAATTAAGCATTAAACACTCCTTAATCACCAAAAATAACAAGTCATTAAAATGTAATTAATCTTTAATAAAACATCCAAATCAACAACAAAAATAACCAAAAACAGAGAGAGAGAGAGAGAGAGAGAGGTTTAAATGATTATTACCTTAAAAACGCATTTTTCCAGAGAAAGATTGTGATTCAAATGGAACAGTTTTCGATGAATTAAATGGAAGCCAAAAAGCTTGCGACTCAATGAATCTTAAGCAAGCGTGTTTTGGAGTGAAAGCACAAAAACCAAAAAAATCACTGTTTTGTGCTTCTCTTTTTGAGCTTTGAGATCTCGTTGTTGTTGAGGGAGAGAGAGAGAGGCTTTTATGTCACTCTTTTTATAAGTGTTTGATTATTGATAAAATAAAATCTAAAAGCGGGTTGCTTAAAAAGCTTTGTCAATCACAATCAGTCACCATGTGATGCTTTGTCCTTTTTTTTTTTTGTCCTTTTGCGCTCACTAATCTATTCCTCCGTCACACACCGCCGTTAAACTTGCAAACATCGTCACCACCACTTCTGGTTTGACTTTCACTGTATGTAACGGAGGAGTGGAGTGGAACTGACGGTGTGTTGGGGCAGTAGGGTGCGGCCACGTGTCCGATTCATGCACTGTTTAGAGTGTTGAGGTTCCAGCTAAGATGGGGGGAGGAGTGGTTGG
>OU015771.1:1634868-1674504 GCA_907173295.1 Fagus sylvatica | reverse complement strand
GGTAATTTGATTTCCCACTTTGTTTCTCAAATAGGCCCTTCTCTTTTGTTGGAGATTTTTGTAATGTTACTAGACAAGCTCACTTTTTAGCCCATAGTTTAACAACTTGGGCTACCATTCATACATTGTAATTGCTGGGCCCTTTGGGTTAGGCTCAAGATGGAATGGTCCCTAGATTAAGTTAGATTTTTTTTTGAATAAAAATAGTAGAGGTTAAGTTAGATTTGGCACATTACTTATTCAAATAAAGGACAAAAAACAAAAGGGGGGTTAGATCTGGCACATCCAAATAGTTTTGAGTGCGACAGAAATGTCAATTTTAAGGGTTCCTTGCTAAGTAATCGTGGTCATTGTTTCCAATTTAAAGTCAGTAGCAAGTTAGGTAAAGGACGTAAACATTGAATAATCAAAGCAGACCTCCCCAAACTGACTCGGTCTTGCTTGAGAATGACACAACTAGTCCTCTAATGTCTATACAAAATATCTCATATATAAATAGTGTATCAAAATACTTTTTTTTCTTTTCTTTGTAAGTATGCATGAAAAGACGTAAGGATAATGAATGAAGCATGAAAATGAAACGAGAACAGATAGGTAAGTTATACTAGGCCATGACAAGTGCAACGTCATTGGGTTTTATATTTGATTAATAATAATTAATGGATGGATTGCTTGTGGATTGGGTTTTATGTTTGATTAATTGCTACTTCACTGGTCCCGCAATTGTAGAAAATTAATTAGGAGGTCAATGGACCACTATGCATATAGCCAGGTTGGTAGCGAAGGAATTGAGGAATAAAACCAGAATGTTACATGTGCTCAACAATGATTGGAGGGGAGCTCCTCATGTGATATTTTCTGTTTGACTTTTAAACTGTAAATGCATGGTCTATAGGATTGAGAGCCCGTTCACGAAAGCGTACGGGGACGGCTCGGATTGGAAGTTATAAAGATATTAAAAATTAAAAAAAAGTTAAAAAGTTAGTTTTTGTTTAAACGGTTGAGATTAAAAGTTGTTTTTGTAACTCTCAATCTAGGTCATCTATGTATTTGCCCATGTAATAGTTCCCACGATCTCAATTATGATTGATAGGGTGGTTGGATATTATATTGAGATGAAGTGTTTCAAGTTCTAAATAGTCTATGTATTTGCCCATGTAATAGTTCCCACGATCTCAATTATGATTGATAGGGTGGTTGGATATTATATTGAGATGAAGTGTTTCAAGTTCTAAATAGTATAATATACCATAAAGGATGGTGGTCAGTGGTCAATGCATACTGACAAGTGGTTTGGGGAATAAAGGTTCTAAGTTTGGCTTATGCAATGAGAAGTACTTGTGGAATAAATTTTACACCCCACACATTGCCCATTGGGTATCCTTATGGGGTTGCGATAATAGTTATGTCTCACTAGTTCCTCCCGGACCCTATAAATAGGATGCTACTACGATTACGCCCAGATAAAGAAGCTACTCTGATCGTCCCTCTTACCTTTTTTTTATTATAAAAAAAAAAAAAAAAAATGGTGGTATAACATGATAAATGTTTCAAAAGTTTCTTAATTTAGTGGCCTCTCCAACTACCCCAAATATGTGAATTTGCATTTCAGTCATCACCTCTCCTTTGGGGTGAGTTTGCAGTTATCACATTAAAGTTTGTTTTCCAACTAACCGTATTGAACTGTATAATAAATTACTTTGTTAATAATTTTAGGCCAAAATATAGTAGTGGTCCTAAACTTTATCCTATGAGCGATTTTAATTTGTAAAGTTTAAAGTGATCGTTCTTGGTTCTTAATGTGTCTAACGAAGTGAAGATTCTTTCTTACGTATGGATGCCACTAATACTAAGAAATGGACTCCTGCATCTACAACATTGAAAATAAATGCTGATGGTTTAAAGAAAATAGGATAGGTGGTGTTGGAATAGTAGTTAGACATGATAAAAGTATGTTTCTGGGTGCTTTGGCTAGAAAAAATTCCTTTGGTGGCAAGTGCCCAGGTGGTTGTCTTTGGCAAAAGATGGTGGTCTTCCTTTTTTTTTGGTAGGGGATGATGCTCAAGTCATTGTGGCGGCTATATCATTAAAGGAAGATCTTCCAATAGATATAGAAGTTATCATTCATCCATTTTCCATAGATATAGAAGTTATCATTCATCACATTTTCCACTGCAAGAATCAAGTCCCCCACCTTAGGTTTTGATTATGTTTCGAATATATCAATTGGAATCGTAATGACGTTGTCTCATATGCCATCGAGTGCTTGCCCAACATTGTATTACATCCTCTCTTTATAAAAGTACTCGTTATCGTTTGGGAAAAAAAAAGAAGTAAAAACAAAAAAGAGCATATTGCAACACTATAATACTACATATCATTGACCTTTTGTGGGGGCAACAATGCAAGCAATCTGAACTTCCTAAAATAATCTTAACTTCTGGTGAATGCTGTAATTTCCAAAATTTTTTTTTCCTCTGTTTTTACTTCTATGAGCAATCACCATTTCAAGAAAAAGAAAAACACCCATCCCAGAAATCTTGATGATGAGAAATACTCATCTGGGTCTATATAGATCATCATTGGATGAGAAATGATCCATCCATCTCCTAGTTGATAACAATGAAAAGCTTTCTGCAAAGTGCAAACTCATAAAAAGACTCCAATGGTATTCTCCTAGTTCTTGGTATGATGATAGCTGAAGATGAATTTTTGGATTCACAGTAGTTAACAACAATAAGGCAACCATATGAAATCCATTTCAAGATGCTAGATACAAATCTTACTTACACAAATTAATAAAAAATTAAGAACAAGTGCTGTTATTACCAGATAATTATTCCATAAACTAACAATTCGTATTGGTATACCTCATATATGGTGGCAAAAGGGTCTTCTGATTTTAAGAGATCCCTCAAACAATTTCACCATTATTATCTATTCCAGCTACAAGTTACGTTACATTTTGCATACATGGAAATTTGAAATAAGGTTAAAGGAAAGTGAAAATGATGAAGGGAAATGCTAACCTCAACATTCAGCTTTCATGATACTCATATCTGTGCTATGGAGAGAGGCACACATGTGTCTCATACTGATCACTTTATGCTTATTATTCATTCCGCATGGTGGCCAAACATGTGATTACAAACATATGTGATGACAGCTAGTGGCAGAGAAGAAATTTATATGGGGAGAAAGGGCATCTTTGTTCAAGAGGCAACACCAACTGCTAGATGACCCATTCCAGAACTGCTACCAATTCCAATGCCTTTCATGTCCTTCCTGGCCATCTCATTGCTACTTTTGCGGGCTCCCACTTTCTGCTTCCCGTCAACTCTTTGGCCTTTTGTCACCTTATGACTTTCTGATACACGATGTTTATGCAAACTAGTATCCTTCTCCTTTCCTCGCTCTTTCCTCCCAGTGACCTCATTTCCAGCTGTAGCTTCTGGGGGGCAGCTTTGGTTGGTATTTGCAGTCTGAGAGATTTCACCGCCTCCAGAATGCTCAGTCGCAGGGCAGTTGATCTCCTCTGAGGCATCAAGTGGTTCAGACGCGTCCACAGATTCACTGGTAGAGGGAACTTGGTCATCTCCTGACTTAAAATATGATTTTGATCCTGCAGCAGCTCTACTCCCTGGACTTGTTGACTTATTTCGTGCTTTACTAACTTTGTTGTTACTTAATACAACCTGGTAAATAAAATTTTCCTTCAACATCAGGATAATTTTGGCTTTATTTGTTGCCAAATTAACATCTAAAAGGATTCATCAGACACATAAATGAAAGACTTTGGATATAATGAAAGAAAGAACTAATCTTTGGATACAGTTTTAGAAAGAAAGAACTAATCGCAGTTTTAGGAAACAAACTAAAACGTTAGACAACAAAGGCCCAACTTCAAAGTGTGACAGAAAAGCATGTTATAGAGTGTAGATGCTATGGTTGTAATGTTATTCAGAAGCTGAAAATGACAAATATACATGGGTAAACTCAAAATATGCTTTTCTTAAAAGTATTTCCTAAAGCTAAATTCAGAAGGAATCACTTTAAGGGCTCTTTCCTCTTATGCATAAGAAATCATACCATGGTATTTCACACAACATTGAACAAGAGAAAACTTAACTCTCAAAAAACATTTCAAATGAAATTTCTACAATTCTTTTGGGTGATAAGTTGGAGTTCACACATTATGTCATGTATACTCTCAATTGACTAGATTCTACAGAGAAATTCTTCACTTGCATACGAAACTGTTTATCATATATGTAAGACACAGTTACTATGGGACTAGGCCTTCAATAAACACATTGACCGTGCAAAGAAAATTTATCTAATTTTTGAGGAAAACTTTATGTGACTAGTACGGAAAATATTAGGAAATCAGAACGATACCACTGTAGAGGGTCATTCTACGGTACACCCTTTTCTTTGTATGTACCATACCCACCAAATCTTAACCATTCATTTATTATTATAAATATATATAAATTAAATAAGGTAATATCTTATTTAACAGTCAAGATTAGGTAACTGTACATACAAAAAAAAAATGTGTACCATAGAATTCTCCCACTGTAGAAGGGTGTGAAAACTCTTGAATTTCTAACTTAAAAACATAAACTAATGTGATAAGTATTGGTCACGATTCTTGTAATTTCTTTCACTAGATGTTCTCCAAGTCTTTTCAGTAGTAATTCATAAACATTTCAGATAGCTTTTTTGCCAATTTTCCTATCAGCTCCTGTTTTGGTTCAGAGATTTTCTTAAAGCTTTATATTGTTTCATCAGGGTTTGCTCTCAAGTCATCCCTGCATGTTAATCACAGAAATTCCAAATCCATCATCGATCTTATGACGCTTTAAAATCACAGCATTACCTGGAAGCTAATTGTCCTCTATTAAGACATGCTTGTGGGTAAGAATTTAGCCACTGTGAGGGTCCAATGTGGATGTGAAGAATGTGAATTTCTCTAGTTATGCTAGAATAGATTTCTTTAATCATATAACCATGCAAAGTGGCCATAGGAAAAACAAGTCATAGCAAAAGTATCTATATACCTTCTTCCCATCTGACCCTGGTGGCACAGCTACATGATAAAAAGAAGGCATAGGTGTTGCCTTAAAGTTTAGGCTTTTCCGGAATTGTTTGATCTCAGCTTCTGTCTTCTCCTGCAGTAAGTGTAACCGAACCCATTAAGTTTCTTACAACTTCATAAAATGAAAATCGACATAATTTAACAAACTTTAAGATGATGCTATTTCATCCATATCTTACATGTTTAAGAAATGACATAAGATTTAAGAATTTGGTGATGTTTCTAACCATACCCACATTTAAAAAAGAAAAAGAACCGTAAAAAATAAATTAATATAGGACTTCTATATGATTTAGCATCATAAGAGTCTCCAGCCAGCAGTATAAGAGCCTTGGTTTAAATCTCAGTATTCTGTCATTCTCCTGAGCACCAAGAGCATAGTGATCCTTTGGATGATGTCATTATCTCTATTAAAGTGAAGCAGCATGCAGTGATATTCCAAATAATTCATTTAATATTTTAATGAAAACAAATATCAATTTGATGATTCCGCATACCTGTGTTCTTGCTTGGATCTGATTCATCTCAGCATCCTTAGCATGCATTTTTTCTTCCAACTTCATATAGAACTGAGTCAGATGAGTCACAGGATTAAAGGAGTAAGCTATTCAAGCCTGATCCCCAAAATAAACACAAAATTAAATCAAAGTTACAGGATGCTAGCTTGCCTCTTTCCTCTTTTCTGCTCGTTCATCGCTTTTGAATGTTGGAGCACCAGGCCCTGCATCTGCCCTTGTGGAATTTGCAGTGCGACGAAGCCTATAACAAAATGTATATGAAAATTCAGAAGGTAAAAAGATTAAAGATCAAGAGCATTCCTTATGGTGCTTTCAATAAACCTGTTTGCTGTTAGATGTCCTCCAGATTCAGCCTTCGTCAAAGGGGGTTGAGATTCACCAACTTTCTTTCTCCTTAATCCTTTTTCACCACTACAACAAGGAAAGAGTCAGACTTGAGGTCTGAATCAATAAACCATATAGGTTTACCACTTCCAAGAAACAATAAGTACCTTTTATTGTCATGAGTTAATTTTGCCTTCTGACTTGTAGAATCCTATGCAAAAAAGACCAAGCAATAATCAACAGCAGAAGATCACTTGGTAACCAGGTAACAGTGTTAACGAATTTTATTATAATGCACTGCCAACTGACTAGAATGTTACAGAATATAATGCACTGTCAACTGACTAGAATGTTACAGAATATTACTGAGGAAGCACCTTGAATTGACTTCTCAATATATTGGCATTGTCAAATGCTTACCTCTAAGATTGGAGTTCTGTGTATAGCACGTGTAGTTGGAATGTCAGTTTTTGATGAATTCTTTCCTATATTTGTTCTTGGTGAACTCTCTCTTTCTCTTCTACTTAGATTCTTTGCAGGAGCTTCAGATGTAGCACCAGAAATGTGTCTCTGGACTCGAACAACATTGGCTTGGGACTTCACTCTGGGCTTCAAAGGTTTGGATCCCGTTGCAGCCTTCAACTAGAGTTACAACATCAAGGAGTTTAAGCCACATAGTAAAATACTTGGAACAAGCTTATATAAGTAATAAGTGCATGCATAACACTGTAGTGCTCATTTGAAAATGAAAAACACCTCCAGAGCATGTTTCCAGATGCTACTTTGTCATCTTTATTTCAAGCTATAATTAGCCATTGACCAAACAGTGATTGCTTTTGACAAACAAGTAACTATAGATAAAGAAAAATGAGTTGTTGTTGTGACAATATTCTTGAAAATCCAAACCTTTGGAGAGGAATTTCGCAAACGTTCCAAGCTAGTGTTGTCAACTTTCGCAGCAGGTCCAGTCTTGGGGGATGGGTCAACACCTTTTGGTGATTTGGCAGCATTTACCGCATCACAATCAAGGTTCTGAGTTACTTCAATCCATAGTTCATCATTAACTGGGGCTTTAGATGATTCATCCGTATTTACATCATCACGATTAAGATTATGGTTTACTGTTATCTCCGGTTCATCATTAACTGAATGAAACTTGTCACACCCAGATTCAGTTTGATATGTTTCCTCAGCATTAACATCTTCGGCAACACCATCTATCAAAATATCAGCATTGTTCAAAGCGGATTCCATCTGAGGGACAGAGGAGGAAACCCCTGGGTTTTCCATGTCACATCCTGTCACTTCGTATTCTCCACGATACTGTGAACTCTCAGGGCTCTCATCAAAGTGAGCATAATGGCTATGTTCGTTTACGAGTTCCAATTCTTCTCTGCTCTCCAAGACATCATTTTCACTAGTTTGATACTCTGCCCCACTGTGGTACTCTGATGAATTTGGACGAAGAAGACCCTTCTTCTTGAAATGAGCTTCAAAATAAGCTTTCTTCTCAATAACTGAACCCGGTTTTGAGCATTTTTCAACCTCTTCAAGGTACCTATTATGTGAGAAAGACGACCTCCGTTCCCAAGATAAGGGTTCACTTTCAAACCTTCCAAATGATACAGAACCAGAATGTAGAGAATCTGCCTGCTTGTGTCAAGAAAGTAGATGTTAGAAAGAGAATAAGTGAAAAAATACATCCATGAGAGAAATAATAAAACGCATATTTTCAATTCAACAAGCTCTCCACCGATGGAAAATTTCCAAATACTTTGGCGACAGCCTCAAGTTTACACAGTTCATTAGCACATGAGTATTATTGTGGGAGGTAGTTGGGTGCTCAACAATGTGAGCTTTTGTTATTCAATTTTATTTAAGCCTGTATGTTTTGCTGCATTTTCATTAAAACCATATAAGTTCTAGAACATTGTGCGGTTTTTTAATTGCATTACTGATAATGTAACAGTAATTGAAAGATCCAGGAATCATCCAATAATTACCATTGACAAAAGTAATAGTAAGTTCTCATTTAATTGCAAAATGACATCACACAATTCTGTTTTCCAACAAGCGATGCCTTTTATCCTTTCCCAGACCCTGACTAGCTGCTGTGATGTGTAAATGCATATCCAAACAAAAAATCTGGTAGTAGTATTTCATGATTCGTTCTTACTGATTTGATAATCTAATAAAGATATGCTTGTCTTTGGCGTGATCACTAAGCTAAGCACAAGATAGAATTCAGTAAGCAAGGATTTAAAGAAATCTATTCGTCACATTGAAAAGCAAGGTATAGATCAAAAATTACAAACGCCAAATAACTGCATTCTTTGCTCTACTTTCAAGCGAGTATAGAGCAAAAAGCTCCAATTCAATTTGATATTTTCTAACTACAATCAGGAAAACACACATCTCATATCTGAGCTAAATAATCAACTACCGTCTTGTGTCGCTTGACCCTGTAGGTGAATACTTCTTATATGTGACACGAACCAGAATCAGACGCTATTTGTGGCTCAAATTCTCACGAAACAACTATTCAAGAAGAAAAGTATATCTCATTTATTTTTCTTTCTAAACCAATCAATACACATTATGCATATGAACAAAACGAAAGGCGGAAATATCAAAAATTAGACATGTAGAGCCGATAACAAATGCAGATCCTTTCGCCATTCATATATAAATTTATAAAATGGAAAAGTAAATCATACATTATGGTCAAAATGAGTCTACTCTTTATTTATTTATTTATTTTTATAACAATTATGAATTCATGACAACCTCAAATCTCTACTAGTAACAAGTTCAAGCACCGTTTCTCATACATAACTTAAAATTTGAGTCGCAAAGAATTGTTCAGCTAAGTAAATCAAAACTATATCAGAGATTCACAAATGTAATTAACGAAGAATTATGAAAAAGAAATACCTGAAAGCTAAAGTTATACGAATCTTCAACCTCTCCCGCCATTATCAACCAAAATTAAGCATTAAACACTCCTTAATCACCAAAAATAACAAGTCATTAAAATGTAATTAATCTTTAATAAAACATCCAAATCAACAACAAAAATAACGAAAAACAGAGAGAGAGAGAGAGAGAGAGAGAGAGAGAGAGAGAGGTTTAAATGATTATTACCTTAAAAACGCATTTTTCCAGAGAAAGATTGTGATTCAAATGGAACAGTTTTCGATGAATTAAATGGAAGCCAAAAAGCTTGCGACTCAATGAATCTTAAGCAAGCGTGTTTTGGAGTGAAAGCACAAAAACCAAAAAAATCACTGTTTGGTGCTTCTCTTTTTGAGCTTTGAGATCTCGTTGTTGTTGAGGGAGAGAGAGAGAGGCTTTTATGTCACTCTTTTTATAAGTGTTTGATTATTGATAAAATAAAATCTAAAAGCGGGTTGCTTAAAAAGCTTTGTCAATCACAATCAGTCACCATGTGATGCTTTGTCCTTTTTTTTTTTTGTCCTTTTGCGCTCACTAATCTATTCCTCCGTCACACACCGCCGTTAAACTTGCAAACATCGTCACCACCACTTCTGGTTTGACTTTCACTGTATGTAACGGAGGAGTGGGGTGGAACTGACGGTGTGTTGGGGCAGTAGGGTGCGGCCACGTGTCCGATTCATGCACTGTTTAGAGTGTTGAGGTTCCAGCTAAGATGGGGGGAGGAGTGGTTGGGTGTGATGTGGTTTATTGTAACCGTTTCATTATTATTAGATGTAGTTTGTATTGAATTCAGATTCGGGTATTCACGTGGGTCCTATTCCTCGATTGGATCACAATTCACAGGTGATGAAAATCAATTCACAATGCAATATCTGGTAGCTCCACCTCCACGGCTCCACCTGATGTGCCTTATTCGGAATTCTTGAAAATAGCTTCTTTCTTTTTTAATTCCTCTTTCTCTACATGTATATTGATTTAAAGTGCCACTTGGTATTCGGCCCAGTGGTAATCCCCTTCCCCAAAAAGTCTTATCCCTCTATGAGGGCGTGGGTTCAATTCCCGGGATCTTCAAAATTTACATGTGTGTAAGTTTAGATTAAAATTTCTATCATATATCAAAAAAAAAAAAATTCCATATTGATTTAAAGCATATATAAAATATGGAGGTTAGTTATTTGAAAATGTACTTTTTTTTCTTTTTTCTTTTTAAGAAGAGATTTAAAATGTGCATTTTCAAAACGAAAATCACAATTAGATATTTGACAAACTTGTGAAAAAATGTTATTTATGTCAATTAAACGTTTAATAATTTCAGTCTAGAACAATTGTTTCAAATATAAATAATCAAAAATGATTTGACTAAATGTAACTAATACATTAGTTTTTTTTTTTGATAAAAGTAACTAATACATTAGTTTTATACATCAAGGTTTATATTAGTTTTATCAACTAAATAACTAATACAAATTATTTTGGTCTAACTCCTTCCATGTGACTAATACCATATAAATATATTATGAAAACGTTGCCATTAAAGTTGCATGTTGTTTACCACATCTTGGTGAATGGTGATATCACCTAATCTATAAACTGGCATGCTATTCACCACAAATTGTGAAGTGGCGTATCCTCCTTTTATTTTTTTGTCCTTCTTTTAAACTACTAGAATCAAAACACTTTCCTTTAAAAAAAAAAAATCAAAAAAAAAAAAAAAAAAAAAATCAAAACACTTTCTCACTCAAGTTTCACCGAGTCAAACAATGAACCCATTTCTTCCAAGCTCCAATTGTGGTTATTTTTTTCATTTGAACCTTGTTGAAGGTATTTGTGATAAATCTCACTAACAAAAATGCATTCCACAACCCCAAAATTTTATTTTAAATAAGCGCATTCTCAAATTCACTTGCGCACACCTTCCATTTCTAAACACGCGACTTCTAAAGAGAAATTTTTACTATACACATGGCCAAAAGGTTGGTTTTCTGTGTTTTCAGCATGGAAATGCGGGGCCAAAACAGACCCTTAATTAAGGGGTTTTTTTTTTCCTAGTAAGAGTCAATTCTTAATGCATTAAAATACAAATTTTTGAATGCCGTTCCAAAAAACTTTAGAATAATTATCGAAACAAAATATTTTGCTACCAATATATACCATTCCAAGATTTATATATATATATATATATAAAAGTTCATACTTTATACTTTATAATCCATGCCATTTAATTAACCACCATAAGGGATTTGAGTGATAGCCCGGTGGCCAAGAGCCTTGTAATTAATTCAAATTGGCATTGCTTCCTCTCATTTATGAGAAAAATCGAGGTTGAATTAATCTTTCCTCCATTAACTATCGAATTATCAAAAAGATAAGAAAAAAAAAAAGTGATGCCTAGTGGTATTGGCACACTGTGTGGTGCTTGGTGTCTGGGGTTCGAACCCTACCTCTTCTTCCCCACTATTTACCTAGCTAGCTAACAAAAAAAAAAAAAGAGTACAGAGGGATAATAATCATACCATAATTAAAAAATCAAATGCTCATAAAAATATCTTACATACCTAAAAAAATTGAACAAACCAAGAAGTTCATAAAATCTCATAAAAGTTGGACTCTTTCCTTAAAGAAAAAAAAAATTATAAGAAGGCCATAAAAAGCAATTTAGGTTCAAAATGTATGTTCCTCCCAAAATGTCGGAATTGTGTCGAAATAATCGATCTAGGCCAGAATTTTGGCCGACACGGAATAGAGGGTTTACACGGATGAGATGAGAATATTTCCCTCAATATTACACAAAAGAGTCAATTTAGCTAAATTATAAGCAACAAGATTTCCTTCCCTAAAAGTATGATTAACAAAAACATTTAAGAAAGAGATCAAAAACAATTTGGTGTCCTCAACAATATGTTTCATCACCCAATGAGGAGAAGACGAGGAATTTTGTAGTGGAATAATCACATAATTAAGAGCATCTCCTTCGTAGATAACATGCTTGTACCCTAACTCTGCTGCTTTGGCTATTGCTAATTGCGTTGCCTTGTCTTCTTCTTCTAGAGAGTCTAGCTTGGTCTTGAATTAATTCTGTCTATACTATGGTGATATCTTGTTTATGATTTATGCCCACTGCTGCTAGGCGCATGATTACTTCTCAATGATAGCTACATCAAAATTCACTTTCGCAAAAGGGAAGTAAGAGGGTCCCAAGAACTAATTGGTGTTCTTGTCATCTATACTAAGAAACTAAGTTTGCTTAATTTATAAACTAAACTATATAACAAACTGTACCTACGTGATGAGATCTCTTTCTATAAAAACAAAAAATATGCACCACGTGATGAGAATTGTGAGTTCATTTACTTTCATATTAATCGGACACTAAATGTGTGTTTGGTATAACTAATTTTTTTCTTGTTTTTTTATATTACTTAAAAAATAAGTTAGGTAAAAATATAACTATATTTAGAGAAAAATAAACTCTTAAAAAGTTTTGTTGTATTTTGGCCTACTTTATCTTTAAGCTACCCAATAAGTTGTACCCAACGGAGGCTAATTAGATCTACACACACATACTCTTCAATAGTTTTCATATAGAAATTATATGAGTATTTAATGAATCTTTGGAATATGAGATTGCACATGCATCTTTATTAGACACTTTCTCCTTTTACTAAATATATTTTATAAATAGCACTCAGTCAAATTTGATTTAGTGTGAGATATAATCTAAGAAGTTTTAAATTGATTTTTTTTAAAAAAATAGTACATGTTTGGTTTATGTTATTATTATATGATATATATATATATATATATATATAATAAGTTTGTATTTTAAAATTAATGTTTGGTTTACTAAACAAAGTTGATTATTCTAAACCGGTTTGACTAATGACTGATTATGTTTCGAACATTAATTAAAGGCGCTATTGAAAAAGTAGGGAAAAAAAGCATAGTATATATATATATATATATATATATATATATATATATATTATTAGATGAAATATAATCATTTACCAATTTGTTTATATTTTAATCATCTATTCAACAATCAAATAATTATAAACAATAAAAATAATCCAAATCCAGACCTAACATGGCATTAAACTTTTAAAAGTTTGTCTCTCACGACAATGTGGTGCATACACTGTCTTACTTGCCAAAAGTTCATCGTTTCATGGGAGCTGAGGGCTATTTCCAATTGCTTTGTCCGAAGAAGAAAAGTGCTCATGCTAGTACTTCATGAGGAAAACCTCATGACATTAATGTCAACGGACTTCATATACATATAAGAGAGGCAGGGATAAGATAAGATTATTAAGGACCCCACTATAATTAGAATGATCTTCAGTGGGACCCCGAAACTTTTAGATGAATGATGGAGTTATGGATTTGATGCAATGATTACCACCGTTTGATTCGGATCCATGGCTTTTTAATCATAATAACAATGTTGAACTCACAAACGGGCCTATAACTTGTGTGTATATGTGCATGTGCATGTGCATGTGCATCTGCATGTGCATGTCTCACGCTACCCAAACATATAGATGGTCCCGGGGGCCGCCCACGGCAGTGTAAAACCAAGTTCGGATCATGTATCCAATTTTTGGACCGTGCACTTGCATCACAGCCGTCCATTCCAGCCATTGGGTCCACAATGGTGGTCCTCATTTTCACTGTACGGCTGAAATGCGAAGGGACAGTACTCTCGCCGAATTTAATAGGAGCAAAACACGTGCAAGACTATTGGGAACGTACATAACAAAAGTTAGTTTTTCTTTTTTATAAGCTTGGTATGCGGGTCAGCATTCCGTAAAACATGTACACTTAGATTAATAATAGGAAACACGTATTACCTTACTAGCATCTGTATCATTATAGATACAAGATTTTATCTTAGGTAGGTGACTTTAGGGGTAGGACCGGTCCAAACTTTTTGGTAGTCTCAAGCCAAATATTAAAATGAGGCTCTTTTTTTTTTCTTTTTTTTTTTTTTTTTTCATTCAATGCTAAATTAAATTAATATTTATGAATTTTTTTATTGGAATTTTATTCAAAATTATTAATCACAATTAAAAAAAAAAGTCCTATACCCATCAAATAGAATATTTGATTTTCTTCAAGGTCATCACAATAACTCACATGGCTTCCATGCTTCACTCATTAGAAAAATAAATGCAAAGGACTTAATCTAACTATTGGTTCATGATATAAAAAATAGAAATGAAAAAAAAAAGAAAAAAGAAATTGTACGTAGCTTGATGTTAGCCACAACCAACAATTAGATATTTTCATTTAGCACGACTCACGAAGAGCTCTTATAAAAAAGCTAAGAAGAAGATTGTGAATAGAAAAAGGAAAAAAAAAATTGAAAAAGAGGCAGACTCATGGTACGTTGAGGGAGTGATAGACGTGGAGTGAGAAAGAAACGGAGAGAGAGAGAGAGAGGAGAAAAAAATTAGGCTTTTTTTTTTTAATATATATTACATATGGATCATCAAAAATTTGGGGACCTTTCCAATTTGGGAGCCTCAAGCCATTGCTTAAATGGCTTATAGGCTAGACCAGCCCTGCCTGGGAGGACTCGAACTAATAACCATTGGAAAACACAACCAAGATCGGACCAGTTGAGTTACTTCTCAGGGTTGTAACACAAGCTAGTTCAAGTTTTTTTTTTTTTAGATAATATTATTCAGGTAAAGTTTTCACTTTGAAGTTCTTTGAGTAGCGATGGAGTTAATTAGCTTGCATGCAAATGAATTTTTTTTTTTTTTCCTAAAAACATTCTACAATTTGTTATTTTTTCTGTTTGTGGTGAGTTATTATGAATAATCAATTAATCACAAATTTTAATATCCTAGCTATGTGTGATAGCTAGCAATCCTCATCCTATATATAAATTAGAATAATTTTAAATGGTGAGAATCATTTTCCTTCCATAATAAGCTTTGAAAAGGATGTTTGAGTTTAATGGTCGAATTCAATTCGAGTTTGCTCTAGACTGATTATGTTGCCAATGGCATGCATCATATCCTCACACTAGATCTGCGTGGTGGGTACTGGGTAGGTAATCTAGAGAACCCAGATCCGGTTGATTGTGATGTCCATATATACCACTTGCCCACACAAGCCACATGGTGCAATCCAAACTATTGGTTTCATATATCATATTATTTTTTTAGTTAATTAAATCAATTCCATTATTTCCCTTAATTGAAGAGAAAAAAAATTGGTTGCCTTTAATTCAAAGTTATTAGCTTTAACAGATATCCATATATTCAAAACTAGTAGAAAAATGATTTTCCACCTTGGTGTATGTTTTGCTGGTTTTTATTTATAGATTCGATAGTACTTTTTATAAGAAACCATATGACATATTGACATCCACTCTATGATAATTGTTTTTTTATTATCAAGTTAATACACCAATGAGTTTCTTTTTAGTGTAAGCGGAATTTAAACTCAAATATCTTATTTGACGATAAGACAAGAGACTTTATCAATTGAGTTAACATGAACTCACATGTGTGTCTTGGTGTTAATTGTATCGGACATGTTGTCATCCATTATGAGTATAACTTATTTAAATTTGTATTAGGTAAAATTGATACCAGTCTTTGGTATATATTGATTCAAATAAATTAGTTTCGGTGATGATGGGTTAATTAGTTTGGATTAGGAAGAGTTTATCGCTTGTTTTGTTGATAATTTCTAGGGAGTTGAAGTTAATTTATCTTTTATGTTGTTAGAATTTCATCATGTAAGACTTTTAATGTAGTCAATAATAGTCATATATGATTTCTCAAATTACAGATTGTTACTTAGTATAACTTGAAGTTCTAGACTCCTTCAAATAATTCATTTGATCAAACAATTGGAGGCCTTGGTTCACCCCAAAATAACCAATAAAACTTGCGTACGTAACATCATCCTTGTAGTAACAGTCTAATACAACTTTAGATTAGCTGTTTTCTCAAGTTTATCAAAATTTCATAGGGTTGGAAAGGTGTATGGAGGTGCTGTAGAGAAAAATATTATGTCTGCAGGAAGTACCATTTGACTGTAAACAAGAACCAGAATTAGGAAACCTTACTAGCAAAGGGACAACCTTCCAAACACCCAAAAAGATATGAACATGCTACCCAATCAAGTACATATTTTTCTCCTTTATTTGAGATAAGTTTTAATAAGAAAAGAAAAGAAAAAAAAAAAAAAAAAAAAAAAAAGCTAGCAACATCCATCATATATTTATATTACACCTTCATAAAAGGACATACAAAATGAGACCCTACCATGTGGCATCACATACTTCAGTCAATGATCTAATCCAATAAGAAAAAATAGTAATTGGACATAAGGCAAGTCTATGGCTGAACCATATATGTTTGGAAAATAAAACGAGATGTGGGCTTCAGGTAGTTGTGACAATAGCATGGCAAGGGAACAATGAGTCCTGTGAGTATTTTATAGAGATTTTACAACATATTAAATGTGAATATTTTAAGAATAATACATTCAATAGCAGCCATGGAAATGTGATTGTCATATTGGCAGCCATGTGATAGCTTTTGTTTGTATAATCATGTGGCTTCATGTGGCGTTGGTGTGTTGGACTGAACAATGTTTATTAATTGGAAACTCACTAATAAGAATTTTCTATTAGGGTCCTTGGAATCACTTGTGGGCAGGAGCGTCCTAGGAAGGTAATTATTACAGTATATCTATTAGATATTCTGTAAGGCCATGCCTTGTGAGCAAAATTTATGGGGAGTCTCCCTTGTAATCATGTAAAGGTAGCCCAAAAAATCGAATATTAGAAAAATCAGGGACTCTTCCCATGAGATTTCTTTAACTTTAGGTATGTTTGTTTTAGCTTAAAGAATACAGGAAAAGTAAAAGAGACTGAGAAAATTAGCTTCAAAATGGATAATTATAATATTTCTAGGATTAACAATGTAAAAGAACGGTTTGTACAGATAAAAGGGTTTTATAACCATTATATAACTGGAAGGAAGAGTAACTAGCCAAAGCTTAGGAGACAGCTCGATTGATTAGGCATGCCCAGTCTTCAAAAGTGACTTGATATTCTTTGATTCATGTTATAGTGTCAATTTATGTACAGTTTTTTAAAGTTATATATTTTAATAAAAATAATTATATTTTTATATTGCTTATTCATTTTGTTAAGAATAAAGGATAAGAGAGAGAAGGGTTCTATTTATACAGAAGAGTAACTGGAGGCTTTGATTAGGCATGAATCAAGAGTGATTTGATATTTCTTCATTTATGGCATAATCACAATAAACATGTGGGAAAATATATAAAAGGAAAGTATAACGGCTATGCTAATTTAAAATATAGTGCTAACAATGGCTATGCTAAATATATGCTAACACATTGAACCGAGTTTGTTTTATGAAGTAGGAAAAAGAAAAGTTGAAACAAGGACCGAAATTGGTGTTTGCCGATAAAATTTTGCTTACCACGAGACAAAGCCACGAGGGGTTGGGGAAGAAGCTAAAATGAAGACTGTCAAATAAATGAGAACCTTGGATTCCAAAGTCAATAGCCTACTAGGTTTGCTTGCACATGGAATGTCTATGTAGTCCCATACAAACTCTATATATATAAGTAAACGTTTAGGGTATATTATTGGTTTATTTCCATGATATCATTTCAAATTAGATTCAGTGGAGTGGCTATGCGGTCCCATTCTACTATAATGCTGCAAACTTGTGTGAAGTGTTATTGTTATTGGAGCAAATGGCCGGTAGAGATAAATGCTTTCACAATTTGTCAATGTGTGGCAAGTTTTGATTCGAAAAACATCATTTTTACGAGGTTCCACATGCTAATACAAGTTTTATTATGCACCATTCAGGTAATCACTGTAACCACGTCTGCAGCTGTGAAGAATTTTGTGTTCCTAGGTACTTTTTGTGTTGTTATACTTGAGAGAGAGAGAACACAAATATGATTTTTTATGAACAATTGCAATTAGTTTCCTATTATTTGCTTTTGGTACAGGTAACAGTAGAACATACATATCAAGCGGCACAAGATTGCATATTACAATTTATTATTTTATATAAAAAAGAAAAAAGAAAAATATTGCTATGTTTTGGTTCATCAACTAAATAAACAGAAATGTTGATTTTTATGTTTTCCTCTTCTAAGCCTATCATTTATACTCTGGAAATGCTCTTGAGGAAAGATGAACTCTTGGTTAATTCCCGGAGTGGTTTGTCAGTGAATCTAATCATATGATATGATAAAGCACCAAGTATGGTCCCTATGGGTGGCCCTACCATATAAACCCAGAGTCCCTTGTATTCGTGCATGACAAGAGCAGGCCCAAGACTCCTAGCAGGGTTCATAGATGCCCCAGATATTGGCCTGCAATATAATGGAGAAACAAATCTTAATAAATTTTGTAGGATTAATTGAACTCAGAAAAAAAAAAAAAATCGAAATTTTCTAAGAAACATTTTTGTTATGGATTAATGTATGGAATTGAACCTGTGATTATATATATGCTAACACTTTTTAAAGTCTCACTCTTTTTAAGGCATAACTGACAAGCAAAATAAATTATACCAGATAAACACTAAGAGTGGAACACTAGTTGAGTTATAAACTTATAGTGCATTGACAATTTTGAATTTTCTAAGAAAGTTGCAAACAAGGTAAAGTCCTGGCTATAGATATGCGTATGACTTGAAGAAATTACCCGGCAACAAGGACGTTTAGAATTATTGTCATTCCAACAGCAAGCCCTGCCAATTCTCCAATCTGCAAGGAGGGAAATGGGATTGTCTCAAACTTAACCAAATAAAAATCTGGAAAAAGATAATTCATTTCTCTTGCTAACATTAAAAAAATCTTTTCTTAAGAGATCACTTGCTGGAGAGAATGCTTGCACATAGGCTAAATTTATTTTTATTTAAAAAAAAAGAAAAAGAAAGAAAGAAAGTAATGTTTGCTTATGCTGCATCCAATGTTCCAGTGCATTGCATACAACATGGAGATGTAAATGGTCATGTGTTACTTCCGTGTCCCATACATGGAGCAAAATCATATAACCAAAAGCAAAAAGTGTCTTGGGTCACCAAGCATACAAACAAGACTTGGCAATATGGTCTAAACGATAAAGCTACACCACTTAAAGAACTTTGGTCTAGAAAACAAAGCTACAAAAATGCACAAAACTAAGATGGCCTTCATGGGAAAATATAAACTCAATAAATGGGAATTTTGAAAGATATATATGTAATCAATCAAAAAACAATGAACAAGAAAACGCAAGTTAAGTGTTACTAACTGCTCTATTATCTGTGGCAACGCCGCATATAACAAACATCAAAAGAAAGGAGATGATGATCTCAATAAAAAAAGATTGAAAATTGGATCCAGCTGGTATTGTTCCAAAGAAATCCTTTTTAGGCACAGTAAACATAGTGCATAACGTGGCACTAGCAAGAACTGATCCGATAACTTGCGCCAGGATATATAGAGGCACCTGCAAAAAAAAAATAATAATAATAATAAAATTTAGTGCTGTGTAACATGTTCGAGTCTAGGAATTAACCTCTCTAAAATTATATATAAAACTGTCTATCAATTACTTAACAAAACTTGTGCGAATATGACTTTTTATATATAGTTTATATTTGTGTCAAGAAATATATATGAGCATATAATGTTACTGTCACTTACAATATCTTCATATGATCTCACTATTTATATCATTTCATTTATAGTTTGTCATTTAGACAATGTTGTGAGAATGTTGTAAAAACGTTATGTCGATAGTATTATCGTGTTTCTTTTGAGTTTTGATAGGGAGTATTATAGGAGGCATTTCAAAACTTGCCTCTTTGGGAGGGAAACGTCTAAAGATTGTATGAGTTATTGTGACTGCCGGATTGAAGTGAGCCCCGGATATGTGGCCTACAGAATAAACCATAACCATGACAACCAAACCCCATACTACGCAAATCCCTGGAAATGTTACTAAACCGTATGTCTTATTCACAACAACCGAACCACATCCGGTAAAGATTACGAAGTATGTCCCAATGACTTCAGCAATTACCTGGAAAAAAAAAATTGAGAGGGAAAAGATGATTAGCTTCATTTTATTATGTTAAAGTAGGTTTTAATTTCATGTGTATAATTTTTCTTTTTTTAAATGATCATTTCGTTTTTATGTATCCAGCATTTTAAATGACATGACACCCGGTATATAGTTGTATTAAAAAAAAAAAAAAATCTATTAAAGTGAAACTGATTCTGTTTTGTTCTATTGGTGCTTTTGTCAATATTTTACTTTCACAAGTAGATCATTAGCATAAATTTACTAACCTTTTGAATGATCTGAACCATCTCAGAAGAAGAGCATACCCCATTTTTTGAGCTGCTACTAGAACCCGCTTCTATCTTTGTTATGTCTAGTGAAGCCATTCTCTTCCTAATCAACTAAGTAGGATGATCACAAACTACCAAATATTTTTGTTTTCTCTAGTTTGATAGAATCTTGGTTTAGTCATCTAGGAAGGAAACTTATATATCAACTAAAGTCAGGAGGATCAAGATCCTCTAGAGTTCTTAAGGTACTCTACCACATAGAGTTTTCTAAATCCTAACCTTTCTTTTTATAATAAATGGTTCAGATTATGCCACGTCATCTTTCCACTAACAAAACCCCTAAAATATTGATGTTAATGGATAAATGTTAACACGTTAAGTGATAAAAAGTAAAAACCAATATATTAGGGATTTTGTTAGTGGAATGATGACGTGGCATAATCTGAACCATTTATTATAAAAAGAAAGGTTAGGATTTAGAGAACTCTACGTGGTAGAATACCTTAGGAACTCTAAAAGATCCTGGTCCAAGTCAGGATTGATGATTTTCTTGTTTTACGGAGTGGTTTACGAAGGTGTGTGCTTCTGTTTTCTTATCAAATATAGACCTTAAATTTTTAGCAATATATATATATATATATAAACCTTAAACTGAAATAACTACCACCACAGTCAACTTTTATTTTTATTTTTAACCAGCACCCTGTTTTATGGTCTATAATTAGAGAAAACTTAAAATAGTTTTATTTATTTATAATATGTATATATCAAGTGGCCAAAAGAAAAAAATAAAATGAAACTCTTTGTTTTAGGTATTCATATGCTCTTCATTTTAAATTTATTTAATTTCATGATTTAAATTAAATATTACAAATCCAAAATTATTTTTTACATCACGGACCCTTTGTGAATTACACTTTCGTAACAGGTTTCAACCTCAGTTGATCCTCTTTCCTCTATTAAATTTTTACAATGATTTGATTACTTTTTTTTGGGCCCATTTTCAAACATATGTGTAAACCCAAATATGACTAAGCCCATCTTCTTTATAAAAGAAACTATCATTTGATCACCTAGACCAAACCCAATTTTCTTGAAAAGAGTGGCCAAATTCTTTTAAAACATGATCCCAAAACTCCTGTAAAAATAAAATCGAAGGCAAAAAAAATTTGACTTTTGTCATCAAAATAATAACTTTTGACATAATTCACATAATTAAATTTGACTTATTATTAACAATGTGGTTGTATTAATTTATGAATCACATAATAAAATATGGGTAAAATTTAAGGTATTAATCAATATCAATATATATATAAAAGCAGAGACCTCTAACTGAGGTTCTGCCAAGTGTATTAAAAACTGATGTGGCTGCCACATCAGCCATTAAAAAAACTAATTAACCGGTGACCATTAATTTTATAAAATAATTAAAATTAAAAAAAACAAACCCTTAAACCCAACGCTGGCCCTCCCCAAAAGAAAAAAGAAAAACCATCTGACCTTGTGGTGAACTCAAGCCGATCTCCCATCTCTGGTCCACCACCGTGGTTCAGGTCGGCGACGTGCTCGACAAAACCGGCGGTCAAGTAATCACCATGAACGGCGCTCACTCATCTCCGACCCCAATTTCGTCAAAACCCACCTCCACCGCGCCGAATTCAAGTGCGTGTCAAAGCCATGGCGCTCACTCATCTCCGACCCCGATTTCATCAAAACCCACCTCCACCGCCCCGAAACCCGTACCCGAGGAGACTTTCGCAGATCTAGGCAACAATGAGTCTTCGTTGATCATCTCCACAAACGACGAGTTCAGGTGGTTCAGCGACATGGAAACGACGTCGTCCACGGTTCTTGAGAGCCCCATTTTCGCTGAGAGAAGATGTTTGAAGATTTCGATGAAACGGCCAGGCAGGGAAGGGTAGTGTTTTTTTTTTTTTTTTTTTTTTTTTATTTTTTAATATATATATATTCACCAGTAACAACGTTTGGGTTTTTCATTTTATTTTTGGGTATTTTAATTTCTGATGTGTTAGTATGCAGTGCTTTGTAAGACAAACTCATTTACATGATTCACCGGTAACAACGTTTGGCTTTTCTAATTTTTTTTGGGGTAGTTATCATATTTCCTTCAACTGTCATTACTTTATTGTGCATTTCAACTTTCTCTTTTTTCCCTGGCGAAGCAATAACAGTGACAAGCAGAATTACTGAAGAAATTTCAAAGGTTAGAAAAATCTTTCTTTTTCTTCAGTTTTGTTTTTCCTTTTGTTTTCCTGTTGGGTAAAATACATGTACCCCCTGTGGTTTGGTGCAGGTTTATTGACACTCCCGCAGTTTTAAATTTTTCTAATCACATATTCGATGGTATCCAGTTCTAATAAACTACTTACATTAAATTCATTAATGAAAATTAGTCACATGAGAATAATTGGACATCACAGGAAGTGTAATTAGAGAGAGAGATGTACGTGAGTATGTGGGGTCACATGCGTCTCATGTGGCTATTTTGTTTAATGATTTTAACAGGAAGTGGATCAGAGTGGTTGATTAGAAGAATTGGATACTAGAAGAGGGTGTGATTAGAAAATAGGAAACCAATAGGAAAGGTCAGTAGAACTGAATCCAGCCACAGGGGGTATAAGTCTTTTTACCATTATCTTTATGAATTTTAAGGGACTCTTGCAGCCTGTTGGAAATTTTGAATGACAGGTGCTATTTTTTTATTAGTAGATGCATATTCTGGCATGTTAGTAGATGCATATTCTGGCATGTTGGTCATGCAGATATGATAGTCCTTGGTGGGTAATATAACTTTTTTGGCTGAATTTTTATTAAAGATTTCTTTATGTAGGGTCTGTAAGTAAATTCCTGCTTGGAGTTTTGTTTCCATGAAAGTATTTAAGAAATACTCGAAAGTAGCTATGAAATCTTTATGATTTGCCTCTTCACTGAGTTGCAGTCTCAAAGAATAAGAGTTTCTATTACCAGACAGGACTGGCTGGTAAAGTAATTGAACTGTTCAATTGGCCTCCCTTTGAGTCAGTACCAACACCAAGTCGTTCCAGTTAAGGAATTGTGTGTCTGAGGGCATAGTTTTGGAAGCAAAGCTGTGTGGTCAAGTAAGTTCATAGAGGTATTTTCTTGCAAAGATCTATCCCATGGATAAGCCTCTCATTATTCCTTCTCTGCCTAACTTATTGAACCTCCAATGCCCTCTCATTGTTCCTTATTTGCATAACTAGATCCAGATGGATGCACAAAGCAATTTACACTTGCGAGTAGCCAAAAGTTGCTGATACCAATTATTGTTTAGAGTTTGTATCTAATCTGTTCCACAAATTTACCTTAGAACGGCCAAAAGGGGTTCAATTACTTGAACACTGTAGGACTTTTAACAAAGAAAGATTCACCATGGATTCTTTGGATGTTATGAACACGTGTGTCTTGGTACCATGTTAAATATGAGTCTTCCCTGAAAGTTGAGGTGTTTAAATCATCTGATCAAACTGGTTTCAATTTACTTGCATTTCTGATAAATTCGACCTCTGATATGGGGTTCATACAGTATGGGTTTCTTAATTTTGCATGGTTTATTAACTGCAAGAAAGAACTGGTCTGCTTCCTATTGTTAGATCATTAGTCATCATAACCAATGAATCTCCAAAAGTCATCATACAAGCCTAAGAAGTCCTGTAAAATTTACCACTTCAACTAGACCATCTCCCTGCATAAGTCCCTCAATCTCTCTTAGGTCTTTAGCAAATGGTGATGCTGAAGGAACAAGTTCTTTCCTCTCTTTTGTAATGTGACCACGTGCACCCTGTAGCATATTTTAAACAGCATAGTCCTAAAAATTAAATATTACAAGCAAGATGCATAGATTGTAGTGAAAAAGTGTAGAACTATACATCTTTATGAAGTAGGAAAAACTGTTTTCTTGCTGCTGTTTCATTGTTTCCTGACTCAGCAATAGAGAGAAAATGAGGAGGAGAGGTGGGAATGTGAGGTAATTTGGCTAAAATCCAAAGTATACCTTTTAAATTTAGATGATTTCTCTTTTCAAAATTTTGCAAATATTTTCTTAACTAAACCAGGTCACTCACTTTTGTAGGTTACACAACAAAATCCACCAATATCGTCTCTTAAGACTATGAAGTTGCTGCATCAAACAGTTTGAGCAGAGCTTTGGCTTTTATGCAATGCTGGCAAAAAAAAGTAAGAGTAGATATCTGCTTAGTGGCTTTCTATATTATTGGACTATTGGTGGACTCTCAAAACTATGCTATGATAGTTTATTACAAATTCTAAGATATCATTATTCATCATTGGTTCTGTTGCTAATCTGTTTACAACTTCACATACTTCTTAGGTTTGGGTTTTGATCAAGTGGGTAATGGAAGCAGTGAAGATTCTGTTATGTGTTGTTGCACTCTTTCTGCTTGGAAATTCTTATGCAGAACCGACATCATGTGGCGCATATTACAACCAGGGTGGTGCTCCTGCTGTTATTGAAAATCCATTGTGTTCTAGCTGGGTTATTTCCAGAGATTTCTTTGGAAACCACACTGTCAACTGTCACTTAGCTGCAGGCACAATTAAAGGTCCCGATGAGGATTCGAAAGATCAATTTTTTTGTGATCTTGATTTGCAGATTCCATTTCGAGGTATTATAAGACTTTCAACTAATTGCACTTGGTTCTCATATGGGCGTTTGGAAGATCTTTTTTATTTATTATTATTATTATTATATATTAGTCTAGATTTTGCTTGCTACGAATTGAAAAGTAGTTTTTTTGTTCTTGAAAACAAAAGAATTTGAATTGAATGACTTGATTCACAAGCTTAGGGCTGCAACAGAGCGAAGCCAAATGCCTAAGTGGTTGAGCTTAAAGCTTGGCTTGCTTCACTTTGACACATTTTTTAGCTGAACAATTACCAACTCGAATAATCTGAAGCTTTAAACATAGTTTTGATTCTACTGTTTTGAAGCCAAAATGTCACAGTATAGTGACTATGAATTGTTGGACTTGGACATCACTTCTACTTACAGTTCGATCATTGAGCATTTGTAGATTGAGTTCATTTTTGGAGCCAAGGTTTTTAATTCATGAATTTTTTCAATTCCCATAAGGAAAAAATATTATTATATTTGATATGTTGCAGGTGAATTTGACTTTGCATTACTGATTACTGGCCTAAATGAATTTTCATTAGCTGTCAATGGACTCAGAGGGTAATTTAAATTACAAAATGATGGATTTATTCTTTTTCCTACTGGCAATGTCACCAACAACAATTGCCTACCCCTGATTTTAGTCATTTCATGATGAACTGAACTTACAATCCGTTATTTATTTTTTTGTTGGCTGTTGCAATTCTGTGTTTAATGGTGTTGTAAGGAATTTGATATGTTCTATCAGTAACTCTTACAAATACTGAACAACGACTGATTCTTTTCTGCACCATGATGAGTTCCATCTTATACATTATATCTTAGGTTCTAAAATTTTCCACCCGGAAGGTGAAAAAAAAATTGTGAATTAAGTAACTAACATAATATTCTCATATTTCTTTATCAGTTGTTTCCCTGTTTAGGTCGCCGTAGGACCATAATGCTAATACTAAGGTCTGCTAGAGACCTCATTTATAGATTAAACTTTGGATCACTATTAGTTTTTTTATTTATTTATTTTTTATATAGTCAGATGCAAATGTTAGAAATGTAAGAAAAAAGAATAATTGAGAAGTATTTCAACCTTAAACGTTCATTTTGCAGAAGCCTTAATTATTGAAGATTTTTGTTAAAAGGATTCCTAGCAAAATATTGTATTCTTGACAATCTGTAAATATAGGTATGTTTTTCACATACCTTGATTATTAGATCTAATTGTGGGAGTTTGGGTCTAGCAGGGGAAAGTGCAGTTACATTGAACTTGATGGACCTTTGCAGATTCTGTCCTAGCATGCAGGGGCTTTGGGTCTCTCCTGCTGCTATGCTGGGATTGGCCCTATGCTGCCTGATGTCACTGATATCAGATTGTGGCTGAAAATAATTATAGTGTGTTGTCCCATAGTACATATATATATATATATATATATACAGGGGCTTTGGGTCTCTCCTGCTGCTATGCTGGGATTGGGCCTATGCTGCCTGATGTCACTGATATCAGATTGTGGCTGAAAATAATTATAGTGTGTTGTCCCACAGTACATAAATATATATATATATATATATTTAATTGATATCAAACTTGTGAGCCAAGTTTAAGCAAAATGCTACTAATTAATTAAGCAGTGAGCTATGAAGGCACATAAAAACTCTGAAGTCGATAAATTAACCAAGCATTCAAGCTAACGAAATCTTGCTTACTCCTACATTTTATATTGAAGCAAATGAGAAAAGCTATATAGAATGGTCATGTCTGAAATCTGTATTAACAATTGAGATCTGCTTCCAGGGGGATAACTAATGAGGCCTTGGAGTTGTCAAATTTGCATTGCAGTATTCCAATGAAAGGCATGATAGACTATTTCAATGTTTCAGTTGCTGCAGGCATCCTCAGGCACCATGCTGTGTGTGACAGAAAATCACACCTGGTAATAAATATTGCTCTACACTCACCAGCCGATTAGAGAAAATCAAGCTGTTTCTTATGAGCATCTCTTCAAAGCATCCAAACTAAAACTCAATGCCTCATATAGCTGTTCGACATGGTTGAATTTTTCCCTACTTTTGTTGTAATACATGAGAGTAGCCAAATTATTAAATGCGTTTATATTTTCCTTTTTCCAAACATTGCTGGAGTTTCTGAGTCTGTTGGGATCATCATTGTAGGGGCAAAGCTGTGCTAACTGTCCAGTGAATAAGTTCATAGTGAACACTTCAATAATATGTCATCAAGTTACTTTTGCATAGAAGTAATATTAAGTTAAAGATTTTGTATCTGCGTTGCATTTTCAATTTTCTGAGATTAATATTCCAGAATTGTTCAATTAAGTGTTAAATAATTTGCTAAATTGTATTTTAACTTTCTTTATTATACTACAACTTACGATATAAACCGCGCATCGCGCGGGTACCCTACTAGTTAATACAAATACCTAACTACATTAATTTAATTTAATGGTTTTTGGAAAGAAAACATTGTTTGTGTTTGATTGGCAAATGCAACCATGTGTTTAAATTAAATTAGAAAACTTAATGTATTATACCAAAGAATTATAACTAAGTTTTTCTCATGAAATATATTACAACAATGATTTGAGAAAATGAAGGCTTTCAAAAACTTATGTGACATTATTAGAAGAAGTTAACAAAAAGTTAAATGGCTTTTATTTTATATCATATATAAGAGAAGAGATTTGAATCTAAATTTTTTTAATAAAAAAAGATTAGACAATATCATTAAACTATAAGAATTTTGACATATTATCTTTATGGAGAGAGGGTGTCTACAAAAGGTATATTATTCACATTACCGCAAAGGAGTTCCAAAGTATGGATCAACAAGCTAGGAATATTAAAATTGAGAAAGCCCAATAATGGTCATTAAGTAGCCCATCATCAAGTACCCAAGCATGGTATGTATTGTTCCACCTAAAAAGGCAGAGTATCAGGACTCTGGAGCCCAACATTCACGTAATATAATAAAAGGCCCAAAAGGGAAATATAAAATCAAAATCAAATATCAAACAGTACTTGGGTTTAAAGATTTTAATGCAACAAGAGCAACGGGTCTTGATAACGGACTCTCATTTTGCCCATGTGATCAAGCCCCATAATGTCACCCTCACTGCATTAAACACAGATGAGTTAAAACTTAAAAGCCCTATAAATGCTTGATAAGAATTTGCGGCCCACTGTCACATGTGTCTCTTGCTTCACCATTCAGTCCCTAGTTTGTTTGGTTGACAAATGAGGATTTTACTTGTGATTGGTGAAGCTATCAATATGAAAGAATAAGTTTAACAACACAATATTTTCCATAAATAGTGTCCTTAGGAATTAGCATTGCTCAATCAATGACTCATGACTCATGGCTTTTATTACATCACAAACTGTTTGCTAATTAATATTTCAAATAAGAAGAAAGAAAGAAAAAAGTGTCCTGTATATATTGGGGGACCAAAAGGGATCTGGGTTATTAATGCTGCATATTTGTGACCCATGTGAGCAGGTCTATCAGTGTACAATTTCCCTTCAAACTTTACATCTGCATGACAATCACAGTACATAGAAATGTGCAGTGAAACAAGGTCTGAACTACCCCTCCCCCACCAAAAAAACAAAAACAAAAAACTCTTATTTCTTCTATGACCTTACCATTCTTAACTAGATTTGTTTTACATCTTTATTTTGGTCCCCTCCAAGTTTAAAATTCTGGTTCCTTTCCTCTAGACCTTACCATTCATAATAATTTTAGTATCTTTATTAGGAAAAGCAACACTTATCAACATCGACATAGCCTAATATGCATATGTAGTGTTGGGTAGCTATAACTTATTTTTATTGACTTATTTTGCTTAAAAAATAAGTTAAACAAAAGTAAAATTATACATCAAAGAAGTGGGATTTTAAAAAGTTATACATAAATAATAAATTAATTAATTAAATACTTGATGAGGAAAAAAAAAAAAAAAAAAGCTTTATTGGAACATACCATGCTGACTGTGTATTGGACTACTTTTAAAAAGGGCATTGATTCGCTGGACTACAAGGCATGAGCCACGCAAGCATGATCCAGCCTAGAGGTCAAAAAGAGCATGTTAGGCTAACCCATTCAGACCTTCTAGTTTCTGCAAATGATGCAGATAATAAGTTAAGAAATTAAAAGGCTGAATGATGAACACTAAAGGGGCAAAAAAGAGGTTCAATTAAAGGGGCATTGACAAGATGTGTGACCCCTAACGTTTGATAAAATAATTGGTCTGATATTAAATGTTTCTATGTTATCAGAACCAGTGAAATTTTAATATATTTGGAACAAAAAAAAGGAGTGAAATTTTAATCTTGAAAGGCCAAAAGTTGAAATATTTATTGCTTCTTTGAGAAACATCTGTTAACAAAATTCTAAAATAATTATAGATTGAGATCTGTGTAATAACAAAACAACAATACTTTTAATCTCGATTATTTAATAAAAATTGACTTTTCATTTCGGCTGTCCAATAAAAGTGACAAACAACAAAGATGAAACGATTTTTTAAAAAGTTTAGCAAAAATAAAAAAGTTTCTTCTTGAAAATTTATAACTTTTTATCTGTCCATTCAATACTTTTCTAACTATTATTTAAGATCTGGATCTAATAATTATTTGGGTGCGTACGTGTTGTCAGGGATTAGTCTGTAAAAGGAACTTCTTTTGTACTCTCTCTCTCTATCAACCCACTAATTCAATGGTCCCTCCTAATTTTGGTCCACCCCTCAGCTTGTGTCCGTGGTTTACCCTACACTGACCATGACCTCTCTCTCTTTCTCCCTCTCTCAGCGTCATCGCTTTGATTAGGTTTTGTATGCATGTATTTATTCTCATCAGAACCACGGCTTAGATGATTTTTGTCCAAACCCCACTTGCACAAAACTTTAATATTTTTAGAAATATCTTATCTGAACCATTATTCCTGTATTCAGTTTGGAATATGTTACAGAAAATTTTCACCTGAATAAATTGTCATAATAATAGGAATACCATATTAGACTAGCAATTGATATATATCATATTTATTTGAAATGGATTACATCCTGTTCCATTTGAAATGGATTACATCCTCTTCTGATTTGTTCTATGTTGTCTAATCGAAAATCACAAAGGTCAACGAGGTCAATATTGAAGGTTTTTTATTATTTTTTATTTGTATGATTTCAGGTTACACCAATTTAGATGCATGGTCCCCAAGTATGCTAAAGAATGAAGCCTCGCGCACGAGGACAACACCATATGTTCTTACTTTATTGGCCTACTGCATGATCATCAATTTTTTTTTTGCCCACTTTATGTTTCATAATTATTATATTTGGGGGAAGTTAATATATATATTTTTGGCCTGATTTTGTTGCTTGTTCATTTCGTTGCGTTCACATGCATTTACATGTTGATGAGAAATCTAAAAATTAACACTGTAAACTAATACTTTTAAGTATGAAATAGATTAAATTATGTGACCTAATTACCAACAGCAAAAAAATAATCATAATCTAAATTTATTTTAGTTCACATGCAAACGAAGGGCTGCCCTTGCATGACACTTGAGGATTTAGATTCTGTATCTGATATTGAATGGCAAATTAGTTAAGATTCAGGGTTAATGCAAAATAAAAAATATCTTACATTAATTATTAGCTTAATGCTGATTATACATTTGGACTCTCTCTTCATTGTCAAATTCACAAACATAAACAGTAGTGTCTGTGTCATGTTGTACTCCACAAGTCAGAAATCCTGCCTACATATAAATCTCAAGTTCTCAACTTACTGTAGATGCTGGCCTTTTTTGGAAGGGAAATTTTTTTTCTTCTATGATGGAAGGCACCCGATAAATATACCCAATTACTTTGTATATGGAAATCCATTGCGTTAGGTTTTAGATTGTTAACTAAATTTCGAACGTCAAACAGAAAGTTAATTCACGAGATTCTCATTCGATCAAAACTAATTAAATTAGAAGTTCGCAAGACATTCGCTCGTGAGATTAAAGTACCATGAAAACAAAATCTTTGTCAATGAGTTCATTTGTATAAAACCTCCAAAGAATTATTTGGAGTACCGAAATTTCGGATTATTGCAGATGAATTCGTTTATGAAAAAAGTTTAATAAAAGGATTTTAGAGTTTTAGGGTCACTGTGATGGGAATGAGTCGTTTATAATTAAAATCAAGAAATGAAAATCTTATGTAATAAGGATCTGTAGTTAAAATTCATATATGATTTCTTAATTTATATATAAAAGAAATATATATATATATGATGGGGAAGGGATTTTCAAAGAGAGTGGGGGCCATGCCCTCCTCTCTCCGCACTATGCATGTGTACCCACGACCCACGTATATGATATATATTTGTGATTTGAGTTTCATACAATTGCCTTTCAATGCTAGAGGGTCGGCCCTCCCAAAGAAAACTTTTTCGTTCCATGAGTGAACTTGACCTTTTGATAAAGTTTATGGACCACAAAGCGTACATTCAGTAATTATACTACAATAAACATTAATATGTGCATGGACCAAAGCCTGGCGTGGCATGGTTTCAGAGAGAGTAGAGGGCAGCAGAGTTTAATTATAATCATACTTTTCAAGCACACATGGCAGAAACATTGGATGATTCCAGGCTAATAATTAATGCGAATGCCCATAATGTGGTCATGTGGTACTGCTAGAGTTTTAAACAGTGATTGAAGCCAAACATATATGGAGTATGGTTTGTATTATTATAGCAGGTGGGAAGGGAAAGAAGGTCGGAAAGGATAGGATCCAACTAAGGTAGAGACTTTTTTGAAAATTAAAGTTTGACAGAGGCTGTGGACTTTGGAGTCACTCACTAACTATTTTTCTATGAATACAATGCAATGGGACCCTGATGTATATGACAATAACTAGTTTTATATAATTTGGTTACGAACAATTTTCCACTCTTATACGTAGCAAAGGTGTTCAATGGATGATTATTTGGAAAGCTGCAAAACAGTCCCCACACAATGCTTTTACCTTGAATAGCTTAGTCCTAGATCCCCCCCACCTTGTTGAATGCACACAAAAAAAGTCTGGTACTACAAAAATCGCAATCAATCTTCTTGAACTATGATTGATCATCTGCTAGCCGTTATAAATCTCTGTACTATAGTCATACAACCAAAGTTGTATATACCGTTTCGGTGCCGGTTTCGGTTTGGCAATTGGAATGAAATATTTCGGTAACAGTCAATATCGGCGTTCCGTTTCGGGTTTACCGCTATATATATATATATATATATATATATATATATATATTAATTTACTTATTTATATGTTTATTGATCAAAATCTATATAATTTATTAGGAATCTTTAACATTATAAACCAATAATAATAATAATAGAAGTAGTATTTGAATAATAAATAATAAAAATATAAAACCTAAAAGAGACAACAAAACAATCCCTATTTAGAAAATGATAAAATAAATAAAACCCAAAAAACTCCAAACAGTAAAATAATTGGTCAATAATAAGAAAGGAAAGATTAATCAATGAATTTAAATAAGCTACAAATCAAATGATAATGAATAGGGATTTAGGGACATACATCATGTATCTTCATAAAATTTAAAGTTCACATGACTATCCATGTACTTGCATGACTGGCTATGTATAGGCATATAAATAGGAGAATTAAGTGTTTATAAAATAAATAAATAAAAAGTAGAATAATTGAAAATTTTTAAATTTAAGTGACTTGCTATCACTGACACAATGGGTTGATGGGCACGTAAAACCAAAAAAGAAAAAGAGTGGTCAGCATTCAGCAAAAGACAAAAAGGAGAAGAAAAAGAAGTGGCAGAGAGAGAGCTGGGCGGAAAAAACCGAGAAGAAGAAGAAAGAAGAAGGAGTGGTGAGTGGTGACTGATTTTTTTTTTTTTTTTTCTTTTTCAGTTATTTATTCATGCCGGTAGAAATTAGTATACCGGCCGAAATTGGCCGGAATGACCGAAACTCGCCGAAATTGGGCCGAAATTTTTTCCGAGGTGGAACAAGGGGGTTTCTCGTTCCGGTTTACACACCGGTACAAGATTTTCCAGCCGTTCCAACCAGAACGGAACGGTATATACAACTTTGCATACGACACCGTAGTGTACTTTAATCACCCTTATACTTAGAGGCAGAGCCATAATCCATTAAAAAAAATTAAAAATTTAATAATAATTTAGGCTGAGTCGTTAAACGATTTTTTTTTTTTAATTGTTTTAATAAACTAAAGGGAAAAATCAAAATGTTGGTCCCCCATGCTACCGCCCCTGGTTATGCTATGTTTGGAAGGAGGGGAAGGAGAGGGAGAGTAGAGGGAAGATGATAATGGAGATATAATTAGATAATAACATAATTAGCGAAATCGGTAATTCCATATATATATATATATATATTTTTTTTACTTTTACAAGAAGTGGGAGAGGGTTTTTCTATTCAAATTCTTCTAACACGCATGAAACTCGAACAATGTCATAGAATCAGAAAACTCTTTATGATAATTCCGTGTATTTGAGATAAGATGAATAATTTCTACTAACTATTATGTTGTCAATCTAAATCTATTGACTACCAAGGGAGAAATCCATGTGAAAATTTTGATTTTGACCTCAAATAACTTATCATTTATATGGTATTTGTACTATATTTTTTAGCTTTATTCGCGTGTTATTCGATTATTTATGTTATATTAATTAAACTTTTAACCTCTTAAACATTTGAATTTTTATTTCGAAAAACAAATTCATTTACTACTCACAATAGAAACAAACTTGTGGAATACATCAGATGCCTAGCATATATAAAAACTACTCCATCAACAACAACAACAAAAAAATATAAAATATAAAAAATATCACCAATCATGCAAGAAGTATTTTAGGAAACTATAATTATAATCACTCTTTTAAAAAAGCTCGATCTTCTTCTAATTGACATATCATCATGGGACTTTACACGCTTTCCTATACCAAACATCAACAAAATACTAGAAAACAAGAAGAAAAAATATTGAATATACAAGAAAATTAGAAAAACTAAGCATATGGAAGTTGGAACACATACGACATAACCTAAAATTCCTTAGACAAGATTTTATTACTCATACCAAATGGGTATTTTATTTTGGATTTGATAAAGAATTTTCTTTAGCCACATGCCTTAAATATAATTGTATAAGACTATAAGGACCACTAACGAATTATCATATATTGTTAAGTTTCAGAAAAATAAAGAATTTGAGTGGGGCTTTTATAAAATTTGTGAGATGTATTCCTAATCTTATTATTTTTCTATGAAATACTACCATCTTTTTTTAACTTCTTTTAAGTGCCTTAAAGAAAAATATTTTATTTCTGGGACTAATTCATATTTTTTTTAAAGAACCACACTCGTAAAAGTTTTAATTTTGTTAAAAATAAAATAAATCCATGCATATACGTTACTAAACACTATTAAATCTTTTGAGAGGGACGGGGGGCCAGGATGCCTGGTCCTCCTTAGCCCCAATGTGATCTACAATAATAATAAATTGTTGATATATGCCCGCCATTGAAAACCTCTAGTTGAATATGACTTCTATACTATGGCGTATCTCACTATCTTGGAGGCAACTTTATAAAAAAAAAATACATAGATTGCATATATATAGTGCTTTAAAGGTGTAAGATAATGAAGTACAATCGTGAGCTAGTAATTAGAGGGGACATGGTGTCTGGGGGGCACCATAACAAACAAAATCAGTTCAAAACAGGCAAATCTAATGCTTATTTGGCTCGATTATTATCATGAATGTTGGGAACTTAAATGAAACCAAGAGTTGGACACATCAATACAAGAAAAAATTGGAATTTCTTATTTGTATTGGGGTAATGATTAACACGCCCTACCCCAATTAGGTTACAAAAGTAATTCCATCATGTAATTTTATATACAGAAGGACATCAAGAAATTAAGCTAGATGTTTTTATTTGATGAGTACACAAAACATGGATGAAGTTGGTCGAAAACTGACTTGACTTTTGTTTGTTCAAGCTTGCTTGTTTGTTAGTGGAAATTATATGATCCTGAGAACGACAACATTAATGTTTGTGGCCATATTAGTAAGCCTCCTCCTTTATGTGTTTTAATTTCCTTTTAATTTTTTTCCCCTTCTAAACTAGGATGAACCTTGAATATATTAGGCATAACAGGAAATGACCCAAAGAAAATACTAATTATAGTAATATAGTGTGAGAGAAAATAATCAGTAATACAAAAGCGGTGGATAATGATGAAAGTTTTTTCGACTTGAAAATTGGTGCATGGCATGGATCTTTCTCTATGAGGTGTTTTCTGTGAGGTGGGTTGGTCCCCATAATGGGCTATAATCTCCTATTCACTTATCTAATAGGAGCAGCTAATCCCGTTGTTGTAGCTTTGTAACTTGGGCCTTTTGGCCCTCTCCTGGGCACCACAGTCCACATGATAAATAAATTATAAAAAAACAAAAGAAGGCAAAAGATTAATTATAAGTGAATAAGTAAAAGAAAATGTTAAAGTTACTTAATTTACTATCAACTTTACTATAAAAGACTTATATACTGAAATAACAATAAATGTGAGAATTTTTTTAATTATTAATTCATAATTAGTGGTACAGGTAACACATCAATTTATAGTAAAATTTATAATATCTTGAATATCACTCTAAATAATGAACTTTCTTCTATAGTCAATTGTTTTAGATTTTTGCTTTTGTTCCATAAATTTATAGAGAAAAGAGATGTAGATGGAGCCCATTTTGAAAAACTCAAGTTTAACATCGATTTCAAAAATAATAATAATCTATTTAAATGAATTAGAATATAAATGTGACTTACAATAAGCTTCCCAAATCTCCACCAATCACAAATAAGAAGAGGTTGTGATTGTGAATCACCAAATTAATGGTACAATTGTTGTAAAATTTTCAACTAATTAAGACGTGAACATCTTCCTACTTGGTCGTGTCACGTGTGTTGGGCCCCGTATGGCTCAATTTTCCTCACATACTTCATTTGCATAGAAAATGATCGGCGCACGTGGGGCTAAGAACCTTTTGTTGCTTTCTGCCTACAAAACCATGTGAGATCGATCCCTCTACGGTGAGTTGGTGTCGTAATTCACGAAGACCCATCGTTTTCTCATTGAGCATGTTGGTCTTACGTGATTTAATGGCCGTCCTACATTTTCCCAAACATACTAACTAAAATTCACAGGCACTGGTAATGCATTGAAATTTGTGAAAATATTACTATTAACATAATTTTACTTGGGCGGTACTTGTAAGGCATTGAATTGATGAGGCTATGGTTTCAAGGCTAGTTTGTAGTGCGTGTGTTCCCCTCCAATACTACACCCTACTAATGAATCGGAATCTTGGGGTTGACAATAGCACACAAAAATGAGGTATTTGATTGATGAGATGGAAATTCTTGTTGGGATGAAATAGGTCAATTAGGGGCTAAATAGTCCTTTCATGCTGGTTGTTGAAATTGAACTTAATGCGGGTTAACCATGCATGAGATAGTGTTATCTAATGATCAATCAAGACATTTACGTTCGAACCCTCGATTTTCCAATTATCGAATTATAAAAAAATTATGTATCATAAAGTAATTTAAGTATTGAGCTTGAAAATTTCACTTTAAAGTGGGTTTATAGACTCTTAATGGGGGTACTCGGGTGGTAGGTTCATTGGTCTAGGCGTAATGTAAATCTAGAAGTTTCAAGTTTAATCCACCACACTATTAACTCATGGGGTTTCTGCAATATCTCATAAGTAGAGAGTAGATTTTGTTTGACCAAAAGTTGGGATACAACTTCTTCAATTAAAAAAAGAAGAAGAAAAAGAAGTGGGCTAAATAGAAGATGAACCGAGTTAAGTCAACTATTTAACTTGTTTAAATTTGGTTCACTATTTTTTGTTGTTGATAAATTGATAGTTGAAGAAAGGGAGATTTGAATTTTGAATGTCTTCTTTAAAGAACACTAGGATGTACCAACTAGTTAAGTTACCAACTAGTTAAGGTTACTTGGTTCTTGGTTAGTTCACTAATTTTTTGAATGAGCTTAAACTTGAGCTTAAACTTGTTTACGTATTAAAAAAAAAAAAAAAATCTATGGTTTTACCTGTCTCACTGTACATTGAAAATTTGTATAGATATTCTCAACACTCAATTTACATTTACACAACTTAGACAAACCTTATCATCATGTCATCTACTCAGCTGGGGCATGAATTCATCAAAGTCTACCTAGCTCGAGAAAATCCATAAAAAAAGTGATCATGACCTCAACTCGACTCATCCAAAAGTCGATCAGCTTAAATAATAATCAAATTCCTAGAATCACGTTATCCCAAAATTACCATGACAAAAAAGACTCACGTTATGCCCAAAAACTATCATTCAGCTTAAATAATAATAAGTGTCATAATTATATATATATATTTCTTTAAAAAAAAAAAAAAATCTTAATGGGAAGGATCAAGGTATGCAGTATGATTATCTGAATATATCCCAATTCTTTCTAAAAACATTCACTAACTTTGGCATCAAAGGGTTGGTGGCCATCACCACACCAGTGTCCTAATCATCTTTTTTGCAAGAGTCCATTGTCCACGCCAGTTGTGCAATTAACTGATTTAGCAGTAAAAAAAAAAATCTATACTAAAAACTCTCCAATTAATCCATTTACTCTTTACTATATTCGGTGCTCACATACAGCTGAATTTGGATATGTTTGAGTGTACTCAGTTAATTAATCAAACATCAAAGTTGAACTCAAGCTTGGTTCTTTTAATTAATGAAAGAGCTAAAGTCACCTCATAGTTGAATCTTTATAGTCTAAACAAAAGTCGTCTTATCGCCGAATCTCACCACCAACTTTATTTTAATTGGTTAGGCCGATGGAAGATGGTGGTTCTTGAGTTGAGGTTCTCATTCGTTGTGCTTTATGAGCATGTTCAAATTTATGAAAAATATTGTCTACAATTTGTGAACAATATTATCCACATTTGGGTGATATATAGTATAGATGGTGTGGAAAAATATTTTTCTAATTTGGTATCCAACAAAGGTTCGGCCGGTCACCCAAAATGAGGGTGCAGTTGATTTTGACCAATCAGTTGGTCAGAAACAGGTCTAATAACCCTTCATCCAACATGACCAAATTGGAGGATGAGTTTATATATGAAACTTGTCATACGAACATGTGATCAGCCTTGCATCACATTCTCCTTTTCTCATGTTTAGAGATTTTATTTTATTTTTTTAAAAAAATCGATGTAAATTAGGTCATAATCTATATGGGATTTTATAATTAATAGAAGATAGAGGAAGGCTTCAAAAAAAAATCAAAGAATCACATATGGATGTAAAAAATAACTTAGTGTGAATTGAAATCTCAACATTGTTGTTACAAGAGTTATAATTACAAACTCTTATGGATACTTGAATATTATTGTAGAATTTATTACCGACTTCTCAAATTAATCTTAGTCCAAAAATGAAAACATTTTTCTTTTTGCCTCTATTGCCTAAATTATAGGGACATGAATTTTACAGGAGAAAAATCAAGAAGGTCAAAGTAAGGAAATGTATTAAATTCAAATTTTTTTTCTTTTTTTGCATGAACAATAAGTCATTCTATCTTATTCTAAAGAATGTGACATAAACCGAATGTTAATCAATCACCACGTTATTATGATAACAACTTCGCTAGGGATATAAAATATATTATTTTTTTTGTCATAACTATGATGTGACAAATTGTAAATGACAATCTATTACTTTCATATATATCTTTAATTTTTTCTCTAATTTTTTCTCTACCACTTACGGTTTGCCACCTTACAATTATGACAAAAGTTGTTTTTATATGTCTGTAGACTTCTATTTTTTTGATGAAATATGTCTGTAGACTTCTTTCATATGACAATCCATCTAAGTCAATTATGTGGTAATTGAAACTTTGAATAAAATACTTTTCAAACTGTTCATATCACCTCTCTCTCTCTCAATAACTGCTTTTGAGTGCCATGAATAAACCTTCAACAGTACGTAGTCGCCTTCTTTAATTACCAAGTCCAAGCATTGTCGCCTAGTGTGGGTTCTCAATTTGCGGAGTTTCAAAAATGTAGTTAGCCTTTGAGTGAAAAAATGGTGTTACTTCTTCGATTTGTCATAATTTTCTTTTTCGCTGGCCACTTTTTGAGAACAAAACTAAGAATAAAAAAAATAATAATAATAACTCATCCCATTCGATTATAGTAAGGAACCAATTGCAAGAAGGATTACATTCATCATATAACCTTTTTTTATCTGTGCAGATGCAATGTTTGGCATCATGATGACCTAATTGGCTGAAGTTGGCACCATATTTTTTTGAGTTTGGAGTGATGAGAGTGATGATCACAGCAACTTTTGAGAGGTGATGCCTCGTGATCATTTGAATGAATGAGATCTATATTCGTTCAATCACGTGCCATCAATTTACTGGTAAAAAAATTAGGAAATTGCTGACCAGTCTAGCCCACCAGGCCACCACCCTAGTTTAGAGCAGTTAGAATGACGAGTCCTCCTTTGTAGGATAGGGGTAGGATTGTGGGCGCATCAATGGCCAAAAGCCACAGGCA
>OU015771.1:1512385-1634768 GCA_907173295.1 Fagus sylvatica | reverse complement strand
TCACTCTACTGCCATAGCCCAAGCAATGTTTGGGTAAGGAAGGCTAGAAGTAAGACAACTATCTGAGATCTAGACTCCATTGAGAGATCATGGCAAATACTACACTTGGGCAACCTTTTGCACGATCCCTCTCTCGTTCAGGAAGATAATATGACTCTCAGTCACAACTTACATCATGAGATCCGTATAAGGCCCGAGTAGAACTCCTTCGCAATTTATTGGTTAATCTTGTTATTCACCTGGCATCCCTCGCCATGAGCAGCTTTCAAAAGTACAACCAAACCAGAACGCATTGCTTCGAGTTGTGCCAACAATGGGAAAATGGGTGAATGACCAAGGCTCAAGAAGGGACCTTCCCCACAATGATGGAAAACTAGAATACTTCCAATTTTATCAGATTCTTCTGAAAGCTGGATGTTTCACTAACACCTTCCGTTTTGATTTCCAGGAATCTGCTACAGTTGACAAACTATAGTTCGTGACCTATTCACCTTGAATGCCCTAACAAGCACGGTCATCAAAGTGACAGCCCGACGATTCCCAGAGTGCACAAGATCTAAATTACTCGCTTGGTTCACGAGCATCTCATCCTGAATATCTGCTAACACAGCGTTGAAACCTGGACAATAGAGGAAATAAATTTGGTCACTCATGTGACGGAATGTCGCAAAGCATTCTGATTTTATCGAATTCGGTTAAGCTCAAGTTGCTAGACTAACCATGTTTACTTCAATGTCTTTTTCAGGAATGCTAGGAACATGTTGACAAGTCTGGAAATTCATGTGATCATCCTTTTCATGATCTTCATTCTCGGTGCCTCAGCAACTAGGCAATGACCTTCCCAACAAAGACTACGAGGGAATTGAAGAACCTTCTTTGAAGTTGAATTTCCACCGTGCCTTTTACTCTCAGGCTAACAACGAGTGAGCTATGACATGGACTTCGTGGAACAATCTTGGTAGATCTAAGGAAGACACCAAAAATGGATCACTTTCAAGCAAAAGCTTCACACAACTGTATCCAAACTCTGAAGTGGTTTGCCTGATATTAGGAATGCCACCCACGGAAGACAAAGCACAAAGAACCTTTGAGATTCAATCATGATCCTACAAACTTTCTTATATCCATGTTGAGTAGTTTGTTGCAATCTTGTACAAAATTTTCAAAATATATACTTTTTCAAAATGTGCATAATAAAACGTAAAATCACAAAAAGATTTGTTTGAAATGCATGCATCCATGAGAGGGACGAGTCAACACCATAATTCCACTCATGGAAAATGAAGTGTCCAAGTAAAATTACTATCCACTATTGAGAAGAAGCGGCATGTGTTCTCTAAACACCTACACCCAAAACACTTGTTCTCAAACATATGAAGCACTTAACACTTCGCACATAATTTTTGAATTTCACGACCAATGTTGGTGTGATCCTAAACTAGTAAGTGACCAAAGGTTCAAGCTTCACTGATCAATTGATTTGATATGAAATGATGGAGGCATTGTTTCTACTATCCAAACAGTTATACCGCTTGTGATGTCTCACGCTACCCAAACATATAGATGGTCCCGGGGGCCGCCCACGGCAGTGTAAAACCAAGTTCGGATCATGTATCCAATTTTTGGACCGTGCACTTGCATCACAGCCGTCCATTCCAGCCATTGGGTCCACAATGGTGGTCCTCATTTTCACTGTACGGCTGAAATGCGAAGGGACAGTACTCTCGCCGAATTTAATAGGAGCAAAACACGTGCAAGACTATTGGGAACGTACATAACAAAAGTTAGTTTTTCTTTTTTATAATAAGCTTGGTATGCGGCACTTAAGCATCTCTAGGCTAAGAAGTTAGTACCCAAGATTACGGAAATAGGAAACACGTCCATTCACTATCTTACTAGCATCTGTAGAAAAAATACCACTTATAGTTAACCAAGTTGAGCCTGTTCGTATCTTTTCTAGGTGAAAAAACCAGTTAAGGATTACCCCCCACACAGGGGCACGTTAAACTGGTTGTGAGTAGTCCCATCTAAGTAAAAGCAAACAAAGTGAGTTAAATGAGATTTCTGAAGAAAACCAAGTCAATCAAGTGAATTCCCCAAAAAGAGGCTTTTTTTTTCTTTTTTTTTCATTCAATGCTAAATTAAATTAATATTTATGAATTTTTTTATTGGAATTTTATTCAAAATTATTAATCACAATTAAAAAAAAAAAGTCCTATACCCATCAAATAGAATATTTGATTTTCTTCAAGGTCATCACAATAACTCACATGGCTTCCATGCTTCACTCATTAGACAAAATAAATGCAAAGGACTTAATCTAACTATTGGTTCATGATATAAAAAATAGAAATGAAAAAAAAAAGAAAAAAGAAATTGTACGTAGCTTGATGTTAGCCACAACCAACAATTAGATATTTTCATTTAGCACGACTCACGAAGAGCTCTTATAAAAAAGCTAAGAAGAAGATTGTGAATAGAAAAAGGAAAAAAAAAATTGAAAAAGAGGCAGACTCATGGTACGTTGAGGGAGTGATAGACGTGGAGTGAGAAAGAAACGGAGAGAGAGAGAGAGAGAGAGAAAAAAAAAATTAGGCTTTTTTTTTTAATATATATTACATATGGATCATCAAAAATTTGGGGACCTTTCCAATTTGGGAGAGCCTCAAGCCATTGCTTAAATGGCTTATAGGCTAGACCAGCCCTGCCTGGGAGGACTCGAACTAATAACCATTGGAAAACACAACCAAGATCGGACCAGTTGAGTTACTTCTCAGGGTTGTAACACAAGCTAGTTCAAGTTTTTTTTTTTTTAGATAATATTATTCAGGTAAAGTTTTCACTTTGAAGTTCTTTGAGTAGCGATGGAGTTAATTAGCTTGCATGCAAATGAATTTTTTTTTTTTTTCCTAAAAACATTCTACAATTTGTTATTTTTTCTGTTTGTGGTGAGTTATTATGAATAATCAATTAATCACAAATTTTAATATCCTAGCTATGTGTGATAGCTAGCAATCCTCATCCTATATATAAATTAGAATAATTTTAAATGGTGAGAATCATTTTCCTTCCATAATAAGCTTTGAAAAGGATGTTTGAGTTTAATGGTCGAATTCAATTCGAGTTTGCTCTAGACTGATTATGTTGCCAATGGCATGCATCATATCCTCACACTAGATCTGCGTGGTGGGTACTGGGTAGGTAATCTAGAGAACCCAGATCCGGTTGATTGTGATGTCCATATATACCACTTGCCCACACAAGCCACATGGTGCAATCCAAACTATTGGTTTCATATATCATATTATTTTTTTAGTTAATTAAATCAATTCCATTATTTCCCTTAATTGAAGAGAAAAAAAATTGGTTGCCTTTAATTCAAAGTTATTAGCTTTAACAGATATCCATATATTCAAAACTAGTAGAAAAATGATTTTCCACCTTGGTGTATGTTTTGCTGGTTTTTATTTATAGATTCGATAGTACTTTTTATAAGAAACCATATGACATATTGACATCCACTCTATGATAATTGTTTTTTTATTATCAAGTTAATACACCAATGAGTTTCTTTTTAGTGTAAGCGGAATTTAAACTCAAATATCTTATTTGACGATAAGACAAGAGACTTTATCAATTGAGTTAACATGAACTCACATGTGTGTCTTGGTGTTAATTGTATCGGACATGTTGTCATCCATTATGAGTATAACTTATTTAAATTTGTATTAGGTAAAATTGATACCAGTCTTTGGTATATATTGATTCAAATAAATTAGTTTCGGTGATGATGGGTTAATTAGTTTGGATTAGGAAGAGTTTATCGCTTGTTTTGTTGATAATTTCTAGGGAGTTGAAGTTAATTTATCTTTTATGTTGTTAGAATTTCATCATGTAAGACTTTTAATGTAGTCAATAATAGTCATATATGATTTCTCAAATTACAGATTGTTACTTAGTATAACTTGAAGTTCTAGACTCCTTCAAATAATTCATTTGATCAAACAATTGGAGGCCTTGGTTCACCCCAAAATAACCAATAAAACTTGCGTACGTAACATCATCCTTGTAGTAACAGTCTAATACAACTTTAGATTAGCTGTTTTCTCAAGTTTATCAAAATTTCATAGGGTTGGAAAGGTGTATGGAGGTGCTGTAGAGAAAAATATTATGTCTGCAGGAAGTACCATTTGACTGTAAACAAGAACCAGAATTAGGAAACCTTACTAGCAAAGGGACAACCTTCCAAACACCCAAAAAGATATGAACATGCTACCCAATCAAGTACATATTTTTCTCCTTTATATTTGAGATAAGTTTTAATAAGAAAAGAAAAAAAAAAAAAAAAAAAAAAAAAAAAGCTAGCAACATCCATCATATATTTATATTACACCTTCATAAAAGGACATACAAAATGAGACCCTACCATGTGGCATCACATACTTCAGTCAATGATCTAATCCAATAAGAAAAAATAGTAATTGGACATAAGGCAAGTCTATGGCTGAACCATATATGTTTGGAAAATAAAACGAGATGTGGGCTTCAGGTAGTTGTGACAATAGCATGGCAAGGGAACAATGAGTCCTGTGAGTATTTTATAGAGATTTTACAACATATTAAATGTGAATATTTTAAGAATAATACATTCAATAGCAGCCATGGAAATGTGATTGTCATATTGGCAGCCATGTGATAGCTTTTGTTTGTATAATCATGTGGCTTCATGTGGCGTTGGTGTGTTGGACTGAACAATGTTTATTAATTGGAAACTCACTAATAAGAATTTTCTATTAGGGTCCTTGGAATCACTTGTGGGCAGGAGCGTCCTAGGAAGGTAATTATTACAGTATATCTATTAGATATTCTGTAAGGCCATGCCTTGTGAGCAAAATTTATGGGGAGTCTCCCTTGTAATCATGTAAAGGTAGCCCAAAAAATCGAATATTAGAAAAATCAGGGACTCTTCCCATGAGATTTCTTTAACTTTAGGTATGTTTGTTTTAGCTTAAAGAATACAGGAAAAGAGAGACTGAGCAAATAGCTTAATGGATAATTATAATATTTCTAATTAATGTAAAAGATGTACAAAGGGTTTTATTTATATACAAGAGTAACTAGCTTAGGAGGCTCTGATTAGGCATGAGTCAAAAGTGACTTGATATTTTTTTTTTTTTTGATTTGAAGATAGAGAATCTTTATTGAAGAAAACCAGAAAACTTACAAGTATAAAAGAGGACTCCCAGTAACAGGAGCCTCGTATCAAGCTAGGAACGGTTTAGACCGTCTTCACAAGCAGATAACAAGTGAACCAACACATAGACTAAACAACCAACACAAAAGAAAACAACAAAGCTTTAGAAACATCTAACCATGACACGGTAAAGGCAAAATCCTGCGCATTAATGCTGGAAGGAGAGCCGTGCCTGATTGAACTCAGAACGAATAGCCAAAGCGTTTGCTCTAATGGTTTGAGGAGGTATTTGACAGTCTTCATGAACAAAGCGATTACGAGCATTCCATATGGACCAAGCAGTGACAGCCCAGTCTTCCACCTCCTCCTTGGGTAAAGCTTTAAAGATCCATTGCAGAAATCTAGAGAATTCCCCATCCTGGTTCGATAGCTTTTGCAACCGGCCATGGATCAAAGCCCACGTATTTCTAGCTAGGGGGCACTGCCAAATAGCATGGTAAGTAGTTTCTTTATGTACAGTTTTTTAAAGTTATATATTTTAATAAAAATAATTATATTTTTATATTGCTTATTCATTTTGTTAAGAATAAAGGATAAGAGAGAGAAGGGTTCTATTTATACAGAAGAGTAACTGGAGGCTTTGATTAGGCATGAATCAAGAGTGATTTGATATTTCTTCATTTATGGCATAATCACAATAAACATGTGGGAAAATATATAAAAGGAAAGTATAACGGCTATGCTAATTTAAAATATAGTGCTAACAATGGCTATGCTAAATATATGCTAACACATTGAACCGAGTTTGTTTTATGAAGTAGGAAAAAGAAAAGTTGAAACAAGGACCGAAATTGGTGTTTGCCGATAAAATTTTGCTTACCACGAGACAAAGCCACGAGGGGTTGGGGAAGAAGCTAAAATGAAGACTGTCAAATAAATGAGAACCTTGGATTCCAAAGTCAATAGCCTACTAGGTTTGCTTGCACATGGAATGTCTATGTAGTCCCATACAAACTCTATATATAAGTAAACGTTTAGGGTATATTATTGGTTTATTTCCATGATATCATTTCAAATTAGATTCTGTGGAGTGGCTATGCGGTCCCATTCTACTATAATGCTGCAAACTTGTGTGAAGTGTTATTGTTATTGGAGCAAATGGCCGGTAGAGATAAATGCTTTCACAATTTGTCAATGTGTGGCAAGTTTTGATTCGAAAAACATCATTTTTACGAGGTTCCACATGCTAATACAAGTTTTATTATGCACCATTCAGGTAATCACTGTAACCACGTCTGCAGCTGTGAAGAATTTTGTGTTCCTAGGTACTTTTTGTGTTGTTATACTTGAGAGAGAGAGAACACAAATATGATTTTTTATGAACAATTGCAATTAGTTTCCTATTATTTGCTTTTGGTACAGGTAACAGTAGAACATACATATCAAGCGGCACAAGATTGCATATTACAATTTATTATTTTATATAAAAAAGAAAAAAGAAAAATATTGCTATGTTTTGGTTCATCAACTAAATAAACAGAAATGTTGATTTTTATGTTTTCCTCTTCTAAGCCTATCATTTATACTCTGGAAATGCTCTTGAGGAAAGATGAACTCTTGGTTAATTCCCGGAGTGGTTTGTCAGTGAATCTAATCATATGATATGATAAAGCACCAAGTATGGTCCCTATGGGTGGCCCTACCATATAAACCCAGAGTCCCTTGTATTCGTGCATGACAAGAGCAGGCCCAAGACTCCTAGCAGGGTTCATAGATGCCCCAGATATTGGCCTGCAATATAATGGAGAAACAAATCTTAATAAATTTTGTAGGATTAATTGAACTCAGAAAAAAAAAAAAATCGAAATTTTCTAAGAAACATTTTTGTTATGGATTAATGTATGGAATTGAACCTGTGATTATATATATGCTAACACTTTTTAAAGTCTCACTCTTTTTAAGGCATAACTGACAAGCAAAATAAATTATACCAGATAAACACTAAGAGTGGAACACTAGTTGAGTTATAAACTTATAGTGCATTGACAATTTTGAATTTTCTAAGAAAGTTGCAAACAAGGTAAAGTCCTGGCTATAGATATGCGTATGACTTGAAGAAATTACCCGGCAACAAGGACGTTTAGAATTATTGTCATTCCAACAGCAAGCCCTGCCAATTCTCCAATCTGCAAGGAGGGAAATGGGATTGTCTCAAACTTAACCAAATAAAAATCTGGAAAAAGATAATTCATTTCTCTTGCTAACATTAAAAAAATCTTTTCTTAAGAGATCACTTGCTGGAGAGAATGCTTGCACATAGGCTAAATTTATTTTTATTTAAAAAAAAAGAAAAAGAAAGAAAGAAAGTAATGTTTGCTTATGCTGCATCCAATGTTCCAGTGCATTGCATACAACATGGAGATGTAAATGGTCATGTGTTACTTCCGTGTCCCATACATGGAGCAAAATCATATAACCAAAAGCAAAAAGTGTCTTGGGTCACCAAGCATACAAACAAGACTTGGCAATATGGTCTAAACGATAAAGCTACACCACTTAAAGAACTTTGGTCTAGAAAACAAAGCTACAAAAATGCACAAAACTAAGATGGCCTTCATGGGAAAATATAAACTCAATAAATGGGAATTTTGAAAGATATATATGTAATCAATCAAAAAACAATGAACAAGAAAACGCAAGTTAAGTGTTACTAACTGCTCTATTATCTGTGGCAACGCCGCATATAACAAACATCAAAAGAAAGGAGATGATGATCTCAATAAAAAAAGATTGAAAATTGGATCCAGCTGGTATTGTTCCAAAGAAATCCTTTTTAGGCACAGTAAACATAGTGCATAACGTGGCACTAGCAAGAACTGATCCGATAACTTGCGCCAGGATATATAGAGGCACCTGCAAAAAAAAAATAATAATAATAATAAAATTTAGTGCTGTGTAACATGTTCGAGTCTAGGAATTAACCTCTCTAAAATTATATATAAAACTGTCTATCAATTACTTAACAAAACTTGTGCGAATATGACTTTTTATATATAGTTTATATTTGTGTCAAGAAATATATATGAGCATATAATGTTACTGTCACTTACAATATCTTCATATGATCTCACTATTTATATCATTTCATTTATAGTTTGTCATTTAGACAATGTTGTGAGAATGTTGTAAAAACGTTATGTCGATAGTATTATCGTGTTTCTTTTGAGTTTTGATAGGGAGTATTATAGGAGGCATTTCAAAACTTGCCTCTTTGGGAGGGAAACGTCTAAAGATTGTATGAGTTATTGTGACTGCCGGATTGAAGTGAGCCCCGGATATGTGGCCTACAGAATAAACCATAACCATGACAACCAAACCCCATACTACGCAAATCCCTGGAAATGTTACTAAACCGTATGTCTTATTCACAACAACCGAACCACATCCGGTAAAGATTACGAAGTATGTCCCAATGACTTCAGCAATTACCTGGAAAAAAAAAATTGAGAGGGAAAAGATGATTAGCTTCATTTTATTATGTTAAAGTAGGTTTTAATTTCATGTGTATAATTTTTCTTTTTTTAAATGATCATTTCGTTTTTATGTATCCAGCATTTTAAATGACATGACACCCGGTATATAGTTGTATTAAAAAAAAAAAAAAATCTATTAAAGTGAAACTGATTCTGTTTTGTTCTATTGGTGCTTTTGTCAATATTTTACTTTCACAAGTAGATCATTAGCATAAATTTACTAACCTTTTGAATGATCTGAACCATCTCAGAAGAAGAGCATACCCCATTTTTTGAGCTGCTACTAGAACCCGCTTCTATCTTTGTTATGTCTAGTGAAGCCATTCTCTTCCTAATCAACTAAGTAGGATGATCACAAACTACCAAATATTTTTGTTTTCTCTAGTTTGATAGAATCTTGGTTTAGTCATCTAGGAAGGAAACTTATATATCAACTAAAGTCAGGAGGATCAAGATCCTCTAGAGTTCTTAAGGTACTCTACCACATAGAGTTTTCTAAATCCTAACCTTTCTTTTTATAATAAATGGTTCAGATTATGCCACGTCATCTTTCCACTAACAAAACCCCTAAAATATTGATGTTAATGGATAAATGTTAACACGTTAAGTGATAAAAAGTAAAAACCAATATATTAGGGATTTTGTTAGTGGAATGATGACGTGGCATAACCTGAACCATTTATTATAAAAAGAAAGGTTAAGATTTAGATAACTCTACGTGGTAGAATACCTTAGGAACTCTAAAAGATCCTGGTCCAAGTCAGGATTGATGATTTTCTTGTTTTACGGAGTGGTTTACGAAGGTGTGTGCTTCTGTTTTCTTATCAAATATAGACCTTAAATTTTTAGCAATATATATATATATATATAAACCTTAAACTGAAATAACTACCACCACAGTCAACTTTTATTTTTATTTTTAACCAGCACCCTGTTTTATGGTCTATAATTAGAGAAAACTTAAAATAGTTTTATTTATTTATAATATGTATATATCAAGTGGCCAAAAGAAAAAAATAAAATGAAACTCTTTGTTTTAGGTATTCATATGCTCTTCATTTTAAATTTATTTAATTTCATGATTTAAATTAAATATTACAAATCCAAAATTATTTTTTACATCACGGACCCTTTGTGAATTACACTTTCGTAACAGGTTTCAACCTCAGTTGATCCTCTTTCCTCTATTAAATTTTTACAATGATTTGATTACTTTTTTTTGGGCCCATTTTCAAACATATGTGTAAACCCAAATATGACTAAGCCCATCTTCTTTATAAAAGAAACTATCATTTGATCACCTAGACCAAACCCAATTTTCTTGAAAAGAGTGGCCAAATTCTTTTAAAACATGATCCCAAAACTCCTGTAAAAATAAAATCGAAGGCAAAAAAAATTTGACTTTTGTCAGCAAAATAATAACTTTTGACATAATTCACATAATTAAATTTGACTTATTATTAACAATGTGGTTGTATTAATTTATGAATCACATAATAAAATATGGGTAAAATTTAAGTACAATTACTTAAATACAATACGTTAGGTTCTCCAATTAATACAAATACCTAACTACATTAATTTAATGGTTTTTGGAAAGAAAACATTGTTTGTGTTTGATTGACCAATGCAACCATGTGTTTAAATTAAATTAGAAAACTTAATTTATTATACCAAAGAATTATACCTAAGTTTTTCTCATGAAATAAATTACAACAATGATTTGAGAAAATGAAGGCTTTCAAAAACTTATGTGACATTATTAGAAGAAGTTAACAAAAAGTTAAATGGCTTTTATTTTATATCATATATAAGAGAAGAGATTTGAATCCGAATTCTTTTAATAAAAAAAGATTAGACAATATCATTAAACTATAAGAATTTTGACATATTATCTTTATGGAGAGAGGGTGTCTACAAAAGGTATATTATTCACATTACCGCAAAGGAGTTCCAAAGTATGGATCAACAAGCTAGGAATATTAAAATTGAGAAAGCCCAATAATGGTCATTAAGTAGCCCATCATCAAGTACCCAAGCATGGTATGTATTGTTCCACCTAAAAAGGCAGAGTATCAGGACTCTGGAGCCCAACATTCACGTAATATAATAAAAGGCCCAAAAGGGAAATATAAAATCAAAATCAAATATCAAACAGTACTTGGGTTTAAAGATTTTAATGCAACAAGAGCAACGGGTCTTGATAACGGACTCTCATTTTGCCCATGTGATCAAGCCCCATAATGTCACCCTCACTGCATTAAACACAGATGAGTTAAAACTTAAAAGCCCTATAAATGCTTGATAAGAATTTGCGGCCCACTGTCACATGTGTCTCTTGCTTCACCATTCAGTCCCTAGTTTGTTTGGTTGACAAATGAGGATTTTACTTGTGATTGGTGAAGCTATCAATATGAAAGAATAAGTTTAACAACACAATATTTTCCATAAATATGTGTCCTTAGGAATTAGCATTGCTCAATCAATGACTCATGACTCATGGCTTTTATTACATCACAAACTGTTTGCTAATTAATATTTCAAATAAGAAGAAAGAAAGAAAAAAGTGTCCTGCATATATTGGGGGACCAAAAGGGAACTGGGTTATTAATGCTGCATATTCGTGACCCATGTGAGCAGGTCTATCAGTGTACAATTTCCCTTCAAACTTTACATCTGCATGACAATCACAGTACATAGAAATGTGCAGTGAAACAAGGTCTGAACTACCCCTCCCCCACCAAAAAAACAAAAACAAAAAACTCTTATTTCTTCTATGACCTTACCATTCTTAACTAGATTTGTTTTACATCTTTATTTTGGTCCCCTCCAAGTTTAAAATTCTGGTTCCTTTCCTCTAGGGTACGTTGATTCTGTGACCTTACCATTCATAATAATTTTAGTATCTTTATTAGGAAAAGCAACACTTATCAACATCGACATAGCCTAATATGCATATGTAGTGTTGGGTAGCTATAACTTATTTTTATTGACTTATTTTGCTTAAAAAATAAGTTAAACAAAAGTAAAATTATACATCAAAGAAGTGGGATTTTAAAAAGTTATACATAAATAATAAATTAATTAATTAAATACTTGATGAGGAAAAAAAAAAAAAAAAAAGCTTTATTGGAACATACCATGCTGACTGTGTATTGGACTACTTTTAAAAAGGGCATTGATTCGCTGGACTACAAGGCATGAGCCACGCAAGCATGATCCAGCCTAGAGGTCAAAAAGAGCATGTTAGGCTAACCCATTCAGACCTTCTAGTTTCTGCAAATGATGCAGATAATAAGTTAAGAAATTAAAAGGCTGAATGATGAACACTAAAGGGGCAAAAAAGAGGTTCAATTAAAGGGGCATTGACAAGATGTGTGACCCCTAACGTTTGATAAAATAATTGGTCTGATATTAAATGTTTCTATGTTATCAGAACCAGTGAAATTTTAATATATTTGGAACAAAAAAAAGGAGTGAAATTTTAATCTTGAAAGGCCAAAAGTTGAAATATTTATTGCTTCTTTGAGAAACATCTGTTAACAAAATTCTAAAATAATTATAGATTGAGATCTGTGTAATACCAAAACAACAATACTTTTAATCTCGATTATTTAATAAAAATTGACTTTTCATTTCGGCTGTTCAATAAAAGTGGACAAACAACAAAGATGAAACGTTTTTTTAAAAAGTTTAGCAAAAATAAAAAAAGTTTCTTCTTGAAAATTTATAACTTTTTATCTGTCCATTCAATACTTTTCAAACTATTATTTAAGATCTGGATCCAATAATTATTTGGGTGCGTACGTGTTGTCAGGGATTAGTCTGTAAAAGGAACTTCTTTTGTACTCTCTCTCTCTATCAACCCACTAATTCAATGGTCCCTCCTAATTTTGGTCCACCCCTCAGCTTGTGTCCGTGGTTTACCCTACACTGACCATGACCTCTCTCTCTTTCTCCCTCTCTCAGCGTCATCGCTTTGATTAGGTTTTGTATGCATGTATTTATTCTCATCAGAACCACGGCTTAGATGATTTTTGTCCAAACCCCACTTGCACAAACTTTAATATTTTTAGAAATATCTTATCTGAACCATTATTCCTGTATTCAGTTTGGAATATGTTACAGAAAATTTTCACCTGAATAAATTGTCATAATAATAGGAATACCATATTAGACTAGCAATTGATATATATCATATTTATTTGAAATGGATTACATCCTGTTCCATTTGAAATGGATTACATCCTCTTCTGATTTGTTCTATGTTGTCTAATCGAAAATCACAAAGGTCAACGAGGTCAATATTGAAGGTTTTTTATTATTTTTTATTTGTATGATTTCAATTTAGATGCATGGTCCCCAAGTATGCTAAAGAATGAAGCCTCGCGCACGAGGACAACACCATATGTTCTTACTTTATTGGCCTACTGCATGATCATCAATTTTTTTTTTGCCCACTTTATGTTTCATAATTATTATATTTGGGGGAAGTTAATATATATATTTTTGGCCTGATTTTGTTGCTTGTTCATTTCGTTGCGTTCACATGCATTTACATGTTGATGAGAAATCTAAAAATTAACACTGTAAACTAATACTTTTAAGTATGAAATAGATTAAATTATGTGACCTAATTACCAACAGCAAAAAAATAATCATAATCTAAATTTATTTTAGTTCACATGCAAACGAAGGGCTGCCCTTGCATGACACTTGAGGATTTAGATTCTGTATCTGATATTGAATGGCAAATTAGTTAAGATTCAGGGTTATGCAAAATAAAAAATATCTTACACTAATTATTAGCTTAATGCTGATTATACATTTGGACTCTCTCTTCATTGTCAAATTCACAAACATAAACAGTAGTGTCTGTGTCATGTTGTACTCCACAAGTCAGAAATCCTGCCTACATATAAATCTCAAGTTCTCAACTTACTGTAGATGCTGGCCTTTTTTGGAAGGGAAATTTTTTTTCTTCTATGATGGAAGGCACCCGATAAATATACCCAATTACTTTGTATATGGAAATCCATTGCGTTAGGTTTTAGATTGTTAACTAAATTTCGAACGTCAAACAGAAAGTTAATTCACGAGATTCTCATTCGATCAAAACTAATTAAATTAGAAGTTCGCAAGACATTCGCTCGTGAGATTAAAGTACCATGAAAACAAAATCTTTGTCAATGAGTTCATTTGTATAAAACCTCCAAAGAATTATTTGGAGTACCGAAATTTCGGATTATTGCAGATGAATTCGTTTATGAAAAAAGTTTAATAAAAGGATTTTAGAGTTTTAGGGTCACTGTGATGGGAATGAGTCGTTTATAATTAAAATCAAGAAATGAAAATCTTATGTAATAAGGATCTGTAGTTAAAATTCATATATGATTTCTTAATTTATATATAAAAGAAATATATATATATATGATGGGGAAGGGATTTTCAAAGAGAGTGGGGGCCATGCCCTCCTCTCTCCGCACTATGCATGTGTACCCACGACCCACGTATATGATATATATTTGTGATTTGAGTTTCATACAATTGCCTTTCAATGCTAGAGGGTCGGCCCTCCCAAAGAAAACTTTTTCGTTCCATGAGTGAACTTGACCTTTTGATAAAGTTTATGGACCACAAAGCGTACATTCAGTAATTATACTACAATAAACATTAATATGTGCATGGACCAAAGCCTGGCGTGGCATGGTTTCAGAGAGAGTAGAGGGCAGCAGAGTTTAATTATAATCATACTTTTCAAGCACACATGGCAGAAACATTGGATGATTCCAGGCTAATAATTAATGCGAATGCCCATAATGTGGTCATGTGGTACTGCTAGAGTTTTAAACAGTGATTGAAGCCAAACATATATGGAGTATGGTTTGTATTATTATAGCAGGTGGGAAGGGAAAGAAGGTCGGAAAGGATAGGATCCAACTAAGGTAGAGACTTTTTTGAAAATTAAAGTTTGACAGAGGCTGTGGACTTTGGAGTCACTCACTAACTATTTTTCTATGAATACAATGCAATGGGACCCTGATGTATATGACAATAACTAGTTTTATATAATTTGGTTACGAACAATTTTCCACTCTTATACGTAGCAAAGGTGTTCAATGGATGATTATTTGGAAAGCTGCAAAACAGTCCCCACACAATGCTTTTACCTTGAATAGCTTAGTCCTAGATCCCCCCCACCTTGTTGAATGCACACAAAAAAAGTCTGGTACTACAAAAATCGCAATCAATCTTCTTGAACTATGATTGATCATCTGCTAGCCGTTATAAATCTCTGTACTATAGTCATACAACCAAAGTTGTATATACCGTTTCGGTGCCGGTTTCGGTTTGGCAATTGGAATGAAATATTTCGGTAACAGTCAATATCGGCGTTCCGTTTCGGGTTTACCGCTAATATATATATATATATATATATATATATATATATATTTACTTATTTATATGTTTATTGATCAAAATCTATATAATTTATTAGGAATCTTTAACATTATAAACCAATAATAATAATAATAGAAGTAGTATTTGAATAATAAATAATAAAAATATAAAACCTAAAAGAGACAACAAAACAATCCCTATTTAGAAAATGATAAAATAAATAAAACCCAAAAAACTCCAAACAGTAAAATAATTGGTCAATAATAAGAAAGGAAAGATTAATCAATGAATTTAAATAAGCTACAAATCAAATGATAATGAATAGGGATTTAGGGACATACATCATGTATCTTCATAAAATTTAAAGTTCACATGACTATCCATGTACTTGCATGACTGGCTATGTATAGGCATATAAATAGGAGAATTAAGTGTTTATAAAATAAATAAATAAAAAGTAGAATAATTGAAAATTTTAAAATTTAAGTGACTTGCTATCACTGACACAATGGGTTGATGGGCACGTAAAACCAAAAAAGAAAAAGAGTGGTCAGCATTCAGCAAAAGACAAAAAGGAGAAGAAAAAGAAGTGGCAGAGAGAGAGCTGGGCGGAAAAAACCGAGAAGAAGAAGAAAGAAGAAAGGGTGGTGAGTGGTGACTGATTTTTTTTTTTTTTTTTCTTTTTCAGTTATTTATTCATGCCGGTAGAAATTAGTATATCGGCCGAAATTGGCCGGAATGACCGAAACTCGCCGAAATTGGCCGAAATTTTTTCCAAGGTGGAACAAGGGGGTTTCTCGTTCCGGTTTACACACCGGTACAAGATTTTCCAGCCGTTCCAACCAGAACGGAACGGTATATACAACTTTGCATACGACACCGTAGTGTACTTTAATCACCCTTATACTTAGAGGCAGAGCCATAATCCATTAAAAAAAATTAAAAATTTAATAATAATTTAGGCTGAGTCGTTAAACGATTTTTTTTTTTTAATTGTTTTAATAAACTAAAGGGAAAAATCAAAATGTTGGTCCCCCATGCTACCGCCCCTGGTTATGCTATGTTTGGAAGGAGGGGAAGGAGAGGGAGAGTAGAGGGAAGATGATAATGGAGATATAATTAGATAATAACATAATTAGCGAAATCGGTAATTCCATATATATATATATATATATTTTTTTTACTTTTACAAGAAGTGGGAGAGGGTTTTTCTATTCAAATTCTTCTAACACGCATGAAACTCGAACAATGTCATAGAATCAGAAAACTCTTTATGATAATTCCATGTATTTGAGATAAGATGAATAATTTCTACTAACTATTATGTTGTCAATCTAAATCTATTGACTACCAAGGGAGAAATCCATGTGAAAATTTTGATTTTGACCTCAAATAACTTATCATTTATATGGTATTTGTACTATATTTTTTAGCTTTATTCGCGTGTTATTCGATTATTTATGTTATATTAATTAAACTTTTAACCTCTTAAACATTTGAATTTTTATTTCGAAAAACAAATTCATTTACTACTCACAATAGAAACAAACTTGTGGAATACATCAGATGCCTAGCATATATAAAAACTACTCCATCAACAACAACAACAAAAAAATATAAAATATAAAAAATATCACCAATCATGCAAGAAGTATTTTAGGAAACTATAATTATAATCACTCTTTTAAAAAAGCTCGATCTTCTTCTAATTGACATATCATCATGGGACTTTACACGCTTTCCTATACCAAACATCAACAAAATACTAGAAAACAAGAAGAAAAAATATTGAATATACAAGAAAATTAGAAAAACTAAGCATATGGAAGTTGGAACACATACGACATAACCTAAAATTCCTTAGACAAGATTTTATTACTCATACCAAATGGGTATTTTATTTTGGATTTGATAAAGAATTTTCTTTAGCCACATGCCTTAAATATAATTGTATAAGACTATAAGGACCACTAACGAATTATCATATATTGTTAAGTTTCAGAAAAATAAAGAATTTGAGTGGGGCTTTTATAAAATTTGTGAGATGTATTCCTAATCTTATTATTTTTCTATGAAATACTACCATCTTTTTTTAACTTCTTTTAAGTGCCTTAAAGAAAAATATTTTATTTCTGGGACTAATTCATATTTTTTTTAAAGAACCACACTCGTAAAAGTTTTAATTTTGTTAAAAATAAAATAAATCCATGCATATACGTTACTAAACACTATTAAATCTTTTGAGAGGGACGGGGGGCCAGGATGCCTGGTCCTCCTTAGCCCCAATGTGATCTACAATAATAATAAATTGTTGATATATGCCCGCCATTGAAAACCTCTAGTTGAATATGACTTCTATACTATGGCGTATCTCACTATCTTGGAGGCAACTTTATAAAAAAAAAATACATAGATTGCATATATATAGTGCTTTAAAGGTGTAAGATAATGAAGTACAATCGTGAGCTAGTAATTAGAGGGGACATGGTGTCTGGGGGGCACCATAACAAACAAAATCAGTTCAAAACAGGCAAATCTAATGCTTATTTGGTTCGATTATTATCATGAATGTTGGGAACTTAAATGAAACCAAGAGTTGGACACATCAATACAAGAAAAAATTGGAATTTCTTATTTGTATTGGGGTAATGATTAACACGCCCTACCCCAATTAGGTTACAAAAGTAATTCCATCATGTAATTTTATATATAGAAGGACATCAAGAAATTAAGCTAGATGTTTTTATTTGATGAGTACACAAAACATGGATGAAGTTGGTCGAAAACTGACTTGACTTTTGTTTGTTCAAGCTTGCTTGTTTGTTAGTGGAAATTATATGATCCTGAGAACGATAACATTAATGTTTGTGGCCATATTAGTAAGCCTCCTCCTTTATGTGTTTTAATTTCCTTTTAATTTTTTTCCACTTCTAAACTAGGATGAACCTTGAATATATTAGGCATAACAGGAAATGACCCAAAGAAAATACTAATTATAGTAATATAGTGTGAGAGAAAATAATCAGTAATACAAAAGCGGTGGATAATGATGAAAGTTTTTTCGACTTGAAAATTGGTGCATGGCATGATCTTTCTCTATGAGGTGTTTTCTGTGAGGTGGGTTGGTCCCCATAATGGGCTATAATCTCCTATTCACTTATCTAATAGGAGCAGCTAATCCCGTTGTTGTAGCTTTGTAACTTGGGCCTTTTGGCCCTCTCCTGGGCACCACAGTCCACATGATAAATAAATTATAAAAAAACAAAAGAAGGCAAAAGATTAATTATAAGTGAATAAGTAAAAGAAAATGTTAAAGTTACTTAATTTACTATCAACTTTACTATAAAAGACTTATATACTGAAATAACAATAAATGTGAGAATTTTTTTAATTATTAATTCATAATTAGTGGTACAGGTAACACATCAATTTATAGTAAAATTTATAATATCTTGAATATCACTCTAAATAATGAACTTTCTTCTATAGTCAATTGTTTTAGATTTTTGCTTTTGTTCCATAAATTTATAGAGAAAAGAGATGTAGATGGAGCCCATTTTGAAAAACTCAAGTTTAACATCGATTTCAAAAATAATAATAATCTATTTAAATGAATTAGAATATAAATGTGACTTACAATAAGCTTCCCAAATCTCCACCAATCACAAATAAGAAGAGGTTGTGATTGTGAATCACCAAATTAATGGTACAATTGTTGTAAAATTTTCAACTAATTAAGACGTGAACATCTTCCTACTTGGTCGTGTCACGTGTGTTGGGCCCCGTATGGCTCAATTTTCCTCACATACTTCATTTGCATAGAAAATGATCGGCGCACGTGGGGCTAAGAACCTTTTGTTGCTTTCTGCCTACAAAACCATGTGAGATCGATCCCTCTACGGTGAGTTGGTGTCGTAATTCACGAAGACCCATCGTTTTCTCATTGAGCATGTTGGTCTTACGTGATTTAATGGCCGTCCTACATTTTCCCAAACATACTAACTAAAATTCACAGGCACTGGTAATGCATTGAAATTTGTGAAAATATTACTATTAACATAATTTTACTTGGGCGGTACTTGTAAGGCATTGAATTGATGAGGCTATGGTTTCAAGGCTAGTTTGTAGTGCGTGTGTTCCCCTCCAATACTACACCCTACTAATGAATCGGAATCTTGGGGTTGACAATAGCACACAAAAATGAGGTATTTGATTGATGAGATGGAAATTCTTGTTGGGATGAAATAGGTCAATTAGGGGCTAAATAGTCCTTTCATGCTGGTTGTTGAAATTGAACTTAATGCGGGTTAACCATGCATGAGATAGTGTTATCTAATGATCAATCAAGACATTTACGTTCGAACCCTCGATTTTCCAATTATCGAATTATAAAAAAATTATGTATCATAAAGTAATTTAAGTATTGAGCTTGAAAATTTCACTTTAAAGTGGGTTTATAGACTCTTAATGGGGGTACTCGGGTGGTAGGTTCATTGGTCTAGGCGTAATGTAAATCTAGAAGTTTCAAGTTTAATCCACCACACTATTAACTCATGGGGTTTCTGCAATATCTCATAAGTAGAGAGTAGATTTTGTTTGACCAAAAGTTGGGATACAACTTCTTCAATTAAAAAAAGAAGAAGAAAAAGAAGTGGGCTAAATAGAAGATGAACCGAGTTAAGTCAACTATTTAACTTGTTTAAATTTGGTTCACTATTTTTTGTTGTTGATAAATTGATAGTTGAAGAAAGGGAGATTTGAATTTTGAATGTCTTCTTTAAAGAACACTAGGATGTACCAACTAGTTAAGTTACAAGGCTCTTGGTTAGTTCACTAATTTTTTGAATGAGCTTAAACTTGTTTACGTATTAAAAAAAAAAAAAAAATCTATGGTTTTACCTGTCTCACTGTACATTGAAAATTTGTATAGATATTCTCAACACTCAATTTACATTTACACAACTTAGACAAACCTTATCATCATGTCATCTACTCAGCTGGGGCATGAATTCATCAAAGTCTACCTAGCTCGAGAAAATCCATAAAAAAAGTGATCATGACCTCAACTCGACTCATCCAAAAGTCGATCAGCTTAAATAATAATCAAATTCCTAGAATCACGTTATCCCAAAATTACCATGACAAAAAAGACTCATGAAAACTATCATTCAGCTTAAATAATTAAGTGTCATAATTATATATATATATTTCTTTAAAAAAAAAAAAAAATCTTAATGGGAAGGATCAAGGTATGCAGTATGATTATCTGAATATATCCCAATTCTTTCTAAAAACATTCACTAACTTTGGCATCAAAGGGTTGGTGGCCATCACCACACCAGTGTCCTAATCATCTTTTTTGCAAGAGTCCATTGTCCACGCCAGTTGTGCAATTAACTGATTTAGCAGTAAAAAAAAAAATCTATACTAAAAACTCTCCAATTAATCCATTTACTCTTTACTATATTCGGTGCTCACATACAGCTGAATTTGGATATGTTTGAGTGTACTCAGTTAATTAATCAAACATCAAAGTTGAACTCAAGCTTGGTTCTTTTAATTAATGAAAGAGCTAAAGTCACCTCATAGTTGAATCTTTATAGTCTAAACAAAAGTCGTCTTATCGCCGAATCTCACCACCAACTTTATTTTAATTGGTTAGGCCGATGGAAGATGGTGGTTCTTGAGTTGAGGTTCTCATTCGTTGTGCTTTATGAGCATGTTCAAATTTATGAAAAATATTGTCTACAATTTGTGAACAATATTATCCACATTTGGGTGATATATAGTATAGATGGTGTGGAAAAATATTTTTCTAATTTGGTATCCAACAAAGGTTCGGCCGGTCACCCAAAATGAGGGTGCAGTTGATTTTGACCAATCAGTTGGTCAGAAACAGGTCTAATAACCCTTCATCCAACATGACCAAATTGGAGGATGAGTTTATATATGAAACTTGTCATACGAACATGTGATCAGCCTTGCATCACATTCTCCTTTTCTCATGTTTAGAGATTTTATTTTATTTTTTTAAAAAAATCGATGTAAATTAGGTCATAATCTATATGGGATTTTATAATTAATAGAAGATAGAGGAAGGCTTCAAAAAAAAATCAAAGAATCACATATGGATGTAAAAAATAACTTAGTGTGAATTGAAATCTCAACATTGTTGTTACAAGAGTTATAATTACAAACTCTTATGGATACTTGAATATTATTGTAGAATTTATTACCGACTTCTCAAATTAATCTTAGTCCAAAAATGAAAACATTTTTCTTTTTGCCTCTATTGCCTAAATTATAGGGACATGAATTTTACAGGAGAAAAATCAAGAAGGTCAAAGTAAGGAAATGTATTAAATTCAAATTTTTTTTCTTTTTTTGCATGAACAATAAGTCATTCTATCTTATTCTAAAGAATGTGACATAAACCGAATGTTAATCAATCACCACGTTATTATGATAACAACTTCGCTAGGGATATAAAATATATTATTTTTTTTGTCATAACTATGATGTGACAAATTGTAAATGACAATCTATTACTTTCATATATATCTTTAATTTTTTCTCTAATTTTTTCTCTACCACTTACGGTTTGCCACCTTACAATTATGACAAAAGTTGTTTTTATATGTCTGTAGACTTCTATTTTTTTGATGAAATATGTCTGTAGACTTCTTTCATATGACAATCCATCTAAGTCAATTATGTGGTAATTGAAACTTTGAATAAAATACTTTTCAAACTGTTCATATCACCTCTCTCTCTCTCAATAACTGCTTTTGAGTGCCATGAATAAACCTTCAACAGTACGTAGTCGCCTTCTTTAATTACCAAGTCCAAGCATTGTCGCCTAGTGTGGGTTCTCAATTTGCGGAGTTTCAAAAATGTAGTTAGCCTTTGAGTGAAAAAATGGTGTTACTTCTTCGATTTGTCATAATTTTCTTTTTCGCTGGCCACTTTTTGAGAACAAAACTAAGAATAAAAAAAATAATAATAATAACTCATCCCATTCGATTATAGTAAGGAACCAATTGCAAGAAGGATTACATTCATCATATAACCTTTTTTTATCTGTGCAGATGCAATGTTTGGCATCATGATGACCTAATTGGCTGAAGTTGGCACCATATTTTTTTGAGTTTGGAGTGATGAGAGTGATGATCACAGCAACTTTTGAGAGGTGATGCCTCGTGATCATTTGAATGAATGAGATCTATATTCGTTCAATCACGTGCCATCAATTTACTGGTAAAAAAATTAGGAAATTGCTGACCAGTCTAGCCCACCAGGCCACCACCCTAGTTTAGAGCAGTTAGAATGACGAGTCCTCCTTTGTAGGATAGGGGTAGGATTGTGGGCGCATCAATGGCCAAAAGCCACAGGCAAAAGTGGGCATGCTGCTTTTGACTATGACTTTCCGCTTTCTTATCACATATGCTTTACTTCTCTCAGTACTCCAGCCTCACAAAAACGAAAAAAAAAAAAAGGCCCTTAAAAAAGAGGTTCTAAGCAAAAAGTACAAAACCCACTCAGCAGAAAGACCATGTGCTTTCAAAGATTTTCTTTACTCTCACTCACCCTACTTTTCCTTATGATTTGCTTTCTTTGCGTGAAAGTTTAAGAGAGATATATGTCTTTGTTTTAATGCCAAATGTACCATCTTTCTATTAACAAAATGACTAATGACCCCTTTTTGTTTTTGATCAATAAAAATCGTTACTAAATTACAAACCAAGAAGGAAACGACAATCTCAAATAATTGCCGGATCTACGGACAATCAAAACCAACACTAAGAACAAAGCTAATAAAAAATAAAAATAACATAAAATATTCCCTCCTAGTCTTTCTCCTCAATTTATTAATCAACTTTGTCAATTTTTTTATGGTGGAGGGGATTTGTGAAATCCAACTTTACATGCACAACGGAATGGGAGAAAATCAGATATAATTGACCACCATCTTGTTTTTCTTTTTTTTTTTTCTTTTTTTTTGGGGGGGGCTTACAACCTTCTTTCCTGGTTTTCCTCGCTAATGTTCCCCTTTGGAAAATTAGATGAACTTCAGCTGTTAATGGGGGCAGTGACCCTCATATTAAGGCTTCCACCAAGTCAGATATAACTTAGTCTTTGCTCCAAAAATTTTGGAACCTTAGCGAATCCTTTGTTCTACGATGGATTTCAGCCGGAAAATCCTCATGTAACAACAACATATGATCTGGTGCGGTCAATGCTCCCATGTAAAGACATAATCACATTTAGAATTCTCTTCTTAACTCTTTCTATTTTGGATACTACTTTAAAACTTCACAAACCAAGAACAATGTAGTAGACAAGAGTAATAGGTAATGCTATCAACATCCCAAAGATAACCCTGCAATATCACATATTCAAAAATTCAAACAATTTTTTTTAATTAATCACATTTATACCTCAGTAAAAAAAACAAACTAAAAATAAAAAGTCTCAGACGAAATTACTTACGCAGTGCTAAGAATGGTTGGATGAACATTGTATTCTTTAGCGAACACAAAAGGAACAATTCCTTGTGGAAGTGCAGCCTATTGGACCACAATTTTCATGTTAGTAAATTTATCATTTATAAAAAATATATATATATCAATAAATCTCATATATATATATACATAATAATTTAATTGTTGGTAAAAATATATATGTTGAATTTACCTGAACAATTGCTATGTGTAGCAATCTACCGCGCAAACCAACAGCAATTGAAGCGGCTGCCATTACGGCTGGGCCAGTGAGGAATCTAACGGCCATAGCAAAAGAAGCAATTGAATTCCCACACGCTATAATCTTGGGTTGAAGAGCCATAAACAGACCTGAAAAGTGTCAAGTTTTCAACAATTTACAAAACCAAATTAGTACGTACCATACCAATACCAAATACATAGACGTATCAATCATCGTCTTTAATCTCTCAATTCAACTACCTTCACTAATATTATGGCCTTGGCCCCCCTGGGTAATGGGCATCTATCATAACCAATGGCCACCGACCCTGGTCCCCAAAAACGACATCGCGTTTAAGGTCCCACATGTCGGGTGGTCAATCCCATTTATTGTCCGAAGATTAAAAAAAAAAAAAAACTAAAAAAAATTTGAATGGTCCATACAGTGAGTCACGTAGTCGTAACTTGTAACCCATATCTTTGAGAGACGGACAGGGTTAAACATCACTACCAAACCATCGTGCCCACCCCGACCATAATCCCATGGCGCCCAATTGGCCACGGCTACTATAATCCCATGTTGTCGCAATTTTAATCTTAATCTTAAACGACAATAACAGAGAAGATAAATTGATCGGAATGAATACATTTCACTGATTAAGACCGTAGTAGAGTCGTTTCATTAGAAATTAACAAAAATAACGACCACTCACCTAAGCTAAACATAGCCATTCCAAGACCAGCATCGGAAAGTATAGAGATTGATTTCTCTATTATTTTTGGCATATGCATATGCCACCTTCAAAAAAAGAAGAAGATAAAATTAATCCAATTAGCTTAAGTAAAGTAAAATAAAAGTAAGAATGTGAAATTTAGATTTACCGGAAGGCGATGAGAGACCAAACAAGGCCAATGAGACTGGAATAGGTGTTTGGGTTACGGATAAGTTTACGCCACACCATGATTAAGATGAGACGAGTCATAACACTGGCTGGAGGCATTTGTTTTCCGGTTATGGAGTCTGGAGCACCTGTTACAGATTTTGGATGAAGCTCAGCTGTTGAGCTGGACCCCAGCTTGTTGAGTCCAGTGGGTCCCTCTTTTTCTCTTTCTCTCTCTTCCTCATCTCCTTCTCCTCTCCCAGCAAAGCTGAAGCCCTCCCCACCCAAATGACCCAATCCCACATCACTTTCCGCAATTCCTTCATATCAATTAAAAATAATTAATTAATTTGAAAAAAAAAATATATTATTTAATTAATTGAGCAATTATTGGATTTATAATTTTGTACCTTTGTTGTTTTCACCATTGTGTGGTTGATCAGCAGCAACTAACATGCGGATTTCCTTGGCGCCTTGATCGGACCGTCCGGATTGCTCTGCAGCACCGAAGTCGGTCCCACCGAATACGTGGAGCCCACCTCCTTCGGAAACCGGTGATGCGCTGGAGCTCCACACGAACATGTGGAGCTCCTTGGCGTCATGATTCGCCTTGGTGTTAGTGTTATTTGGACCTTGTTGTTGTTGTTGTTGTTGCTGCTGCTGCTGCTGCTGCTGCTGCTGTTGTGGTAGTTGTTGCTGAGTTTTTGTGTTTTTAGTGGATGAGAATTCAGGGTTGGGCGCTGGATACGACGCCGTTACGGGTTGGGCTGGATAAAACCCGAATCTCGGAGAGGAAACGGTTTGAGCCATTGGTGCACAATTCTCTTCGAAATTCGAAGGCCTTGGAGTTGGACCGCGAGACGATTGTACGGAATACACGTCGGCGGGACCGAAATTAGAATGCCTTTGCGCCGGGAATCCCTGGCATCCCATCATGGAGTAAAAATCGGAGTTGTTGAAATTCGAGCCTCGCGGAGTCGGATTCCTCGAAGAGCTCAGGCTGTAAATCTCGGCGCCGGTGAGATTCGACGGTCGAGGAGTCAATGCCGAGAGCGAACACGGACCGAGCGATCTTCTCGAAGCGTTGGATTTCCTCACCTTGACGTGAAGCTTCCCGTCGTCGCCGATTTCCGCATCGGTTTCGAGGAAATCCCGGCCGTCTAACGAAACGACGTCGGAGTCGACTTTAAACGACACGATTGAAGCTGCCGTTTCGGGAAACTGTTCCATGATGAGCATCTTGGCGCCGCGGTACTCGAAGAGAAAGAGAAGCAGAGTGTACCAAATGATACACTGTAAAACCACGACCTGAACCATGAGACTCCCTGAGTCCTTCCCGTACATAGCTATGAGTAGAGGAATCCCCATGACCAGAGTGTTTGGCAACGTGGATAGCGAGAAAATCGTTATCATCCACTCCAGGCTACCGTTCTTAGTGAAGTTAGTCCAAACGGCGAGAACCACCAGCATGATGATTTTCTGAAGCGTATCGGCGGCGATGAACCGGAAATTCATGGAGTACGGGTCGTTTCCGGAGATGAAATGGAAGGAAAGGAGAGGGACGGCGAAAATGGCGACGAAGCGGTTGATACCGGAGCACTGGTCCGGCGAGAAAATCTTCCACCATCGGACGGAACCGTAGGCTAAGATCATCGCCACGTAGAGTGGAATCACAGCCGTTAAAACTGTGTACAAATCATTCCAGGTAATCATCTTTGTTTAAATTGGTTTTTGGTTTTGTTGTGTGTTGCAGATCTAAAATGGCATTGGGGAGTGAATAGGATAAGAGTGGAAGGGTAAAATGGGGAGAGAAGGAAAAACCGTTAGTAACTGACTACTATCTATATAGAGCTAAGGTGTCCTCTCAGCTCTGCAGCTTCTGAGGATATATATTTGCTTGCTTCTGTTGTTTTGTTTTGTTAAATCTCTCCAAACAGATAGAGAGAGATTAAGAGGAGTGTAAGTAACTTTGGGACAATGTATATATATATAGGAGAGAGAGAGTGTGTGCGTGTGATATATATGAGTGAGTGAGTGAGGAACAGAGGAAGTATATAGTATTGCAGTACTGAATAGTGTGAAGAAGGGTTATGGAGTGACCGCCTAATATGGTTAGGTTAACCCAAGTTGGGTTAAGTTGTACACGTGGCAGTTGTCATGTGGGATGTGGTTATCAGTGACGTGGACACCTTTTTAATCTTTTCTTTTTCTTTTTTATTTGTTAGAGATACAATTAATTTTATAACTAAATACTTACAAATTAATATAGCGTTGACATGGCATAATGCCACATTAACCCTTAAAATTATTATTTTACAAGTCAGATTAGTTAATTATACAAAATTAAAAACACAAAAACAAATCTCTCTCTTATGTTGATGTTCTCTAGCCTCAAAGCCACCACCCTCTCATCCACACCGCCATCCCCTCCTCCATGCCGCGACCCCTCCAAGTCGCTTCTGCCTCCGCGTCGCCACCTCAAACATCACTCTACTTCAAACCCCAACTGAAATCCCAGCATCCCCTTCCCAAATCAATCTTATCTCTAACTCAACAACAATGTGAGAAGCTGGAATTCCAAAGGGAGAGAGAGAGAGAGAGACTTTACCACGTTTTGTTGACTCTATCCTATGGGAAGTATATCCTTTCCAAGGATATTTCTTTTTTGAATAACTTTCCAAGCATAATAAGTGTTTAAAGTTTAAACATACGTGATTGCTAGGTCCACATGAATGGTGATGCATCAATAAGCTACATGCTAAGTTTTGACCAACAAAAGAAAAAGAAAGAAGAAATGGCCCAGTTTTCTCTTCTTTTTTTTTTTTTTTTTACACTTTCAACCTTTGAACCTATCTCTCAGCCGCACCAATATAATCCCTACTCTTAATTTATTCTTCATGGTCCTCCAAACATGTGACTGGTACAAACTATGGTTCAGTTTTTCTAACTTTTTCTTTTCTTTACCAGATGATGGAAATTTAGCTCCATGAAGAAATAAGTTCAACTACCATTGAACAAATTTTGTACATATATATTTTTGGCGTCTCACCATAAAATACGTGAATTGATTCAACGCGTTATTTAGCGGCATTGAAGAATGTTCTTTGCTAGAGGAGTGCGTGTTTCTGGTAAAATCAGTAATTATAATTATAAATGGAATCTCGTGGAGACAATAAGCTTTACAAATCTAATAAATCAATGATATGAAAAAAGAAATTATTCAACACCAAAGACGGAAGGAGTGGAAGAATATTTTCCGTGGCATATAAATTCTAAATAACCAAAAATTGAAATATTATTTAAAGGTGATAACTTAAAGAGAAACTTTTTCACATCTTGAAAAGTATGCATGATTCTCTCTATCAGATCATCCTCTCACATAAAAGTGAACCCTACGTGTAGGACTCAAGGATTGGTTTATCCTTATAAGTTATAAGAGAGGAACACATGCACAAGTGTGAATGATTTCACCACTTTCTATATCGAATTTTTGGGATAAATCATTAGATTGCAATAACGAATTATATTAATATGAAATTCAAAATAAATACATGTAATAAATTGATGTAACTTCTTTTCAAATTCCACCTGCTCCTTCATAAATATGAGGTTCTATTGTAATGTATCCTTTAGCCTTTGGTTTAAAAAAAAAAAAAAAATGGTCTTAGTAATTGACTTACGTTAATCTTCCTTATTATGTTCCATAATATTTCAAATTTTGACAATACATGTCTAAAGCCTAAAAAAGATCAGGGTGTTGGAAAAGATGGTAAGCAACCCTAGGGGGTCTGCCATTTTATTTGTCCTAAACATAAAACATGTTACAAATCAAGCAAATTTGATTGAGCTTGAATGTAATTAAACCTAAGTATAGGTTGGAGGCTGCACTTTGGATAATTAATTACTCCTAGAACTTTATCTAACCAAGACATAGTATCACAATTTGAGGGCAATTTGATTCAAATTTTCAAAATGGTTAAAACTACTTTTTTATAAAGAAACTTTGAAGTATCATATGTGTAAAAATCAAACTAAACTGAAAGTAGATGTCCAAGTCAGATTTCACGCCAACCCTAACTACTTTGATCTACGGTTTTTTTTTTTTTTTTTTTCATTGGGGCCGGGTCTAGTACTAGGGTTTATGGGCTAAGAACATGCAGTGAGAAATAATTTCTCCCTTCCATTCAATATCTCATTCTCTTGGTATAGACAAGCTAGATTCGTTCTCATGATCCCTTGTCAATGTTGTCATCGATAAAAAAATAAAAATAAAAATAAAAATTATCCATTGCGCTAATTGTCACATATAATTGAGTATTTAGAGACATCATATATATGTGAGAGGATCAATAAGAAACAAATTAGTTTCCATATCACTAATTTAATTAGAACTGCTAAAGCAACGTGGGATAGAAGATACAAATACAATAATCAATTTTTCAATCGTATGAAAATATCATCACATTGTGCTTGGTACATTTCTCTACCCAGATGCTTCATGAAGCTAGCCTCAAGATGAGCATGTTATTTGCCTTGCAATCGTTCATGCTTTATTCCCTCAACTACTTCACTGAGGATGGAAATGATTTTTAGCTAGAATTAAGAAAAACTTTCTTGCATTTTGAGAAACACCCAGCAGATAGTTCTAAATTGAGAGAGATTATTTCAATTTTAGTGTATTTAAAATTAAAACTTACCTTTCATAAAACAAATTTTGAAACTTTAATGTATATATTCACTTCTTCTTTTTTTAATGTTAATTAATTGTGAGAGATGATGTCAATTGTGAGATAACCCTTATATAAAACTAGCTTAATCAATTAAACCAACTGAGAAAGACAAGTACCATGTTGGCACATCATTTTTGTGGGAAAACTGGAACTATGGATTTTTTGTAATATTCTTTAACTTTGATTATTTACGAGTAGTCTTTCATTCATCAAAATAAATAAATAAATAAATAAGACTGGTCTTTCTGCTACAGTATCTCCATCTACTTTAATTGCAGCTATATATACAATACAATTCGTTGTCCTCTTCTACACATCCACACCCACCTCCATTACTCATTTCCTCTTCCAACTGATCCTTTTGAATATTATCTTGTACTTGTATTCCCTTATTTCATCTTTAATTCCTCTTTTACTCTCTTATAATCATAGAGTCTTTTGGAAAGAGTTTCCTTCCTATGATAGTGACATAATATAAAAAGAGTCAAAGTTAAGTCATCAAAGAAAGTAGGATGAGGGAATCACAGCTTACAAAATATTCAAAAGGTATAAAATCTTATATAGATCATTGTTCATGCATCTGTTTCGTCTAACAAATTCCCATTTGCTTATAAATATAAAACATTGTTTAGTTAATGAAAGGGTATATAGAGGATTAGTACTATGGGTCATATTCACATTGACTAATGGAAAATGAGTTAGTCATGGTTGCGTAGAAGAAAAACCTTGTGTGATCACTTTACTCTCTGCCACTAATTTTAGTCTCAAATTTCCATCCTGCCATTGGCTAATATCATTCATGATTATGAGTAAATTGATTATCAAATTAAGTTTTTGGGGCTGTTATTTCCAGTCATTATTTTAATTTTTTTTCACTGTCATCATGTGAGACATGAGAACACTCATCGTAAATCTCACTAAAGTGAGACGTGCTAGTGTGGGATAAATCAAGATGAAAGTAGAAATATAATTTTCTCCAATTTTTTTTTAGTTTAAAGTGACTAATCTTAATGTTCTTACGAAGATATCATGCATATAGTGATGCCAAAAGGCCCACATTGTAACTAATAATCACTTCTACGCAATTTTGTGATCATTACAAGAATAAAATAATGAGAATTTTTTTTTGTGGATTATGATTCATCATGAATGAAGTAATACTTAGTTTGCAACTAGTAAGAATATGGTGATTCTTCCTTCTCTAATAAATAATCTAGGAAGATTAATACTGACAAAATGTTTGAGCCAAAGGGGATGTAGTTGGATTATTGACTAACGTCCATATATATATAGATTAATCCTAAAAGGGGCTAAAGCAAAGAGGGAATCCTTGATCTAGTTATTTAGATGATCCATATCAAAAGGAATAATAGAAGATGGAAGTTCTTGAGTAATAAACATCAATCACATTCAAATAAATAAAATATCAGTCTCCTTGGCCCCTGTATGATTGAAAATATGTTATCAAATCAAACAAAAGAAGCACCTTTTGTCAGTGAAGGTTACCCACCATGAAATTCCTCCTAACTAAAAAAATTAATAATAACAATAATAATAAATTTTATTTTGGACTGCACTTAGACCACGGGCAATCCCCAACGACCCTATTATGACATAAAAATAAAAGATATATAAATATTAAATTAGTAATATTTTTTCTCACATGTGCACATATATCATAAAAAAGGTTTCATTCGATTCCAATTAGATTAAATTGGGAAGATCTTTTATTGTCAAATAAATGATTTGGATTTGAATCTCATCTAAAATACATTAATTATTGTTTTGTCCTAAAAAAAATCATCATAGAACGGACAATACAAATTTCAAATCCTATTATATTTACAAAGAAATAAAAAGAGTTTCGGCTTAAGTATGTATAGCGTTCTAAGCAACATCATTCCCAAACTATATCACAATTGTGTTAAACTCAATTGCCCCACAGGCCACAACTCATTCAGTAATTACTATCAGATAGAAAGATAAGCAAAAGGGTTTTAAAATAAAACTATACATTTTATTTCTAATTAAGGATGATGTACCAAATTACCGTTGTCTCTTCCAATGATAAGTACATCTAATTTAGGCTGATGCACCAAATTACTAATATCTCGCAATCATAAGTAGTTTGTCTATAAAATTGACATTCATACAAAGTTTGGGATGGCTGCATACAGGGTCTATACTCTATAGAATGATCTTCAAAGCCAACTTCCTCAAACTACAAGCATTGATAGGTTTCTATCCCTCGAGGGGGTCCAATTGTACCTGATCACAAAAGCATAAAGGACCCCAAAGACTAATGTATTGGCAATGCACATGAACATGCAAGCCTTAAGGGGCTCACCACACACGTTCACATCTATAAGTACACACGTGCAGGTCTGTAACTAAGCAAAAGACACACAGGACCAACCCCACCTTTGTTGTTGCTCCAAAATCATCTTCCTCTTTAGGAACCAACAATTACAAACCCTTGTTTTGCTGCTACTATTTTTAACCATTAGTACCCACCTACTTACCCAATTTCCTACCACCCAAGGAATAATCAATAAATAAAATGTTCTTTTAAAAATAAAAATAAAAAGGCTAATCCTCTTTTATAGCTGAAAATCCTTTTTTTTTTTTTTTTTTTTTTTAAGATATTTTAATCTAAATTCACATACACGTATATTTTGAAGATCTTGGGGATCGAATCCATACCCTCATAGAGAGGTGAGACTTTTTGAGGAGGAGGATTACCACTGAGCCGAATATTCAAATGGTATAACTAAAAATCCTTAGGAAGGTTAAAGGACTCCAAAATTGAAGGACATCCATAATTTCATATAGATCGATAAAGGAATGACCATACATATAAAGAATTCAGAATCAAAGTAATCATGGCATGGCCCAAAAAAGATTATACCATAGGTAGATTTTGCTTAGTTCTAAAAAAGTGAAAGTTGACACATGATAGTCGAGAAGTACTGCTATTATTATATTAAAGTAGAGGATGATTGAGATGCTAGGGAAAGGAAAAAAGTTACATTATATATATGGTCCAAAGTTGAGTGGTTCGAAGTGGCTTTATTGCAGTTAGTGCATAGTAAGAAGAGTTAAAGCTAATGTGGGAGTCAAGAGAGGTGAACTTGTCGGCCCATTTGGCCTCTCCCCAGGACCCCCAACCTCACCAGTCACCACCACCACCACCATTATTCTCCTAAGCTCACCATACTGTAGGATCACCATCCTCATAATTCCCTATTTATTTCCCTTTCCCAATGCCACCAAAAACTACTTTTCTTTTCTTTTTTTTATGAGAAGCCACCAAAAACTACTTTTTTTTTTTTTATTTTTAAGTACAAAAAACCAAAGTTGTATATTCCGTTTCGACACCCGTTTCGGTTTGGCCATTGGAATAGAATATTTTGGTACCGGTCAATACCAGCGTTCCGTTTCGAGTTTACCGCAAATATATATAAATATATATATATATATAGCAACTATAGACAAATAACATCAAATAATACAAAGTCTTAACTAATATCTCATCAAGAAGTCTAATTAAAATCACATTACATAATATAATATAACATAACACGATTTATCAATGATTCAATCAACTGCAATACCCCCAAAAGAAACAAACAAACCAAAAAAATCAGAAACCAAATTTACAAATAAACCAAGTTTTTAGCTTTCCCATTTTTCAATTAAAAATGAAACAAGACTAGCATAAAAGCTGATAAATTTACATTACATACTCTGCCAGCAAAAAACAAAGCGACAAAACTTAAAATTCATCACCCAGCAACCCATCAAACGTTACATCTGCCTTGAATTCTACAGATACCCAGAAAAGAATTTGGATATAACCATCGAACTTAAGCTTAGGAGCATGAAAAACAAAGCCATATAATGAGAAATAGAGAATTTAAAGCAAATGGGTAAGTGAGGAAGTGCAAATAATAAATGATTACCAGGGGTGGAGAAGAACCAGAGGATGGAGGCACAGAGTACGAGAACGAGAGGGATGAGGTGGACGGCGAACTCAGCAGATCTGAGACAAGAACGTTGTTTCTTGGCAACATGGGAGAGGGGATCATATGTGGGTGATACTAGTTGTTGGTCGGTGTCTGAGGAAGAAGATGATTGCGATGAGAAGAAGTTGAGAGGCGGAGAGATCAAAGGAGACTTAGGGCTGGTTAGGTCAAAAGAGAGAAAAAAATAAAAATAAAAACCCAAAAAAGTAAACCGGCCGGAATGTACATACGGGCCGAAACACCCCGAAATTTTACCCGAGGTGGAATGGGGGGTTGTCTTGTATCGGTTTGCATACCGGTACGAGATTTTCCGTCCATTCCGGCCGGAACGAAACGGAATATACAATTATGCCAAAAACTACTTGGTGTTGTAAATTAAAAAATATATATATATATATATATATCCCTAGTCATTATACTTGATAGTTTAAAATATTTAAACTAGCTATGCATATAATGAGGCACTGTTTTAACTTTGGCATATCACCATTTAAATTATTTTCTAGTAACTTTTAAGACACTGGGTCTTTTTCCCTCTTTTGGTAAACAAAGGTTTATTATCAAATCTACTTTTTATGTAATTAATGGATCTTGTTAGATAGGTCAATTTATCAATAATTACAGTCCGCACCATTCATACTTTTTTCACATACTTTCTTGCACTTTTTCTCTTTTCTTTCTTCCTCTTTTTACTTTTTTAGGGAGGATAAGTGCCAAATTATACTTCACTTTCCTACCGTCAGTTTGGAATGTGGGAAAAAGAATGTAATAGAATAAAATGAAAGTGAATTTTTTAAAATATATTCAATCTTTTTCCCTATTCAGTAGTTTAATGAAATTGAATAGAATAGTTAGAGGAATATTCCTCCCAAAAGTAGGAAAAATACTTCTTTTAATGAAATAGAAGTAAAACATCGATTTTATTTCTATTTATGGTATAAAAACAAAAAAACAAAAAACAAATAAAAGGTGAAGATATAATAATAAAAATATATACATCTTTCATTTCCATTCATTCTTTTATAAATTTCTAAACATATTAGATAAAATACATCATATTTCATTCCATGTTTTTATAATTAATCATTCCACTCTATTCCATTCGGTTCTTTTAAAAACTCCCAAAACATTACGTGGGATGACTTAGAAAACCTTAATTGAGAATCTAGCTAGAAGTGGGGCTCATGCTAGGTGAGATGGCTTATTGTTTCGAAGGACCTTATGAAAGAATGTGGTGTGGTTTACAAACCAAATTACATATTTGTGATTCATCAAATGACCATACCTCAAGTTTCTTTAAGAGACATTAATACCTACACATATCAAAGCATATCAGTTATATGACCATACTTAAGTTTCTTTAAGAGAAAATATGCGTTTAACCATAACCTCGTTTTACATACCCTAAGAATTTCACCACCTTCGAGAACTACAAAGACTTGTAGGTTTGGTAGGAATTTAAATAACGAGCTCCTACCAGTGTCCATAAACCAAATCATAGAGCATAATCCTAATTAGGGCATTTACGATTAAAGAACCCTAGAATAGAGAGCCTGAATGAGAGAGAGATGAAGTTGAGGTTTCTTAATGGGTTTAGTCGATTACTCATAGCCATAGGGACCGTTATCTGTCTTATCTATTAGAATGGTGATTAAATGGTTAAATTCATCATTTCTTAATCCTTTAAACTTTTGGGACAATCGATAATTTATTATGATAAGTAAGCATATCTATATATTTTTTAATAAATAGGCATATATCTTTTAGGGTCTGTTTGGTTGGTAGGGGGGGTGGGGGGGAAGGGAAATGGGGTGGAAAGAAAAGTAGGTGGAAAACTATTGGCGGGCCCCACCAACAACCATCTTGCTCAAGCGAGAAGCACAAGCTGCTCGAGCAAGATGGGATTAGCGTGTTTTTAGTCGGGCCATTTGGAGTTAAAATAAAAGGTGTGCTCAGAGGGAAATCCTGAGCCTCACCAAAATCTCCCAAACAAACATACCCTTAGCCTTGATATAAAGAGCAATGAGGATGAATGTTTTGAGCAAATTCTACTGTGAAGAAAAATACATGTAACTGAATTAGAAAATCACATCCATACCGCAGACTAGATCATAATTTCATTACCAAGAAAGACAAGGAACAATAAATCAATAATGCTTAGGTTGCTTTAAAAAGACATAATTAAAGAAGATTCAGTCAATTGATTACTTACACTGATCAAAGGAAAATACTCTTGTTTTAATACTTGGGAGGTAATCAATTAGACATAAGATGTCTCATGTCATTGACTTATCACATGGAAGTTTATTTGGTTTACTGGTGCTGTACCTACTCACTCATTTTTGTGATGGAGCTTGTCATAAATAATTTCCTTTTAATTACCAGGGGTGAAATAAGTAATAGGGTTTTAGTGGTGATTTATTGTGTATCTTTGGGAAAGCAAGTTGTAGAGTAAAGATCACTTTTTGCTTTTTAGAAGCTGGATGAGGAATTGTATTCGAGTACTGTCAACTACTCAAGTGTCAATACTTTGAAAGGTGAGAATTTCAGAATCATTATTTGTTTTGTATGCTTCTTGGGCTTCTATGATATATCATTGCTGGTTACATAGAAATGCAAGACATCAGAAAGCTTAACTTAAGGCTTAAGCTGTTAAATGGATGCCAGAAGTAGATTTACTTTAAGCAGTCAAAATAGAATTGTTCGTAGTCTTTTTGTTCAATTAATTAGTGCATGGCTGCTTGTGTTTCTATGTATTGACAAGTGTATTTCTTGCATTTTGCATTGAAAATTCGTCCACCAAAAAAAAAAAAAAAAAAAAAGTAGGCAGGGATTTGGTGAGGTGATCAGCTCAATCATATTGTTTGGCTCGTTTCTCAGCCCCAAAAATCTAGCTAAACTACTAAAGCGTAAAATCCATCACATTCTAAACCTAAATGAAAGAATTTGGCATGTGAATGTACGTAAAATCCAATACTATATAACTTTACTCTTGGTCAAACTCCAATAAAATAATATTATAATCTTCTTTTGTGGGTCGGATTTAATTAGGTTCTGATTTTCGGTGCCTAAACCTGCAAAATGCCTCTTCCTTTGGTGGGGCCTATTTCATTTGTTAAACCAAGGTCAACATTGATTACCCATTTTTTGGATTTCTTGAGATTTCCCCAAATAATTGAAGTTATGTGACAATTCTACCTCCCAATTTTTATTTTATTTTTTTTAATCTTATATTTTCTTGGTCTCTCTTACTAGCTACACATTTTGAAACCAAGCAAAACTGATCGAACTTCAAACCAATTTAACTAATACGCATCTTAGGAACGGCATGATGTGGAATGAGATGCCAAATTTCACATGCATCTTAATGTGGACATTTAAACCACCATTGTCTGTTTCACACGTGAATACAAGGTTGACCTACTAATCTCGGGACGTGACCATGATAAAGATAAATTATCGTAACAAGATATTATTAAGATTGATAATTGATTATAATGATAATTAATTTCATTAGTACCAACGAAGTTTTACGGGAATTACGTTTCGTGCTTGTGGGGTTGTCTTTAACATAATATATGTGTTGTATAACCCCAAGGCCAACCATGTGAAAGAACATTCTTTTGAGATGGTGTCTCTCATTCTCATTCCTCGGCCCTTGCTATTCTCACAATGTCCTTTGTCATCTTTCTCTCTCCTTTTTCTCCACATTTCTTTAAAAGGAGCAATTCTCAAAAGGAAAAAGTTTTCGTCGAAACTAAGTTATAAAAAAATCTCCTTCGATTCGTTACGTAACAATTTAGAAGACTATTCAGGTGTATTAAATCACGTAATTCATTAAATTATTTAAACAAGTTACATGACTGTTAATAAATCATATTACTAAAAGTACATGTGAATAGTTTTTTGAGTTGTCACATAATGGTTGAAGGAATTTCCTTTAAACCAAAGTAAGAACAAATCTAATCCGACTTCTTTGGAATTTGGGTTACTATTAACATTATGAACAAAAGGGGTGAGGAAATAAGAAAAAAGAAAAAGAAAAGGAGGAACATATATTAATGGTGCTTGGAGACATGCATGTTGAGTTAATGTTTTGACACATTTTTGGTCGGAAAGGACCTTTCGTGACAAAATTTCTGACGATATGTCTACAAAGATGTATGCCTACAACCATCCATTTCGAATAAAGCTTCAGCTGGTGTGAGGTCCATAAATGTGATTTGGTTTGGTGCTTTGGTGAATTTATTCGTAATGTTTGAGATGGAGTGTAAATTAAATGCCCAACAAAGGGATCTATGTGTTGAAACTTGAAACTAATGAAATGACAAAATGATTCGTATTGTTTATTATGCCTTTAAGATAAGAAAGCAAAAGAAAAGAAAAGAAAAAAAAAAGCTTTTATGTTTACTTAATTTCATGTTAAAGTGCCAGTCTCATTATGTAGCGTATAATCTTGTAATCATATTAATTTCTGCGTAGACAAATTTCAAGGTAGGGTTTTTCCTTTTCTTTTCTTGTTTCCCCTCCATGGTGTTTCTTACATCTATATATTGATTAAAATTACGGAATGTAAATAGGGTTTTTTCTTTTCTATTTTTGGAGGGCGTTTTGTAGAGTTTGTTAGTTGGTTATTTGAGAATTAAAATTAGATAATCACCTCCTCATCACCAGTTACCAAGAATTAAAAAAAAAAAAAAAAATGGGAAGCCCCTATGACTTGGGGGACAACTTTGGTAAGTGTCACTAGTAAGTCTGGCAGGATTAGCCACGGATTTAAAATTGCTGAATCAAATCATTCACACCCATTCTTAGCCATGTGCTAAACTTCTAAAAGCATACATTGAGAGTTTCATAATTTATATTTTATTGTGTCTTTTCCCTTCCCATACCCATAGTGACATCCTCTTTAATTGTATCTCACATCACTAGTGACCTATTATTGTTAACTAAAACTACTTAGTATGATATATAAATACAATAAATCTAATGATACGACGAAAAAAAAAAAAAAAACTACTTTTAATATGACATGTTTTGATTGGTTAGTGAGAAAAATGATATTAGTGGTAGACTTATGTAAAAGTGATGTTATTCTAATCATAACTTATCATCTTAATAAGTTTTATTTTTTATTTTTAAATGTTAGCAAAAAAATTATATATGTAGACTAAGACACCTCTCGTCGACTAGAACAATAGAGCTCCTACGCCCTCCGTTCTAGCCAGGCCACATGAAATTCCTTGTACTATAAAGTTCAGATTAATCTTTACTTTAATTATGGAGAATATTTTGCTTTTGTTCTAGGCCTTAGAAGCTATGTTGGATTTTCAAAAGCCTAAGTTAGAGAAGGTTTCTTCCTAGAAAATCCATGACAAATTAAAGGTTAAATCATGAGGTGATTTGTCAAGCCCGGTCCTATAAGAAAGGATGAAAATATGCTCAAGTACTAGATGAGCTACGCTTGATTCCTAGCTCTAAATTTGTAATTAACCCCATTAAAGGACAATGCCAATGTTTCTGACCCACAACCAATCAAAGAAGTGATGAATGCAACTTGATTTGAGTATGTCCTACATAAATTACATCATTTGTGGGTTTTGGTGCTTGTCTCAGACAGGATCAAAGAGTGTTCCCTTGGGTTTATGTAAAATGAGAGAACATCCCTCACATTTCTTAGCTGTTCTTAAACCCCCAATATGAGTTAATTTCATGAAGAAATGTTTTGTCCACTTTCAGTTTTCTTCATCTTGGGCTTCTCTTCACAACAGCTCATGATTTTACAAGAATTCAGGTAGGGCATGCCATACGACTTACTAACACATTGTTGGCAGTTTTAGCAAAAAAAATAAAACACATTGTTGGCAGAAAATTGACCGACATTGTAGCCAAGGGCTTTAGTTGTGATTTCTCTAATTCAACACAAGTCATTAGATACATATATATAGATGGAAACACAAAGCCAACAACTCCTATGATTCCATGGCCAATTCTTCCCTACCTCAAATTAGATATGAACATATGGCTATTGGCTGCTTGATGAAAAGCAACTTAGTGAATCCAATGATTTAGCTTAAATAGTAGTTCACGGGTTCGAATTCAGAAATCAACCTCTTCAAAAAAATTTGGAGGTAAACCTCCCTATTAATCACCACCTCAGATTTTACTAAACAAAATAGGAGTTTTGTGCAACATTTTTTAATATTTCCTTTTCCCTTTAAGAATGAGTAGATCGAGGTTGTGCGTTGAAAATCTATAGACATATGTACAATTTATCAATAAATAAAAAATTGTTAAAATAGTATAATTGATTGGTCTAAGGTGCAAGATTTAGGCTCTTGGTTCAAATTCTAGAGCTCTCACGACTATTAGTTGCTTGTCCAGTTAAAGCAGAAGAGTGGTCTACTTTACAGTGGTTCTACGTTAGTGCTTCACTTTACACGGCCCACGCTAAGCCAACAAATCTTAGACCAATTTTTGCCCCGATTTTAGGCCTTGCAAACGGGGAAGGAAGAAGTCATGGCTGGGTTAATTTATTAAGCGTAAAACTTACGTAGAATTCTTCAGATTAGGTATATTAGATTTCTTAATTAAATATATAACCGCATTAAATTTAAATATTCTTAAAAAAAATAACATTGTTTGTATTTCATTAGTTTATGCAATCATGTGGAATGAATATCTTCTATCCCACTCTTTGTGTTTCACTTTATACTCTACCAACTACAATATATCACGTGTCAGATTGTGTTTGATTTGTTTCCATTTTAAATCTTACTTATTTTATAAGGAAATAAAAAAATAAAATAAAAACACGTGGTGAGTTGTAATTGGTGGAGTATAAAGTGGAACACAAAAAGTGGAACACAAAAAGTGGGATAGAAGATTTGTATTCTAACCATGTGTTTGAATTCAATTAGGGAACCTAATGTACCTAACCTAGATAACTTTACTTAAGTTTTACCCATTTATTAATTGGAAAAGTAGACGCATTATATATATAGAACTTCTTAAATAAATCGGGATAATTGGTTTGGGCCTACATGTTTACATGTGACATCACTTAACTCAAAAATTTAAACCAAGAGTCATTGTTTATCTGTGAGTTTCGAGACCTCTTTTTTCTGGATTACGAACAAGTCTTACTAACTCTCCCTTGCTTATAGGTTTTTTTCCTTTACCATGTGTTATCCATAGGTTTCTCATGCGATATCCATGTGAACCCACGTGTCAGGCACACTTGCTCATCCATGGAAACCTCACTTCACACGTCATTCTTCTTTGATCTGAAACTATTGACAATACAATTTTGTTTGGCCTTTTTTATCTTATTCTTGTTTTCAAGATCACTTGTGTGGGCTTGCCTATGTAATGCATACTCGTCCATGGCTCTAATTGCATAAGGGACTCATCTAATATTTTCTCCATGTAAGACTTTCACTCACACGTATATACCCAACAAGATTCAACTCTAATATTTTTCTTTTCGTAATATATATAAGGGTGACACGATTGACATGATTTGTGAAAACAACACTTACATGACATGCTTTTTTGTGGGTTAATCTTTAGTGTAAATGAATTCATATCAAAACTGGCCGACCCGTTCTAACACAATTAATAAATGGTTAATTTTGTGTTGACCTACTTAACCCACAATCAGCCCAAAATAACACGATTCCTTATTCATATCAAGGCAAGTGGACACGTATTGACACAAACTAGTTTAACACATATAAATAAAGTTAATTTTTATTTAACATAAATTTGAATTTTAAATATAGACTATAATTAAAAGATTTAATGATTATATTAATAAATTCATCATTTAAACCCTAAAGTCCCTAACCCATATATTTATCCCAAAATAACTCTCTTTTTATTTATTTTTCTTAGAGTGCATCTTTCTAAATTTGAATGGTACTTCATTAGGTTGACATAACAGCTTTTAGAATTATGTTATTATGAAATACAACTTATTTATTGATAATTATTATAATTTATGTACCTAAAAAATATAAAATAAGTAAATCATTTTAGATTATATTTTTTTTAAATAAGTTGAGATGGGTCGTGTTTGTGTTAATACAACATAACATGTTTATTAAATGATTTGAAATAATTCATGTTTGCATCAACCCAACACGACATGTTTATTAAGTGTGTTAGGTAAATCATATCATATCAATCCATTTAATAGCAAAGTCGTATAAAAATTAAGGAGTTCTGACACTATTATTAAATGTGTTCTGCTCAAATTGATCCATATAAGTCAAAAATTCCTACCTCAACACCATACAAACAAAATCTGCACTCTCAAATTGCCATAATTTAAGGACAAATATTCCATTTTGCTCACTCCTCCTGACAAATGGATTGTGCTGATTTGGAGCCCATTGAAGAACCCCTCCAAAAATATTGGGCTGGACTCGCATATAAATTAGCTCGTGCTTCTGAGTATCTCAAAATTTTCGGCTCATTTACTTTACGAACATCAGGCTCGCCAATATGTAGTAGCAATAGTGATAAATGATGTGGCATCTTAGCAGTTAGCTTAGCATCGACAGAATGCTCTTAATACTAGTTTTTTTTTTTTTTTTTTTTCAATAACACTAATATTACTAGTAATTTTTTTTATACAAGTAGTTGAACTTGAAGGTGTAAGCTAATTAATTACTAGTACATTCTACTGTGCTAGAAGCAAAATGTATTATTACTTTATTTGTAATTTTTTTATACAAGTAGTTGAACTTGAAGGTGTTAGCTAATTAATTACTAGTACATTCTACTGTGCTAGAAGCAAAATGTTTTCCTTTTTTTAAAGGCCTGTGGGATTTTAGGCATTATATAATCAAAGTTAATCCTCTATTAATTAATGTTTAAAATTATTATTTAGCAATCTCAAGAAATTTTATCAATTAGCCTTAGCTTATAGTACTTTGATCAAATTCCAATTTAATAGTTTCACTGAAAATAAGAATTGTAAAGGATGAAAGAGAACTACCTTCTGTTTTGCAAAATAAACTTAATGAGAATTTGGTGGATAAACTTAATGTGTGTGTAAGCTTGGAAAGTCACATTCTTAAATAAACAAACAAAATATGTAAGAGCTATTATCCACAAATTTGGAGACAAATCCGGAGGCGCAAGTTTGGGCTATGTTCTCGATTTTGAATGGCCAATTTTTAGAAGGCTGTGCCCAATGCAGAGGTAATGTCCTCACAAATACAGGATCAGCTGAGGCCCATGGTAAATACCTAATAAGAAGACTAGAATTTATGGCCATATAGGGGAAACTAGGTGTTGGGCCTATCTTACTTGTGCCCTTCCATTTTATAGGTGTGTGAATAATTACCCACCCACACAAAAAAATAAGGGTCAAATTGTTGTACTTTCAATTTTGTGTAATTAATTCCTAAGCTATTTGTAATAATAAAAAAATTATTATTCTATGTTATTTTCTATCAATTGTAACTGATGAAAATTGGTTACATGTACTGCAGTGACTTACAGTCAAATGATTTCATATAACAAAATGGTCATGTGCAGTGCAAATGACTAGTTTTTATGGGTTACAATTGACAAAAAATAGCACAAAAGGGTCAGTTTTGTCATTATAGATAGCTTAAGGGTTAATAACACAAAATTAAAAGTACAAGGGATCAGTTTGCATTTGACTTAAACCCCAAGGGGTGTTTTTGCAATCTGACAAAAAAGAGAGGTTAAAATATTGTTTTTATCCTTAAACTTTACATGAAGTACAATTTTCATCCTTAAACTTTAAAAAAATATTTCCATAAACATGAATTTAGAGTACTGATATACACTTTAGAGTGTCGCACTTCATGTTTGAAGTGTCGATTCTGCATTTTAAAGTGCAGATCGACACTCTAAAGTGCAGGTCAACACTCTACATTCATATTCAAGGATGAAAAACAAATTTTTCATAGTGTAAGAACGAAAACCATATTTCATGAAATTTTAGGACGAAAACAATATTTTACCAAAACAAAAAGGTAACATTTAAGATTCTGAAGAAAAACAAACAAACACACTTTTTTAGATGGAGCCTAGAGATGTTAATGATGACAAAAATTCATATGAAAATTAAAATGAACTTAAGAGTTAAAACCATCCCTTCTTTCTTCTGAGTGTTTGAGATAAGATAATAAGAAGCTTAGTAATGGGTAATGTATGTTTTGAATCAAATAACTTATTTTTGTTGAAGTTATCAAAGCCTTTGATATAACTTATTTTTGTTGGTTTACTTTGTTTAAAAAATAAGTTAGGTAAAAAGTACAATTATATATAATTTTTTAATGAAAGTTACATAAGCAAAAATTTAAAAAATTATTTCTATAAATAAATAAATAAAAAACGAACCAAACAAGCATCACTTACAGCTTTGGAAGAAATCCATAAAGTGGATTGGACTTCATCCACCTCACTAGCTAGTTGGCCACTTTCAATTCAAGTATTGATGTTTTATCCTCATTAGGATTGCTTTATAAATCTCGTATTAATTTAGGATCAATTCTATGTAATACACAATCTAATCCTTTTTTCATTAACCCTCAAATGACATAAAAATCTTTAACCCACGAATACCTTAGGTACGAGTGGTTAAATCTTTCAAATTTACTTCTACAAGGAGGAAGTTGCATTAGACTATAAAAGTGACATCAGTGACATGGCAACAAGTATTTCTGTGAACTACAATTTCTAAGGACAGGAAAATAATCTTCACCCTACAGCCACTATAACCAAATCTTCTCATTATGCCTTATGTTGGTTGCAACTTGCAACTTTTTTTGTGTTTTTCCCTTTTTCCCTTTTCTCTTGGGCCTTGGCCATGTCGGTTGTTGACATAATAAAATATTACAATTTGATTCTATATGGTCCCAGATTGACTCACTTGTTATAACAATTCCAACTTGGTATCATTTTCCATGGTTTCCTAGGAAGACAAGACAACATTGACTAACACAACAGAAAAAAATACCACCAATTAAAAAAGTTTCTATATAGGATTGATATTAAACAACATTCCATAGACACATTTTTTGTAAACTACTATGAACATGGATCTAATCTAATCTTTTCTTCTTCTTTTTCCCCCTTAAATGGGTCATGACACATGATAATAATTAATTAATAACATCCTAACAAGCCGCCGGAGATTGCCGGGATTGAATGGTGGGCGTTGCCACTTTAGTGGACAATGTGGTGGTGGTGGTGGTGATGGCGGTCTTGATGGGACCCTTATCATGGGAAGTAGTGGTCACGCGCTCACAACGAGGGCACATTGTCAGAGTGGATGCTGGGATGGACTCACAACTATGGGGTGAGATTACAGTAGGTGGGCCCACTTTCATGGCCCTCAGCTCCTCAACCTCTCTTTGAAGCCTCCGGTTTTGTTCTGTCAGTGACCCAAACCATCTCTTCAAGTACTCACATTCCATTTCTGTCTGTTTCAGCTTGCTCCTGTTTAAATAACCACATGTATAATTTAGTTGATTATATGCATGTGTTATTTTTGCATGCTTAATACAAAGTTGTGGCCATTCCACAAAAATGTCTTATTTTTTTGGTGGCTTTATGTCTACTTTCTTGTTAATTTAGTGGACCATGGATATTGGTATCACAAAGTTTTTGTGCTTATGTTTATGGAGGAATTACTTTTCAGACTCATCTAAAATTTTGTTTTTCCTTTCACTTTTTTTCCCTCATGATTACTGAGTGGTTCTCTTAAGTGTAATTAATAGTCTTACCATCCATAGGGGACAAAAGGAAGAAAATGTGGTCCATGAATTTTCAATGTTTCAAACCTAATAATAAGTGCATTAATTTCTTCTCTAAAGAAATTACTAGCTAATATCAATATAAAGTAAAGAACATTGTTCTGAAACATCTTGATTCATAAATATTAAGTTTTCAACTGATCTATTATAATGCTTAAGAAACTGCAATTTCTCTTATCACTAGCTACAAGAAACAAAATAAAGATAATTAAGTAAGTAATAGATATAACATAGTTATTACTGAAAATTAAAATACAATCGCTTTTATTAATACCGATTCGATAATTTAACACACGTTACATACTTACACGTAATGTCTAATTACATAAATGCATGGCTAGTCCAAAAGCATATCGAGTCAAAGTTGTACTTATTAGAGTGATGATCTGAGAGTAGCACACGAGGCCGAAGAACACATGGACCTCAGTGTACTGATCCTTATAATAAATGGGGTGCTATCATTATTGTTATACTTTGGACAACCATCATTATATTGATGCACAAAGCTGAGCTCATGAGATAACCATATCATTAATTGTTCATCATTTTGCTGAGCTAATTAGCAAGTGTCTTTCTATGGGAATTGGTAGGATTATTATTATATAGATTTTTATTATCATTTTGGTCTACGGTAAGACTAAAAACTCACCAACTCCATCATTTTCTTTTAGTGTGCCCGTTTGCCAATAACACTGCGTTACAACATTTTTGAAAATAACGGGCAAGTTATGCCCAACCATCCAACTACTATCTGAAAAAGATATCACAATAGCTTAACACAAAAAGATTTCATTTCTCAAATTTTTATACAATTCCAACTATTTCATCATTGATGTAACTATTCTGCATAAATTCTACATTTAGATTTTTCCAACCCATGTGTTGCCAGTATTTCCAATTTGAGGTGCATCAAGAATTAATTGTAGTAGTTAATCATTAGTTCGATTTTTTTTTTTTTATGCAAAACAATGTATGATAAATGTCTCACCAATATTGATTTTTATCTTCCTTATTTTGTAATTATAAAATTCAAGTGAAGAGAGTTCTATTTATATATATAAGTAATTTAGACATATTTGGTAAGTCTTACAACTCACTATTTTACCTAATGAGGAGAGATGTGTGAACTCTTTTTATTGCAAGTAAAAGTGTTAACAATTCATTTGACCAAATTTATAGTGCGTGGTAATTTGTCTAATCCTCTCCTTAATGAGGACATATACCATTTAGCTACAAAGACGTTGATAAATGACTATATCTCATAAAATTTTCAAAGATACCTATATATATAGGCCCATATATTATATATATACTTTGATCATAAAAAATACCTATATGATTTACTTTCCCATTGAAAATGACTAAAGCAGCCCTATACGATTCAGTATGGAAATATTATATATCTTACATATTATGTTTGATAAAAATCTTATGCTCAAAAACAAAAAGGGATCCCTTTTTCACATTATAAAGAGTACGATTTTATACGGGTTAGACATAGAATCTGATTCAGATTATATACTCTGCAATATTATTATTCTGTCAACCTTAAATATCTATTCTCAACCACCAACAAAAGAACCACAGCATTGAATTTCAAACTTAGCATATATTAGGGTACAGTACCTGGCCCTACGGTTCTGAAACCACACCTCAACTTGCCGTGGCCTCAGCTTCAATTGCATAGCCAAAGCCTCCTTCTGTTTCTGCACAAGGATATATAAATTCAAAAAGGGTTTATAAAAAAAAAAAAAAGATAATAATTATATATATATATATATCTTTTCTCACAATCGTGTGGGACCTATATAACATAAGAGATAAATTATGTTTATATCCATGAGATACATTTGAAACTGACAAAAAGTTCTAGTATTACACCGCTTCCTTTTATTCTATATTTACTAAATAAATAAATAAAATAGAGAGGGAGGGAGAGATATAGTGTGAGAGAGGTTTACAGGGTTTAAGGTGTGGTTTTGTCTGAAACTTTCTTCAAGGAGACGAGACTGTTCCTTGGTGAGACGAAGTTTCTTGCGAGGAGGGCCTCCGTTACTGCTTTCTTCTTCATCATCAATATTCATAGTCATCCATTCATCTTCTGCACCTCCTGATGGTACTTGGTTTATGTCCAAGTCCCTCACTGCAATAATAATCAATAACCCCCTTCACTTTTTAATTAACATTGTTATTATTCACAAAATTTTTACAAAATAATAATCATAATATAAAATCAATTTAATCAACCATATATGAAAGAATACAAATATGGAAGAAAGAAACTACATGTGATTAGCCATGCAATAAACCCGGGTAGAAGATCATGAATCTCTTTCTTCTTATTTTTAAGACAAATACGCTTAACGATGGAGTTTTAAGATCTAGTGTATTAGTGTTGGTATGATCACACTTAAGATAAGATGATGATCATGATTCATGCACTACAAAGTTACAAACTAATAAAAAATGAATTATTGAAAGGAGAAACTGATATATGGTTGTTAGAGAAACAGTGACATAGGAATAATAAAGGTAAAAGAAAGTAAGATCAAATTAATAAACTTGAGTTAATTTGCCAAATAGAAAGAGATATGAAAGAAACAGAAATGAAATGAATAAAGCAGCAAACTTTGTTGCTTACCAGATGAAGGAAGAGCTGAGGATGAAGAAAAGCCAGGCATAGATATGGTCAATTCCAAAGCAGATGAGTTTGAAGGCAAAACAGCCATGGAACTTTGACAATACAGAAGAAGAAGAAAAAGATTTGAGAGAAAAAAGGTAAAGTAAAAAAAACCCAAAAGAAAACACAAATGAAAACGGATGAAGATGATGAAATAGAGAGAAAAAGGTTAAGATATAAAAGGTCAAATATATAGACAGAGCATGGAAAAAGACGGATAATGAGGTGTTGGTTTTTTTTTCTTTTTTTCTTTTTGAAGTTGGTTTAGGGTTTTTGACTATGGTCGTCAAGTCAAAGGTACTGACCCGTCTGATTGTTGACACGTGTCTCACTGATCATAAGGATCAGTGTAGGAGAAAAACCAGCAGATTTTCCTGTTTAAGCGATATTAGAGGGGGGCCTCAGTCCGCTTGTCGGTTCTAAGGTCAGCTGGTGAAATGATTGGGAGTTTAGACTAGGGCTTTGAGCCCTCCTTCTATACCAACAACATTTATTTAATGTCCCCACAAAAATTCTTCAAGGAAAAAAAAAAAAAGGATAATGATTTTTTAGCCAGTTCAAATTATGAATAGGATATACATATCTTTATTTTCATAATGTATGACGGGTCCTACACAATTATAAGATTTGGTATTAAAAAGAAGGAATTATTTATATCTGATATATAAGATAAATATTATTTTTAAAAATGTTGTTAGAAATGTTTATATGTAATATGTTATTCTTGAAGTGTTGTAGGGGCTTTTTTGTATGTGGCTTATCTGGGTCGTTGAGAATTTGACTTGAGATTTTCATGATCTTTGGTCAGGGATTTGACCTGAGATTAAGAGGTGTGGTGGTGGTGATGTCTTAGAGAGAAACCACTATGGTCTATGGGACTTTGGGGACACATGAAGTTCATGTGAGGAGGTGTGGTGGGCATAAATGCATAGCTACTGTTTAGATATTGAGGAATTCAATGCTATTTTACCTGCTTGCAGGTACAAAGGAATTGTAACGCCTCTTTGCATTTATGCAAAGGAAGAAGACATAATTTGTGAACATGGAGTTTGGACCGGACTCATTTATGTAGGATGGGCATGCTTGTGTGTGGATACTTTTGTTACTCCCTTTGCAAACTGTACCAATCATTTTGTACCATATTTTTGCATGATGGTGATGCTGCCATTTCAGTGAAAAAAAACTTATTGTCTCTGCCTGGATGGAAAAATTAAAGGCCAACACTTATGAAACACCTTAAAAGCATGTCAGTTATCTTCTCACTTTCTTAAAAAAAAAAGAAGAAAAATAAGTTAGCTTAAGGTCATGAATTTTGTTTTATTATTGGTAGGGATAAATCTGCCATTTACTTTTCTAATAAATCTATGACATATCATTTTTTTTTTTTTTAAATTTGTTTTCATAATTGTGAATATAATTTGTTGTAATTAGAACATGATAAAAGATGTGTTAAAGTGATGTTACTTTAACGAGAACTTATCGCTTAACAAAGTGTGAAAGAGTCTGCCCCTAACATTACGTTTTTCTTCTTCATAGTAATGTGCATAGGATAGTTTATTCCACAGTATTTGTATAGACGTGGACCTTTGCTAAAAGGCCAAAAATAGTGTCGTCAATATAATGCACGGTTCCAGCACCCCATGGACCTAGAAGTGGTCAAATTTGACTGGACTCTATACAACAATCAAATTATAAGGTCCAGTCAGTCTGCTCATTCAATAGGTTGAATGCAAATTGAATGAAAAACAATCAATATAAACCCAGACCCAATGGTAAACAGGTTTGGTTGAAACTTAATAAGCTACCAAGATTGCTTACCAAGGCACCAGAAAAAGGAAAGGAAAGCTAGAGTGCTGACAAACTTGGAATTTTATAGACTTTGTTGCACCAATATTTATGATTCTATATACAACTTTGAACATCTACATTTCAAACACATTTTGAAGAAAAAAGCTGCTAGAGACGTCCACAAATTCGGTCCAAAGGCACGCCAATTAAGTCCACGTGCTTAGTCTTAAACTCTTAATTAACACTAGAGGTCTGCTTTCCCTTTTGCCATCTAACCTCAACTAACTCGGAGTGTTTCGTTAGAACGATTCAAATCCAATCTTTTATATATAATTAGTGGCCTAAGAAAATAGGACTACCTCTATTTCAATTACTTATTTGCGCAGTCACCAACTACTCATTTTTTTTTTAATGAGATTTTCTAGCCGATGAGAAATTTCACTTTTTAAAGGATAATTAGTGAAAGGAAATACAATCTATGATCATATTGACTACTTCCACACCTTTTCTCTTACGTAATATGTAAGTGAAATAAAAAAATATAGAAAGAACTATTATGAGTTATAACTCGTGTTACACTCTTTTATCTTTTTCTTTTTTTGCGTTCTAATTAGTTTAACTAATAAATTTTCTTATCATTAAATAAGGAATTTGGGTTCAAATCCTACCTACACTAAAAATAAATTTATTGATATCTTAACATTTTGATAAAGAGTAATTATCATGGAAATGGATGCTATAAATTTCAAATAAGTAAAAATTAATTAAACCTATTATTTTGTGGAAATAAAAGTTACGTCAATATTGAATTCTCCCAATAAAGAGAAACAATCTTTATAGAGGTATAATTGGGATGCATTAGGGCCTAGTTCAAATATTACTTGGAGATGAGTATAAAGAAAAAAGATAGCTCAATAATATTATTATCTATTTGCATGTCTCAAAAAACTCAAACTTTTCCATATAAGCAATTGTGACCTTCTTTGTACAAAAGACATCAAATGGATAAACTTCAATCAATAGAATTCTCATATATGGACCACATTTTAGACACCACAAAGTTCTTTAGGATAATTCTAAGTTCAATGCATAACGTGTCTCATAGTCAACTAATTGTGCATACGGACTTATTATTGCGTTAGCCTTTATAAGAAACTAGCATATAACCCATGCAAAGCACGGAAAAAATTCTATATAAACACATAATGTGTATATGATCAAAATATATATTCAGAATTATTTTATGGAAAATATGTTCCATAAAAAAATAAAAAAAATAAAAAAAAAAAAAAACTGATAATAACAAATAGATGGAATTGCACCAACAACAGAAAAATAAAATGAATTAGATAGTGTATAATAATTGAGAAAAAATAGTTATATTTAATTGATAAAACAAAAAATAAGTTAGAATCAAGCAAAAATAAAAAGATTACCTTAATTCCATTGCCTCTTAGATCCCCTTACTGTCATATAAATGTACAAAAACACAAAAATAAAAATAAATCATGATAGAAAAATAAATAAATAAAAAAGAAAAAGAAGTAGAAGAACAAAATTTGTACCAGATTACCATTGTTTAGATGTTATGTAAGCAGATTATAGAAGAATGAGGAACTTTTAATTTAACGTGCTCTATTTATCTTACTTCTATCAAGAAGTATGTCTGTTTACCAAATGATATCTTAAGTGATTGTTTACCAATCAATACTTTTTCACTAAAAGAGTACTCCTAACACAGAGAATTTGTTATTATCTATTTTTATTTAAAAGTGTTTGGCAGTTATTAAATCAAACCACTTAGGAAATTTAAACAACGTATGAATTTTTTTTTATAATCTTTAAGAAGTCTTCTAGTATTAGGAGATTGTCATAATTGTAAGATTTTTAATATGATATTTTATTAAGATGTCTTTTAGTAGTAGGAGACTTATTTTAAAGAATTTGTTATTATCTGTTTTTATTTTAAAGATTTTTATTATGATATTTTATTAAGATATCTTTTTAGTAGTAGGAGACTTATTATCAAGAATTTGTTATTATCTATTTTTATTTAAGACATGCAAACCACTTAGGAAATCTAAACAACGTATCACTTCAGAAATTTAAATCATAGATAGACATGCCACTTGTCATGATATGAGACATTCTAGATTTTAACACTCATATCGTCTACTTTTATATATTATATAGAAAAGAAAAAAGAAAAAGAGTTCATGATTTAGCCCACTTAACAATTTATTTCCGTCAAGAGTTTTATAGTTCAATTAATTGGCACCTCATAATGTTCTCCAAATGAGACATCCAAAATTTAAACTTTGGATATCTCATAAAACTCTATTTGCATGTCTCAAAAATTCAAACTTTTCCATATAAGTAATTGAGACCTTCTTTGTACAAAAGACATCAAATGGATAAATTTCAATCAATAGAATTATCATATATGGACCACATTTTAGACACCACAAAGTTCTTTAGGATAATCCTAAGTTCAATGCATAATGTGTCGCATAGTCAACTAATTGTGCATACGAACTTATTATTGCTTTAGCCTTTATCCAAAAGAAAAAAAAAATTGAAAAGAAAGAGAGTTCCTTACTTTAGCCCACTTCACAATTTATTTCCACCAATAGTTTTGTAACTCAATTAATTGGGGACTTAGATTGGGTTCAGTGCTCCAGTGCATTAGACCCGTTGACATCAAGACACGTGTCATGATCTCAACGGGTCTAATGCACCGGAGCACTGGACCCAAGATGCACCCATTAATTGGTACCTCTTGATATTCTCTAAATGAGACATCCAAAATTGAAATCCACCCTCTCGAAATTATTGAATTATCAAAAACAAGTTATTTACCCTTATTTTTAATGTATAAGTATGCATTAATTTCTTCCCTATATTTTCATCACAATAGAATATTTTTTTTAATCTCTTAAACTTTATCCAATCACAAAGTTTGAGAATATGATGAAGTTTCACCCATATCATAGAGCTTATTCTTTCAATATATACTAATTATGGTAGACACAAACCCTAGAGAGAGAGAGAGAGAGAGATATTGGATGAAGCAAGTATGTTGCTCAACTTATTTAGGATAAATAAATAAAAGGTCTAAACCTGAATTTTATACACTCTTCTTTCTTTTCCTTTTTCAAAAAAAAAAAATCATTGAAAAGCATTACTACATTCCAAACCAATGATATCATGTAAATTTCAAAGGTCAAGTGAATTAATTGCTTTCATTTCAAATATCCCTGTAAAGAAGTAATAGGTCTTTGATCATAGCAAGTGATTATTGACCTATACATCCAATAAAATCAGAGGAAGTTTTCGCATTTGACTAAATGATGCCAAAAGAAAAGGAAATGGAAACCACGAGCAAATGATTTCACACTTATAGTAAAAGTTCTAACACGACTTGACAACCTTACAACATGTCATTTTGCAAATGGCCAAAAAAGAAAAAGAAAAAAGAAATCTTATCATTTGCATAATTAATCGAAGCAATATTCTCAAATGATCTCACTCATTTGTGCTAATCGAATTAGATGCATTACAATGACAAAGTTACATTATCTCTTATGCAAATGAAAATGATGGAATCAAAGTAGGAACAAGATTTTTTGTTGCAAAATGTTTTGTATTGAAATGAAATTTGGCGTGGAAAGGCCGTAATGCTTGTGAAATGGTGAGGTGGTCAGGGTCCTGTGGTCATAACACAAAGTGCACACGGCCGGACGCAACTTTCTATAGGAAATTTATGGCAAAAGCGTGGGAATGTGGGGCCAACCTTGATGATTAGGTTAGGGACAACACATGGGACATCGAAGCTGGTGGACCCTACTCTTGATGATTGGGTAGGGAACCATATAGGGACCCACTTGGTCTGCTTGTCCTCCTTTGCCTTGTTGATTGGGTAGTCCATGAGCATTCAGTGTCTTGTTATCTCAGTGGATTACATGTTGGGCCCATCAACCATATGAATTCCCAATTCCAAAGTGGGATTTCTGGTTTTTCCCTCTGTCGGTAAACAAAGTGGGTTTAATTAAAAAAACTCTAAAAAGTGAGACAATCACTCCTTCTTTGATTAGGGTTCTTATTGTTTTTACTTTAATAAGGGAAAAAAGAAAGTGATACCAATTGATTAGGATTTATGTTACATGCGTGAATTGTTATTTTTCACTGTATAGTTTGTAATATCTACCAAACAATGTACCTGAAATTAGTCAGATGTTGTTGCACATGTCTCTCTTTGTTTAATAATAATGGAGTATTATCTTTTTTCTCAAATCCTACTATTCGTATAAACAAATTAAAAAGAATGTCTTACCAAATTTGGGCAAGAGTGACTTGTTATTGGGGGCGTAAACTCCAATCCATGAATCAAAGATGTTGATGGTGCTCGCTAGAAGAGGGAGACGGAGATATTTTGTTTATTTAACATGTGCCATCATTCGTATTTTATTCTAACTTGATGATGATAATAAGAAGGATGAAACATTTTTTTATTAGCCAAGTTAGTTTGAATGACACATTCAGAACAGAAAGTAGATAAAAAATTACAAAGGAGGGAACAAGACCCATGTGACACCAAACAAAAATCAAGTAAGGATGAGATGGGCATCTATCTTTTCATGAGTACACAAAAGAACCATCTAACTAAATTATGGACAATAACATTAGCCTTCCTAAACGTAGGTCTTTCAAAATCAGTTTATTTTCATCAATAATGTGTTTAATTGTCCAATGAGAATAATGATAAAAATTAAAACTTTAGATACAATTATTTAAGTGTTGTACCTTAGGTTTTTTAATTAAATTCAAACACGTGGTATTGAATTTAATTGTCTTTTGAAAAAGATAACATTATTTGTACTGTACTGATGAATAAAACCATTTCTTTGAATTGAATTGAAAAACCATGATATCTAACTTCTAGGAAACTGCACTTAAATTTTGCTATAATAACAATAATAAATGCAGTCAAATCAAAGAAGGTTGCCAACTTCACGAGCAACCCTGCTTTGAATCCAAAGCTAATTGGGGGTTTGACCATAGTTAATTTGTGTATATGCTTATGCTATCAAAAATAAAGCGGGAATTATCATGATGGACTGCCATTTTAACTAGCTACTATAATTGTTCACTGTCATGAACTAGAATAATAACGCATGAATGATGGCACATGTTAGACAAAATAAATAATGATAGTAAACACACTGGAATTTTACAGATAGTTAAGACTCAGTTGCTAGGAAGGAGACAGTAATAATTGGAAGAAAAAAAACATGACATTACTTGAGTCAAGCGCTAAAATATCCCTAATTCTTTATTGTCATTTTTTAAACATATTAACTCACGGACTCAAGGGGCTTCAAACTCCAAATCCCACCCACCTTAAAGGGATTTAGATTTTTTTTTTTTTTATAAAAAAAAATTGGGTAAGAGGCGGCGACCAGAGTGGCTTCCCTACCTAGGCGTGACCATAATAGCACCCTACCCGCTGGGTCCAGAGGGAACTGGTAAGCCATAGCTGTTATCCCAGCCCCACGAGGACACTAGCGGGTCCAGAGTGGGGATTGTGGGATTTAATCCCAAGCGCTTCCCATTGCGGGATTTGAACCTGGGACCTCCACATCCAAACCACTTAGGACTACACTCTTTACCGCTAGACCACCACCCTCGGTGGTAAAAGGATGTAGATACTACTTGGGCCAAAGGCAATTGGCATGATATCTTTATTATGAAAAAACCCTAAATAAGACTTAATTTGGCCTACATGCCTAACAGAAGTACAAAGTTGTGTTATTGTTATTAATTTCTTAAAACCGACCCACTTAACTCAGTGGTACATATTCCACCGTAAGAGAAAGGCTTTCAATTTAAAATTACAATTAAGTTGAAATGGAACACGGTAGAGGCTCCCAATTTGGCAGGGGAAGGAGAATAATGATATAACTTGTATGATTAGAAAGTTGACCTATAAGAATGACATTCAAATTGCCCAGAAATTTATTTATATACACTTCGAAAAGTAAGAGAATCACTCTGATACATGGTTGACATTTTATTTTCTAGTCTTCTAATTCTTAACACTATTGAATTTCAGTTGAACTTCCTATATAGTCAGGCTGGTATCGTGTTGAAAATATTAACCCAGTATAAAATTAGCACAGGTTGAGTCAGACTACCACATTTTTTATTCCAAACTGACCTGAGCGGTTGCTTGCAATGTTCTAAACATCACGAACAAACAAATTAGTTCACATTGATCATCAGTCCAAATTGACATAAAAAATAATTCTCAGAACCATATAAAAATTTGGGATGCAGTTCCAGTTAAGATAAGAATTTCATGACCCTTGGCAAATTTCAAATAATTTTCCCTTACAAAATCTAAATAACTTTTAATAGTGCATCTTTACCAACTAAGAGAGTTGCGTTCTTGTCCTACTAGTAAAAAATTAAAAGGAAAAAACTAAATTGTACAATGCTAAAGATGATATGAGAGCTACCATAACAGTGCTTTACATGGAAGCATCAGGCTTGTAACATAACCTAAATGCAAAATATACAGATGCAGAAGCAATTATAAGTTCACAAAAAAACGGCCAACATACCGTGAAACATCTTCAGCATGGACTGGACAAACTTTGCAAAAGTTTACAACTCAATCACCCAGAAGACAAAGAGGCTGTCTCATACTAAGCTCTGCTTTGAGTGCGGAGAATTGCTCCAAATCATGAGAAGCACCTAAAATTTTCTGCATTGAACAAAACACTGCTTGTGTTATACAAGTCGATTCCCAAAGCATCCAACCATGCGAAACGAGTTTACAAAGTGAAATAGACTACACTAATGCACACTCTTTATCACATCATGCCATTTGCCAGCAACTTGGCTTTTAAAAGAAAGACAGCACTATCACTATTAGTTTCCTTGAAAGCTTATCGAGAAACTCAGACAATTCCTAAAATGAGCAAGTACACCAACCTTGGACAGCTAAAAAAGAAAGCCCAACAGTGGCACAAAGCACCATTTTCTGGTAATATAGCTAATCAAATATACAAGCTAATCGACTTTATTTGCCCCGAACATTGTAGCACCATGCCCCTAACTTGAAGGCCATCACATCCAGTGGTCAATCCCATCAGGTGGCACCTTGTATCATGCCTCTGGAAATGGCTCAATAATTGTATTGCTCTCTAGAAGAGAGCTAGAAACTAGGTGAAAGGGAAGCCAACCAAAGGAGTGATATAATCTGGCCAAGCGTCAATCTGAACTCATTCATGCCAAGTGTCACTCCTTGACCTAATCAGAACCTCCACTCTGATAAGGCAAGCTTCTAGCTGTGGGCATTAATCAAAGGAACATGCAGCCACATAAGTGCCAAAAGTGAAAACACGAAAGACATGACTAGCCAAATGAAAGTAGCAGCAAAAACCAATTTTAGACCAATATTACACCAGAAGTCCTTTAATATGATACCATGAATTGCTTGCAAAAAGATTGTCTCACTCAATGAATGCTTTGCAGAAGCAAGGACACTTCAAATCAGTATGCTGACAACAACCATCTAGGGATGCTTGTTATGGGGCAAAACACACAGATATAAGGAGTGGCTAGCTATGCGTATTTATAAAGAATTCAACCAGAGTAAACATAGTTAGCAATTTCACAGCTCCAATTCTGAAATAAAGTCTGTCTTTTTCCTAATAGTAACTAACATCTAGTGATATTGGAGATTTGCTGCTAGTTCATCCTCTCACGAAATCACAAATCTTTTGGAGCTACTTTTTAGCTGCTCACAAAGCCAAGGAGGATAGCATGGCTATGTGCCAAATTGTTAAATAATCCAAATTAGGAACTATGTTGGCATCATAAAATCTCATATTAAATATACGGTACATGTTGGTTGAGGCTTACTATTGGATATTGCATCTTGTTCATCTTCACACAGAAGATCTACTACTGGATAGTGCATAGGGAAAACTTGATCACTTGGAAAAGTAAGAAGCAGAAAGTCATCTCTTGATCTAGTGCAGAGGTTGAGTAGAGTAATGGCTCATACATCATGTAAGCTTATGTGGATCAAGCACCTTGTTGAAGAATCAAGGTTTGATGTATAGCTGCCTATGACTATGTATTGTGACAACCAAGCAGCAGTCCATATTGCTTTAAATCTTGTGTTTCATGAGAGGACTAAGTATATAAATGTGGAAATTATATGTTAGGGGCAAATTAATCATAATGTATTAGATACATCATATAAATAATAGTATAATACCCCAACTTGCGAGTGAGTGTTATGAGCAATATATATGTTAGGGGCAAATTAGTCATAATGTATTAGAGACATCATATTAATAACAAATATTATGTCAGGTTAATTTAATTTTAACCCTCCACATTTCCCAAGAATAACAAGGATAAGAGAAAGGTGGCATTGCGGCCCAAGGGTAAGACCTTTGTGGTTGTCTAGGTTGCACAGGTACTCCATATTTAGCCCATTAACCCGTACCCGTATCGTACCTGATACTCGTACCCGTATCATACCCGATATCCAATATCCATTGTATCCCACATATGTTTTTAAAAAAAATGATGTATCCCCGTACCCGTACCCGTATCGGGTATGATACCGTGGTATTGCGGGTGTGTGCTAGTGCAAAAGCTATGAAGGAGGGGTTAATATACTTTAATTTGATGAAGAATGTCTTTTGAATTGTTTGGAGGGTTAAGCACTACTTAGGTGTTATTGATATTCATGCGAAGATCGGTCATTTGAATGAAGCAGAAGAGTTTATTAAGAAAATACTGAGCAGAATTCCAGTTGAACTCACGTGACACTTTCTTTTCTTTTCTTTTTTGATAACATGGGTATCCGAAACTTCGCCTCAACTAATCTCATGGGCACATATAGTCTTCCCATCCTACATGCACCGGGTAATTATCAAGCCCAATGTCCCTAGGGACTTTCACGTGACACTTAACAGCAGCAGCCACATTAACAGATGCTAAATGGAAGGACAACACGGACTATGATTTGAAAAATTAGGGATCAAATTGACCACATTAGAAAGACGGACCAAATTAACGGCTCACAAAAATTTGGAGGGACCAATTTGTATTTTAGCCTTTTAGATTTATGGATATGGGCAGTAGCTGGATCCATTGGTTTATATTAAGGTCTCCTATGAAATCAAGCTTTTTATTGGTAGGTTTTCAGATAATTAATTTGAGCTTAATAGTCAAAAGCCATGGATCCAAATGTTTTTTTTTAATAAGTAAAAGTATTTTACTGAAAAAGAGGATATGTCATATGTTTAGGATAATAAACACGAAATAACCTAAAAGAATTACAATCAATTATGCACAGCCATGGAGTGAAATGTAGGGCTCGTATTACTTAAAGGTTATTTATATTGATACAATGCTTTAGCAAATAAGTTATACAAATTTATTTTTGCAATTATGTTCTTAAGGTTTGTGTTATGAAAACCCTCTCCGAGGTCTGATGCTTAAGAAAACTAGGTATGGTGACTAGCCATGTCTTCTATTCTTTATATTTTTCAGCAACTCATCTAGCTTTCAAACATTACAATCCGACCTTGATTTCTCGCTGTCAGAGCCTTAAAATCCTTCAAATAAAAACCCTAGCACAAAGGACCTTTAGCCTCCAAACACAAAACTAGATCTGCTACAACTCCCAAGTTACCATTGACAACCCTGAATCATATATGCTATTCTTCCGTTTATCATCTAGTCAGAGCGAATGCTTCAGATACCCGGTGCCAAATATATATATATGTATATATACATCTTGTTATTCCATAATTAAACCTTACCTCTACATATTTTTCCAGCCGTTTCCACCAAAAACCCTAATCCAAACAACCCTGATTCCCCTCCAACACCTACTGCCAGACAAAAATCCTGCAACTTAAAGTTCTGTTTCCAGCCACTCTTTGCCCTCAAGACTCAATCTTTCAAACCAAATCATTTGTTACCAGTACATCCAATCTCTTAAATCTTCCCTAACCTGTGACCACTAAAACCCTTCAAGAAACTGGACCAAGGGTCCTTTGCTGCGGTCCTACTCAGTTTGTACATCAAGAAGGCCGTACATCCCAAGTATAACAGTGTGTTAAAGGGCACAAGTGGGTTACTAATGTTAGTATTCAGCTCCAAAGAAAATAGCATTAACCAAAGCACTACTCAACCAACATTCTGCGATTCAGATAACTCTAAATGCAGTCCACTTAAGTTCCTTACACTATAATAGCAAACACTTGGAAAATAATAATTTGAAGAGAAAAAAAAAAAAGAATATCAAGATCCTTGTATATTTGTAGCTAAGAAAAATCTGAAAAGGGTTAAAGAATAATGTTTACCAGTGCAGCAAGATGTGCTTCTTGTAAAATATTCCCATCTATTTCCAATCGAGCAATGGGGAACTCTGGAAGATGACCTGACTGTTTCTTACCAAGCAAATCTCCAGGTCCACGTAAAAGGAGGTCCACATTTGCCAAGTGAAAACCATCTGATGATTTCTGCAGCACCTTCAACCGGTTTAGGCTACTGGTGGTAGATGCTAACAATATACACTTAGACTTCCTCTGTCCACGTCCAACTCGTCCTCTAAGTTGGTGAAGCTGAGCTATACCAAACCTTTCAGCATTCATGACAACCATCATAGATGCGTCTGGAACATCAACACCAATCTCAATTACTTGTGTGGAAAGTAGAATACGTGTTTCTCCAGATCTAAACCGTCTCAATGCTTCCTCTTTCTCATCACTCTTCATTTTTCCATGTAACAACCCACAGCTGTATCCTTGAAACCTATGAGATATACCTTCAAGATCTGCAGATGCAGCACGAAGCTGGGGCAGCTGTTCAGATTGTTCAATGACTGGATACACAAGGTACACTTTCCCTTCTACTTCTAATTCATCCAGCATCATCTGTTACAAGCAAAAAAAAAAGTAATTAAGAAAAAAAAATTACTGCTACTTTAGCATCCATTATGGACGAACCTTCATTTGAGAACAATGAACCTTTAAAGTCCTACACAGTACACACGTATACTTAAAAATTCACAAAAAGGAAGAAGAGCATATATATATGCAAACACATATTCTAGCTGTGTCCAACGTCTAGACTTTCCAGAAATGTGATCAACAGCCCAGACACATGTAAAAAGCAACACTGCTGTTGATGTACATGAATCAATGCCTTTATAACTTTCATATCTCAAAAGGATCTCTCCCAAATTCTCACAGCAATTGTGGATTATACTTGTCCATGCAATCAGTATACCAGGATTAACTTTAGGTCCAATGCTGCCTCTTTGACTCTCCTTGTTCACCTCTTCTTTGTCTCCATGTTTGATAAACCTTATATTCATTTTTACATAATTTATAATCCATACAAAAGCAATTTAAGGATGAAAGAATAATAGCAAATTGTTGATTACAGGTGAGCACTTGGTGATGTGAGCATCTTATGATTAGTTTAACCTATTCTAGTTTAAGGTAGAACCAGGTGAGCTTCTTGCAAGCCTTTTGATGGTAAAAAGGGAAGTGAGAGTGAAGGAGGGAAGTAAGCAAGTCTCCAATACATGAGGGAACTTTTTAAATATAAACAATATTAAATAAAAATGAAATAAAATGGCTCATAAGATTGAGAAAACTAAATCCTATTTACTTATTTTCTCCTCACATCTTGCAGCTTACTTTTAAAAATATAAGATAACAGAAAGTCTTTTTGTTTCTGAAAGGAATAAATTTTTTTTTGAACTAAAAGCAGATATCTTATATTCCCTCAATGAGTACATTTTAAAGTCCAATACAAAGGATTTCTTGTTTGCATTGATGGCATTATTGTGTTCCAAATATCGAATAATCATGCCTTAACCTGAGAACCACAAAGCTAAGAAATGATATCCTTTGTACATTACAAAGAATTGTGGATCATTCACAGCAAGAAAGACCATTACCTTGTAGACATTCTCAAAGCCATTGTCATTTCCCTCAATAATGAATGTTTCAACCGGTATTCTTCCAGGAGGTAAGTCAGTTATCTGTTAAAAATAAACCAACAAATCGCAGTTAGAAGGAAAAAAAATAAAATAACTAACAAATTGTAAGAACTCGGGATCAAATAGTTCAACGTTAAGCCAATTTTGTTAAAAGATAAATTACATAAGACTTTCCACTCTACAAAACTACATCTCGATGGATTTTTTTTTAATTGTTCAGTTTTACACATGCACCTAGTGGGTTTTGAACCCATGATCTTCCCCTCCACCTAGAGCTCAGAAGCCACATCTTGATGTAAGTTTTAATTCCAGAAAACATCAAAATATAATTGATGTACTATGCAGGCATCCCTCTATATTATAAATTTTAAAATATCCAATGCCCCTCATAAATGGCTTCTAAAAAAAGGCTCAAGACCATCCCACACAAATTTTTCCAATTAAATGCTCCAGTCACCAAGCACATATTAATAGAACCAAAAGCTGCGCAGCCTAATACAGAACATGCATTTTATAACATCAAACAACCGGAAATTATTGAAGAATGAAAAAAACAAAAAGAATTTGAAAAGATATGCGGACAGATTGTTCAATGAAACATAATTAATTCAAGAACGTCATTTCAACAAGACATGGAATCATGGAAAACACAAATGGTAAATTAAGATGGCCAACAATACATACTTGTGTCAGGGACATATCCCCATATAAAGCCAGAGCAAGTGTCCTCGGGATAGGAGTAGCTGACATGGCAAGAACATGAGGTGCCATATGTCCATCACCTTTTGAGGGCCCATCTAAGTTATTAGCTCCCATTCTTGAACTTTCAGAGGTATAATATAACTGCAGGGAGTAGCTGTCTCAATCAACTCAACTTAGAGAATGAATTGCGGAACAGATTGGATCCATAAGTTTCAACAATTACAGCATCAATGCCAGAAAAGAAAAAAACAAAATAAAAAGTATTACAATAAGTTGAAATTGCTAGAAACACCTAAAGCATGCATTAGAAATTTGCATATATTGCTGATTAGGCAAGATGTAAAAGCTTATCCAATCTAGATTCTAGGGAAATAATAAGAGTGGTAGCTTTTCCCTTGGACTAATAGCCATGATCAGGGTTATGAAATATTCTTATTGATTAAAATTCGTGGATGCTGAGGTCATTATCAACAAAGTTTTTCTTATACTTAAATACAACTCATACACCCATGTGGGATCAAGCCATGAACACACCCTCCACCCCTTCAACAAGAACGATGCAATGCAAAATCAATGATTGTATTTCTTTATGAGCAAATGACTAAAGAAGTCACTCTCTCAATCAACTCCCTCCAAAGAGTTATATGCCCTTCACCTTCTCTCTCAATCAACAAATGTACCAGACCTATTTCTGAAGGACAATCAAAAAGACCCACTCCAGGGCTAGCTTGAACGTCTTCTGACCATCACTTCCACTTACCCAGCAACCTCCACCATAATCAACTCTTCAATTCTTTACTAAGTGCCTTTTTTACTAAGTATGCCAACCTCCACTGCTCTAGAAGCAAAGTAGCTCATTGCATGTCCTCTAATTTGATTATAAGTACCAATTATTTTCAGAAAGGAAATCTCCGGCCTTTACAGCCACTATTAGGAAGAATCTCACAGTTTATTGTCCTTATTGGCAAATTTCCTCTAAAAATTTCAGGCCCCCACCACCAAGCAAACTTGAATTAGCAGGTAGAATGACAAAGAAGATGAAAGGAACCACAAAGCAGAGCTTTTGTTGCAATGAGCTCCTTCTGGCAAAAGATTCAGAGGACAGAGTAAAGTTCTTTTCGTATTTTGAGAAATAGCAATCGGGGACATAAATAACAAATAAAAAGCTATGCTACCGATGCACTGTTGAAAGATGAAAAATCTAGAACGTTAGTACAATGTGAAAGATATTAATCACTTTTGTATAGGATAGACTAAAGTGGTCTGATAAAAATGTATAAAGCAAACTACAGATGCACTGTTATCGGTTGGAAACATCCAGAGTTTTAGTAGTATGACAAGGAAATAAGTCACTTTTGCATAATTATAGGTTTAGGGAGGAGTACTGCCCCCACAATTAGGAGGTGGTATTTAGTGTAACAGTTATATACAACATCTCTCTCACATAGGGGTGGGTCCCACGCTTGTGGGATCCATTTACATGTGAGAGGGATATTGTATACAACCATTACATTCAATACTTTTTCCACAATCAGACAATAAAAATATTTGGATTCGACAATGTTCTGGCACAAGTAAAAATTAGAGCTTAAAAAGAATATTACGGTGGACAAGTGGAAATACAAGAAAAGGTAGGATTTAAAATGAAAAAATTTGCTTAAAGATAGGAGTGTAGCTCCTATTGATGAAAAGATGAGAGAGCTGCTTGAGATGATTTGGTCATGTGCACGGAAGAGCAATTAATACACCAATAATGAGTGGTTTGATTCAAGTTGAGGGAACGAAAAAAAATAATTGAAGACCTAAAATAACATTAGTAGAAGTAGTAAAAGAAGACATGTTAATTAATTAGGTGACAAAGAGCATAATTTTGGATAGGATAGTATGGCAGAGAAAAATACATGTGGCCAACCTTGATTAGTCTATTGAGGATCCATAGCCAACCCCACACTTTTGGAACTAAGGTTTTGTTGTGTTGTATATCATTCAGTACTTCCATAGAAAATATCATAATTCAATGAAAGAAAACCACCTTGCTGTTAAACCTTCCTCTCTGGATCACACCAAAGCGATGTTGTTCATCCACCACTGCAATGCGTAAAGCAGAGAACTCCACTTTTTCAGCTATCAGACTGTGGGTCCCAATGACCAATGAGATATTTCCAGTTTGGAGACCCTGCCCATAGGTTTAATGATTGGAATCTCAAAATATTTTTCATTTTATATATTTTTTTTAAAAAAAGCAAAGCAAAACAGCTAGATGAGAATGCATGCCTCACGAATCATCCGTGATTGTTTTGTTGAGGTAGAACCAGTGAGTAAAGCAACTGAAGGTTTCCACTCAACCTCCTCCATACTTTCTAGCAAATTAAGCAAGTATTCATAATGCTGGACAGCAAGCAACTCAGTTGGAACCATGAAAGCTCCCTACACATAAGACAAAGTATTAATAATGATAGTTATGTATCACAAATTAGAACTACTAATGGATTAAGATTCCAGGTCAATCAACAAACAGCAAACTAAATCTGCAAAGAACTGATATAAAACAAATGGAAATTAAACGTCATTAGTGTTGAAAATTTGTAAAAAGAAGTCACTAGAAAAATACAACAAAATTTTTTTTTTTTATAAGAAATGAAAAAATAAATTCTTTGCAGTACTAACTGATACCCAGAGCCAATAACCTCCATGCATGCCAAAAAAGCTACCACAGTTTTTCCACATCCAACATCACCCTGAAAGAAGTATCACAACATACTATCAGATGAGAACCCTTTCAGTTTTTTATGATCTCAGTTGCATGTGTCATGCAGGTCACTGAAAAATTTATCTCAACTCAATACTTAATCATCTCTGTTGATAAAGAACTTGGGGAGAGAAAGAGAGAGAGATAGATTTAATTTTCCTAGCTTGCAAAAGCTTACAAGGCTACTAGGAAATCAGCAGTTGAAGTAGAAAGGAAACACCAATAACCAGACAAGCTATTATCCTAGTCAATAAAATGTGCCCCTAAGTTGGCATGTTTGATACAGAGGTACCAACTTGAGGGAAGGAAGATTACTGGATGAAAGAACATAATCCAAGTTGAAATAATGTAAAGGGAAAGCGGAGGATTTGCAACATACATCACTAAATAAACCAATACATTGAAACATCTCTCTTTTGTAGAGCTTTACAAAAAACAAATAGACAGACAAAAATCCTTGCTTAATACTTTATCCAAATAGATGCCAACAACTCATCATTGGTTCTGACATGGAAGGAATGTATTGATATATATTGTAAGTGAACAAACTCCAGTGACATGAGGAAGAAGGTTCTTAAGTAAGTCAATTTTCCGGATCTAAATGTCAAAACTCTAAGAACAGCATTTGTACATCTTTAAAGTAGTACGTGAGCATGTAAACAGTTACAAATGGGCTGCAGATAATTTCATAAGAAAGAGCAGCAATATTGATATAAATTTCAAAACCTGCAACAGCCGGTTCATAGGGATTGGCCGCTTAAGATCCCAAATAATTTCCGAAACAGCACTTAGCTGACTAGAAGTAAGGGAATATGGAAGAGCCTTCAAAAACTTCTTGGTGAGACTGGACCATTCTTCCATATAAACAGCATTTAATTCAGGTTTTCTATACCTATCCAGCAAGCCATCTTTCTCTATTCTTGTACCAAGACCTTCAAGCATTTGGTATAAGCGTCCCAACTGACAGAGAGAAATGGCTTGGTTAGTCTGAGTTTACACGTGACCAATGCTTAACAGCAAAGCATAATCTCTACCAGCATCAATAATTCTAGAGGGGAATTTAGATATGAATTCATAAACAACACAATCCAAGATGAAACTATAAAGTAACTAGTGACCCATAAACTAGTTGCAAACAGCTATTAGGCAATGAGCCCCATGATAAAAGAACAGCATTCTCATTTGAAATTATAAGTTTGCATTGAAAAACATAACATTCCGTTCTGCAAAGAATAATATTTGTTGCAACAATGGCACTAGTACGAAAATGAATAATAAATTTCCTGAAGTTTAGCTGTAAAGGAACAGCAGAGCATTACAGAAGCACAAGAATAAGCTAATAATGGTGAGTCATGTGCACACAATACATTGAACAGTTTCAGGGTGTCAAAATTGAATGTGGAGGCTCTACAGGAAGAACAACAATTGAGGTAAAGAAAATATTCGAATAGCTGATTTGATGAGCATCAGATTTAAAAATAAATCAATAAAAAGATGAATGTGTACCCAACCACAAACAGACAAGAAACTGGTTACATAATAATAGCAATGACCTATAAGAAGATATTGAATTACAACCCCAAAAGTAGGAGGAAAAATCTACAATAATTAGCATTATATTGTGAATAAAGGTCACCTGCAAGTAAAAGAACTCATCAAATATAAGCCTTTTGCGTGCCAAATCAGCCTCATTTATATTCTTCGGCTGGTGAATCCCAATATATGCCTGCAGTGTTTTAGAAAATCATTTCCTCTCCACTGAATATATCCAACTAAGAACAGATTAAAGTCAAGACCAACACAGCACATATATCATATTACATTTTTTACTTAAAACTGATCAACAGTGACCAATCAATCTTTCTTTCATTCAGGCAGTCCAAGATTGGGAGTTAAAAATTTAGAATCTATCGATTCTTTCTTGGAGGATTTGTATAATACTAGCATGCATCAATTTCAGAAGGATAGGATGATTTGGACTCTCTATAGCTCACAGCTTCAAAGTCAGTACTTAATAAGTCTTTGAGAAATAGGGGGGGGAGGGGGGGAGGGGACCAACACTTCCCTTGGAGACCTGTATGGCGTGTTAGAGCTCCTCCTCGGGTTGCTTTTTATATATGGACTACAGAGAAGGATAAAATGTTTACAACGGACAACTTGAGGAAAAAGGATATCATTATTCCAGATTGGTGTAATATGTGTAAATCTGATGGGGAGACCATAGATCACCTCGTTTTACACTGTGACGTAGCTAGAGAGCTATGCGATTTTATATTGTGCCTAATAGGAATGAGTTGGGTGATGCCTAAGGTGGTGCCAGATTTACTAACCAGCTGGACAGGTTTATGTGGTAAAAAGGCACACTCAGAATTTTGGGGGGCTATTCCTTCTTGTTTGATGTGGACTATTTGGAGTGTTAGTTATTGATGTTATTTACTATTTACTTGTTCTTTTATATTCACATAAGAGTATTCTTGTAATCTTGATATATCACTCTAATGTAAATATGTGTTAAGGTGTGGGCCTAATTGATTAAGCCCTAAACCTTTTTTTTTCCTTTCTTCTCTCAATCTCTCTTTCCATTCTTCTCTGCCTCTTTCTTCTCCCTTAACCCTTAATTTTCATATTTACAACTCAACTTGGAGAAAAAGGAACATGCATAATTTCAAAGGCAAAGGCGTTTGGTAATCCAACTTAAGTCACAACCTGCAGGAACTCTATTTGAGTGGGAACAAGCTACTTCGCCTTTTTCTGCTTCAGATTCAGATCTTTTAGCCTTTTGGACAGCTTGCATCTTGGTTAATTTCATATGTATTTTGTTTTCACTTTTAGGGTGTCCATTTGTATACTTCCTGTGTACTTGGGCTTCACCCAATTTTATCAATGAATTATTTTTTCTTACATATATGTATATATATAATTATAAAATAAAAAACTCCATCAATTCTTTGAGTGCATTAATCATAAATATACAAGGACTCCTCCTTGTACTAACAGCATTAGAAGTTTAGAACTCTAATTTGACTAGTAAACTAAAATCAATAATGTAATAAAAGACTAACTTACTATCTCCATTAAAACCCCATTGTATCATCCTTTCCTTAGTTGGAAGCTATTTTTCATTGCAAACCACCCAATGCAACAGTGCCTGGGAATGGTAAGATCAAACCATAGTAGTCTCCACCAAGATACAACCTGCCCCTTCATTCTGATTTCCTCCCACGTATCTGCACAGCTAAATTTAGGTGAAGATGCCCATAAAACTCTATCTACATTCTCAACTGAATAAGGCTGAGCTAGCTTGTTGATATTCAGAGCAAGCTCAGCCTTATTTCAGTTGAGGGATGTAGATAGAGTTTTATGGGAATCTTCACCTAAATTTAGCTGTGCAGATACGTGGGAGGAAATCAGAATGAAGGCTTCCAACTAAGGAAAGGATGATACAGGTTGTGTCTTGGTGGAGACTACTATGGTTTGATCTTACCATTCCCAGGCACTCTTTCATTGGGTGGTTAGCAATGAAAAATAAGCTTCCAACTAAGGAAAGGATGATACAATGGGGTTTTAATGGAGATAGTAAATGTGTTTTGTGTAATACTCATGTAGAAAATCGAGACCATCTCTTTTTTCTCTGCTCCTTCACCAAACGAATCTGGAAGAATATCATGAGTCTATTCTTAATATCAGATATAGACTGCTTCTGGTTGAAACTAGTTGAATGGGCTACCGATAATCTCAAAGGAGTAGTTTTAGAGTGACTATTTGTAAGCTAGCTTGGAGGGCTGCTGTGTATCACATTTGGCAACAAAGAAATGCTATCATCCATTCAAGGCAGATAAGGACTGAAGAACAAATTGTCAAAGATGTTAGAAAGGATGTCAAGTGCCGATTAGAGAGCTTCAGCAAAGCTCATGATTCTGTTCTTAACAGGATTTTGTGTTGTTAATGGGGGGTTAATTCTACTGTTCTATGTCGAAAGACATGATTAGGCAGCCAGTTCACCACTGAGCTACTGCTTGGTTGGAGTTTTTTTCATTTGTAAAGGAGTTTTTTAATTGTTTTAGGCTGATGGAACTCAAGGCTAGGAGTTTAGGTGCTACTGTATTGTAGTTTCTTGGATTGCAGAGGGGTCCTCTGTTTTTTTGTTCTTAGACCCCTTTGGGGCCCTGTGTTACATCTTTGTTTTCCTTAATAAAATTCTTACTGATTCATCAAAAAAAAATAAAAATAAAAAAGACTAACTTAGACTCAAAGGAAATAACCCTAATATACTTAAAATCTCCTAGAAAATTCTAGACTCAACTTAATTCCCAAAATACCCTTAATTTGCAGAAGTCGCTGAAATTACAATTCTTCCCCTGAATACAAAACTAACCATAAGTTGTAAAATAAAACCCAAATATAAAACTGTTTAACCCTATTATACTTATAACTAGAGCATGAAACCACACGAATCTTGCTTCAATTGAACTTCACACATTGACCCGATAAAATAAATTTTGAATGGATAAATTTTTGTAGTAACAAATTCATCTTCCATAGTTGTATCAGTTTAGCCACAACTTACCATGTTAATTCCGAATTGAAAGCAATCGCAGAAAACACATATTTTCTAATGTTCAATCAAAGCAGTGAATGACCACTATATCACTTATGAATAAACAAGTATGCATTATGACACAACTGGAAGTATAGAGACTTACATCCTGAAGAGTTAACAGTTTGAATTCCTGAGTAATATCTTTAGGAATAGGATCAATATTGACAGGCAAGGCTTGTAAGGCTCTGGAAAAAATCAAAATAATCAATTTATATATCAAGGGAAAGGGTGCTTACAGACAAAAAATCAACCAATTTTATACTTCAAGGAAATTTAAACAAAAAACAATGATCAAAACTTAGCTCCCATTGATGAGCAAGGAATAGAATTACAGCTAAATCACCAAATTGAGGTCAAGTATCCAATGAAACCCACCCAGCTCTTTCAGTCAAAAGAATAGATTGCATCAACAAATTGGGAACTCCAAACAATATTAATAGAAAGGATGTTATTGTTGGGGGGGAGGGGGGGACACCTAGACATTTAACCTATATTACAACTCAAAGGATGTTATTCCTTCTTCAAAGGCCTAGAAAGGTTCCTCATATTTACCTAAAATATCGAAAGTTCACTGATCAAAATCACTTTTCAGGTGAACACATGTACCTTCAATAGGACAGAATTTTTCTCTAATCCGGTTTGAAGGAAATATCTTCCAACCCACTAGAGGTGGTTCATAAGACCATCCAAATGTACTTTTCGTCACGTGACCTATTTAATAGTCATGTGACTTATTTAAATGATTTGATGACTTATGTGATTTAATACGCGTGGATGGTCTTATGAACCATTGTGTGATGGGTTGAAGAAGATTCCTCCAACCCAGTTTGGGGGAAAACTTTGTCCCCTCCAATATTGAGAGGTTCAAGAAATCATTCACCTACTCTTGAAAAGAAACTTCTTAGTTCTCAGAAACAGTCGAAAAGAAGCAACCTTTCCATTGAAAATTTTGGGAGATGTCAAAGAAAGCAAGTTCCCATCACCATCCTAAAAAATTAGATCAGATGTACAACAGCACACTAAAGAATTTTGCTTCATAAAACCAAGTTGTATAATATAAGATTGTATTATCAACACCCATTATCATAAAAAGAACTGACTTTTCACTACCAACCACAGCACACAAAACAGCCACTTTTTCAAAGCAGAAACAGAAATTCATTAAACTAAAATAGCTTCCCACAGGTATTTACAGAAGAATGGATAACAAGAAAAGGAAAGTTCAAGGGAAATTTGAATCATTAGCAACTAACGTCAATTGAACAAGAAAGGATCAAACATAGTGAGCAACAAGGTAAGAGACTTTGAAGTGCTCGTTTCAATGTCTAATTAAGTATGTACAGGGGAAACATTAGATCCAAGGTAGTAGACCCCACCAAAGGGTGTGGCAATGATACATGACTACATTTAAAACTATAAAAAGGTAGGAGGCACCAACCTTGCAATAGTGTCTCTTAGTAAAATTGGATTTAAGCCTCCTTTTGAGGGGTATATGGAATATGGCCTCCCTTTTGCACGAAAAGACGAATCTTGTTCATCTTCTAGCACATCAATATTGTACTCTCTCATTTCAAAATGACCTTCAGTACGCATAGCCCTCACCTATACCAAAAGGCAACATTTAAGTACAAGTCTTACATATACTAAAACAAAGAAAGATCTTCTCTTTCTTTTTATCAATAATCGAAATTTAAAAACAAAGTATACAACAAAAACCAACAAAATACCTAAAACAAAGAAAGATAAAATGCTCATAGATCTGGAAAAACATCTTGGAACAGAGATTGTAAATAGAAACTATGCTTCTATTCATCAAGAGAAACTCTAACCCCTACAGTCATTATTTGGCCCATCACACAAATAGATGAGCCAATTAATCAAACTGGAAGTAAATTAACTACAAGTAGAGCAAAACATACTTGAGCTAAAAAAATTTATGTAACACCCGGAGGGAGACTCTAAACTAGTTGTATAGGTCTTGGAAGTAACTTACATCCAAGAATATCTAACCTCTGCCCACATCCAAAAAAATTATAATACAGTCAGCGATTGCAGTTTGGCTCATCCATTCATAATCCAATAACCACATCCCAAACATGACAATGTCACAAGTAGTATGTTCTTCCACATAGAGCTGGTGCTCACACTGTGTTTTAGTTGTCTATGTTCATAAGACAGGCATTGAACTTTCAGAAAGGAAGAGTGTGAAAGGGAAGAGAGAAATCAGTCTCTCAAAGTCTCACCCACAAACTCTACTTCAATATGCTATAATTCCAAAAACCCCAGAGGGGATCCATGTTTTTTCAATCTTCTAGTTGATTCAACAAACAAATTTTACCAAGCATGACAAGCAACATCAACAGCATGCCTGTGCAACAATATTCTCAATCTCTACAGTAACATCACTATTGATCTCAATCAATAACTGTCAAAAATGTAGAAGGAAGAGCCTACACGTATGACATTTGCCGGCACAACCAATTCACTCTAACTCAAATGGCACCTCCTTCTCTTGTAAGAGTAATGTGGAGGGATGAGACCGTGAGGTTCAAGATCCACCAGATGGGCGTACAATTACCAATAAATTGCAAAAATTTGTTGGCACCACTGATATGCATTTTTTTTTTTTTTTTATAAGTGCATTTTTATTTATGTTTGATATGTATATGCATTATGAATATTTTCTTACACAAGTCTCATAACCCAGAACGCAAAGATTTAAACATAGCATAAATAATGTGGAATTCAGCTGGAATTTACACGAATCTCTTTTTGATGAATAATAAATTTCATTAAAAAATAGAGAAGTATACTAGGAGTATACTACAAATTATGGAGCTTGTGCACAAGGTGAAAGAATACAACCAGCTCAAAAGAGCAATTATCAATGAATCAAGCATATTGGCTAATCTAAATAATCCTGTAACTGACATCCAATCAGCAAAGATCGAAAAACTGGAGTTTTATCTCAACCACCTGAGCCACAATCCTCAAAAATCCTCGCATTCCGCTCACCCAAAGACACCACATTATGCAATGAGGAATAGCCTTCCAAATCACAGAATGCGACCCACACTCCCAAAAAGAAAACAAGTAATTTTAGGCATCACCCATTAACAAACAACCCAAATAATATCCCATAACTCCTTTGATAAGGGCAGTGAAGAAGAAGATGATCAACGGACTCCCCATCCGCCTTACAACCCCAGCTTACAACAATCATCCCACGGGTAAATTATCCGCTGTTAGGATTTTCCCCAAAGCTGCTGTCCAAACAAAAAAAGCCACCCTTGGGGGAACTTAGCCTTCCATACTTTTCCACCCAGGCCCAAAGGTAAGTTGAGTATAGAAAGACAACCTAAATCCTTTAGACCGAGCAGGCTTCCAGCCTTTTTTTCAGAACTTTAATATTGGCAGAATACAATAAATCAAAGAAGGAGGATATTTCCAGCTCCCAATCCTGAGCTAACGAGTAAAAGTACCTCCCAATGCACAGCATACCCGACTTGGACAAAATAGCCACAGGAGCATCTTTAACACAAGCAATTCGATCAGCTTGGATAAGCACTTCAAAGGCTTCAGCACACCACACATCCCCATCAATAAGAGACCCATCCCCCACCTCCACAAATTTTGAGAATACATCTGGAACGGATGCTCATCCCCAACCATGCGGCCCACTGACTTTAGCACCCACCCACCTTCTAAAGTCCATACTTCACCATGTAATCTTCCTCCAAAAGGCTTCCCTTTCCAACCAAACCGCCACAGCCACTTTCCTAAAAGGGCTTCAGCCTCCTAAATTCTTAAAGCCAAACCGCCATGAGAATAGGGGCTGCACACCATATCCCACTTACCATAATCTTGGCCACCTCCTCGGTCAGCAACCCAATCAAATAAAGAACGTAAAAAGAATAATTTTACCTTAACATAAGACCGTTCACAACCCTTCTGGGTCACATGAATCTCATAACCCAAAAGGCATACAGTGCCTTTTTTTTTTCTTTTATTGGTAACATACACATACACCTAATGTCTTCACAACTTCATCCATCAACTTCTTATACAATGCTCATCAAGTGAGCATTGTTAAGTGAATGAGCAAATAAAATTCTTAAACCATAATAAGTGAAAACCTACTTGAAAGTTAATCAAGTCTCTGTAAACATGTTCACTTTCAGAATCACCCTCAAAGAGCTATCATGATCCTCTCAAGCCCTTTAAAGCTTATTTCTTAAATAAAAAATAATATAAATATCTAGAAAAACCTGACACCTAAAACAATAAAAAAGTAATTACAGCCCTACTAATTCAAGCTACTACCCTCAGAAAGCTGTCATGATCCTCAAAAGCTTATTCTTAAAATAAAGATAAGATTTTAACAATATCACTTAACACCAAATACATAATTGCTTTTACACCCACCCACCATCAGAGAAAATAAATTTCCCAATACAATTAAACAAGTAGTTTTTTAAATTAGTGTTATTGTTATTGTCATTTGCTTAATACTAACTATATAATTTCTTTTATACCCACCCACCATCAAGGAAAATAACTTTCCTGATACAATTAAACAAATTGTTTATTATTATTGGCTAAGGGAAAAAAAGGTAGGACCTATCCCAAGTGCCAAGAAGGCAACCTTGAAAAGGGTGCACCCACTAACCCCACAGAGCTAGGTACTGGTCCAGCGTACCGGCCCATTGCAATGAGTGTAGCAGGATTCAAAACCAAGCATTGAGCAAGGAGAATGACAGTTAAAGTAGATCACAAGAATTAACAGCAGTTATATTCATTCTTGAAACAATGAACAATGTCTCACACAAAGCAATTACATCACATCATGAAGATTTATTAGAATGTTTGCCTTTCTTCAAGGTATGACTCTTACTTTAGAACTATACAACAGAAATTGATGACAAGACAACATCAAAGAACAAAGAAAGCAACTCAACAACAGAGAATCTCAAGAAACTCACCTTACCACTAACGCAAACAATCTCTCCTTCTTTATGCTTCCCCTCAATACTTTTAAGAAAAGGTTTAAATGTAAAACGAGTACCACGAAAAAATTTCTTCAAATGCAAATAAATTGTCTTCTTTCCTTTACTATCAACATCATCAACTGTATGCTCAGGATTTGATTGATTTTCTGCAATCTCACAGCCTACTAACCACCTCAAGAAATGAAAAAGAATAACTAGCTTTGATTCCCCTGCAGAAATAATGGTAAGTGTTATCCTTATCCCCAGAAAAAGAAAATAATAATAATAATTAGCTCGCTATAGGTTCTCTACAGTTATTATTACCAATACTATAAGAATAAATGCAAATCATATTTTTTCATATCTTAATGTTGATGTGTTAAAAAGCTAGGTTCAGTAATTAATTTCCTAAGGACAGATAACAAGAATTCTGTACACAACATATTATGTAAAAAGATCAAACAGTAAAAAAAAAAAAAAACAATAAATAAATAAAATAGATTGAAGTTTAAATATGTTAATATTGATGTGGAGATAAAAGAGTCAGTTTACATGGAAAAAGGCCAAATTGCATACAATGTAGACAATTTGGACTGAGAGAAATGGGTGTGCTTGTGAAGGATTAATGGGATCAAATTTGCCTCTCGTTGCAATCTCTTTGTTTCCTTGGTGCGGTTGCAAGTGCCCTCCATCCAAGCAATATGGCACGGGTTTAAGTTCTGGAATCAGCCTCTCAAAAAATTATGGGTAAGGCTACCTACAAATCACCTCTCCCAAGCCCCACATAATTGAGAGCCTTGTGCACTGGGTATGATGACCTTTTTTATATTTCTTCTTGTATACATTCTAGTATTCCCTCAATTTCTTTTTCAATTTTGATGAATTAAATGTTATCCAAAAAAGAGACAAAGAAATAAATGCTTCAATATATATAAATATATATATATATTATATATATATATATATATATATATATATATATAACGTAGGGAACCTTTCTAAAGAACAGACCATTTGGACTTGACTCTAGGCATTAGAACCTATGGGCAACTGACCCCACCCGCCAGAACCAGTTGTCGAGTAATCTAGGAGCATTTACCCCTAACAGGCTATAAGCTAAAAAAGCATTGAAGAAGACAGTTTTAATGATTGTTTACCAAATATAAAGAGACATCAAATCATAGTAAATGTGAATGTTTTCATAGATTTAACCAAAATAGGGGCACAAAAGAATAATCCTCTCCAATCATTTCTGTTTTGCATGTTATCTAATGACTAAAGTCTACCCATATCATTGAGTAGAAAATCAAGATAGCAAGTATGGAATATACGTTGGCAATGTAAATGAACTCCTTCAATCCTACTTCAACTAATATATTAGCTACATAATGTTTGAAGCACTATCACATGAACTATATATATTTCAGTGATATAAATTCCACCGTTTTACAACAATGAAAACCTCCTTCTTCTTTTTTCTGAATATAACAATCAATACTCATATATTAAATATGCTGATTTTGTAAAACTTATATATACGATTGGTAAAACTTTTAGAACCTGAATTCAACTCACTGTCCCTTGGAGTCAACTAACTAAATCTTTGTGCTTCTTTTTAGATGTTATCAACATTTAAGTTTGTAAAATTTCTATTAAGTCATTGAGAATACATACCGTTAATCCATTGATCTCATATACCCATTGTATTTATCATCACTTGATAGATCACAATATTATGCACTCCCTTCTACAAGCAATTAGAACTCTTACAATGGCCTCGTCACATCACATTGTTTTTTTATGAAATATCTTTTTTCTTTTTTTTTCTGATATATCTTGGTATTGCTTTGACAAAGAGCTGTGGGCAACTTAATACAGTTTAGCTCGTATGGAGTAGATCAAAGCAAATTGTTGGCAGCTCACATCACCCAAGTGCCGAGGCAGGCACCTGGAGTGCCTATCATAACACTAACTAAAATATCTCAAAGACGTAGCAGAAAAATGTCACCAGTTGAACACTTCGCAAGAAATACAAATACTTCTCCAAAAGAAAATTACGTCCAAGAAATACAATCCAACTTTTTAGGGAAAAAGGGAATAATTACCTTGAAGATAAAATTTTCCCAATGAAAATTAGGTATTGTCCATCATCAATTCCAGTCTGTGCATTCTGTAAATCAGCATAAGTTCGGGGAAAATGATGTAGCAATTTCCGCAACTACATGGAAACAAAATAATAATAATAATGTGAGCCCATGCCTTCTTGCAAAATATAAAAACCAAGGACTTCGCTTTTAGATAGTCTGCAAAGAGCCCACCGTGTGAAGACCACAGTTTTCCAGCTGAAGACAGTGCCTCTTACTTATTCCAGGTACGCAACTGATAGGTCTGTCAAGAAATGACTCAATGGAGGCAGCATTTACTGATGATTCAGGCCCCACTTTGATAGAAGGTTCCTCCCCAGTGACAGGATAATGTGGTTTTTCTACAGTTTCTAAAGCCTTAGGCTGAGGAGATAAAGGCTCATCGGAATCTTCTTCTTTTAGTGAAGAAGTTGTTACACTCCGAAGGCCAGACAGAGAATCCCATGTTTCTCTAGAACTCTCTTGAGCCAACTCTGCATCAATAAGATTCGGAAGAAATCCTTCACAATTTTGGGCAGCTAAAATCCTACTCATCTCAGACCAATGTCCGGTCTCATCATACAATTCTACCTTAGGAGAACTACCCAAGATGATGGATGGAAACCTTTTACATGCCAAGGAGATATCAACTTCATCCTTTGCATCTTTAAGATTCATACCAGATAGCTTTTCAGCTCTTCCATTATCAATTGAATCGTGAAGACTATCATAATCCATCACAGCAGATACCTATAAAATAAAAAATAAAAAAAAACAATTAGCAGATAAAAAGAGTTAAATTGGAAAAAGCAGTTATAGAATGCCCAAAGCAGAGTAAAAGAACAGCTCGGGGCACACTAGGTGAAACATACAGTTATCACATTCTTTACTAAGCCCATTCAGAAATGCTTCACAAAAGAAAGAGTATAAAGAAATCTTTCTAATGGAACATATGAATTTAACAGACAAGCAAAACTTAAAAAGAGCCCAAGCATGCATTTGACTAAGTTTTCCTCTTCAAGACTCATTATAATTCCATATGGATATATGCAATTCTATTTCCCCTTAGGGGTTCAATTCCTTAGTTGTACCATAATGGTGCTTCTCCTCCTCAACTGAGGAAGTCTTCGGTTCAATTTGTCTGGGATGTGATTTTCATTAACAATCTTAACATGCACAACTTATAGTCTTAAAACATGTTCAGTAATTTGAACTTCTTAATGAACAATTTACTAGATATTCTTCATAGGTTCAAAATGAACACAAGTCCAACAGTTCATGCATGTTACCACAGTACACAAAAGAACACCAGTACCATTCTTTTTAAAAAATGAAAACTACTTCACATGCACCTGTAAAGTACTGAAATTGGGCAGGAACATCATGAGCTAAACCAATAAACAGAAAAAACATAAAAGACATAAAGAAAGGGCACAAGTCATAACCTTACATGACATATAAGTGATATAACCCATTGACAGACACCAAAACAAATCGTCACTGCAAATGGTGGGAAGAATAAATTTGCCAGAGACCCTGGCCAACTGCCAAGTCAGGTGGATATGCTCAGTAATCAGGTGAAATAAGTGACAGCTTACTTATTAACCAATAACCTGGAGAAGCTCACTGGGACAATTCAGGAAAAGCCATTTGTACAACCAATGCTAGATTGCACAATGTACATAGATAGATGATATTGCAGGAAATTTGAGAAATTAATTACATATGTGAGGCACAACATAGATGTTATGTGAGACCGATTTCAGGGACCCTGGCAAATAGCCAGGTGGATATGGTCAAGAATCACGTAAAACCTAAGTAATGACTGAGTCATCAGACCAGTATCCTTGAAAAGCTCATTGAGACATAAAATAAAACCAGTATCAGCAAAAGCAATTTGACCAGCAAATTAAAATAAAATTAGATGGATTGCATAAGGAGAGGAAATTACAGAAAATAAGAAATTATTTTATATGATTAGGCATAACATAGAAGTCATGTGCGAGATAGATCCTAATAACCTAGTTTATTCAATCAACTTTTCATTGAACATATCAACAATATCACACCTTCTAACTTCCACTGTCCAGCAAATGGTTAAAATATCTACATTTACCACAATTTTGAAAATTGAAATCATATGCATAAGAAGTTGCATATATATTGAGGTAAGATCCTGAAAAGCCACATGAGATCCATAGATAGCATGCAAGAGATCAGATCCTGACAAATGAGTATATTTAATCAAATTTCTATTTTACATATCAACAATATATCACAGCTTATTTGTAACATCTGCAAGCCATTTCACTACTCCATTCCTGCAAATATGATTCAAAGGCATACAAAAACTTAGTTTGAATCAAATCCAATAAATTCATCAGAAGCAAACAGCATGAATTAGTATGCATTTTTAGATTCACTGAGGTGAAATTACATGCATCTATTTTTGGCATAAAAATTATATGCATATAATAAACTCATTTTAGAGCCACTCCAAAGACAACGAAGTCTTCTATCTGTCAACTTAACATTCTACCCATTATCACAGACGAGTGAAACCAGCAATTGATAAAGGTTTGTTCTACTGAAAATCTCCACATTACTTTAAAAAATTGCTTTACTTCTAGCTCTGACTAAATCTGAACCTCCTCGACCACTTGCCTTAATACCCCAAGTCAACATAGAATCACAGAATATCCTAACTTAAATGTCATCTATATCAGTTTTTGTTTGAGTACTCCTTTTGGGTTGGCCTTAGGACTTATGCTTAGGGTATGTTTGGGAAAGAGGGAGAGAAGAGGAGAGGAGAGTAGAGGGGAAGGTTCATAGCATGTACCAATTTTTAGTATATATTGTCCATCTTCTCTTCTCCTCTCCTTTACTCTCCCTTCATCTCCTTCCATCCAAACATATGGTTACAGCTCTCATCCCCCCCCCACCCCTCTCCTGCTCAAATTACTTTTATATAGATATCATTTTTGTTCAAAGATTAGGTGATCAGACAAGAATAGCACTTTGTACTAAGAGTAGAGCAGCTGCATTTTTATGAAAACATATAGGAAGATGATCCTTCAGTTTTTTATTTAAATAAACAAAGCAACAACATGCTTCATATAAGCAAAATAATCAAGTAAAACTTCCTTTCTCAGAAAAATATATTGAAGATGATCAAACAATAGACTGTACCCAATATGTAGGCATAAAATCTACCTTCTCAAGAATTTTTGAACTAGCTGGGATTGTTACGATTTCCGTCCACCATTTTCCCGCTAATTCATGCTTTTGTCGAGAACATAGTTTTGATATTTTAGAGAGGATAAATTTATTAAACCTGCAACAAGATAATGTCATTGAAATAATGTCTACAATCTTCCCATGCTTATTGATAATGAAGTACATTACCTCATTTTTCTACCCAAAGCATTCCGATATCCTCTCTCGGCTTCAAAAAAAATTGCACTTCTCAGTCCTTTCCCATAGTAGCACTGGAAAATTAAACTTTTTTCTTTAAGTACATTCAGAAGTGTAAAATTTACAATACAATATTCAGTAAAAGATAAATGAGGTTTCAAACTTTTATAAGGCAAACGTAATCAAGCTAAGAAAGCTGAGTTTAGTTGAGGTACATATGGTTGCCTCAGAAATCTACACAAAAACATTACTAGCAATATTGATATGCTTTGGACAACAGGAAAAGAACTGAGTAATGACTACTATGCATTAATTGGGAAGGAGCAAAGCCAAAAACTCAAAAGTATAGAAACAACAAAAGGAATCGCATTTCATGAGAGCGTGAAGCAAAGCTAGTGTTGTCTACACCAAATTATTGAAAAACGTTGGAGATCAAGTTGAATTAGCAACAACAATATATTTTGATTAAGTACACTAAAAGTAGTAGTAGTAATAATAATAATAATAATAATAAGACAAAAATATTATTTTCGTCCCTGAAATATGATTGATGCATTATTTTCATCCCTAAAATTTAAATTGTCCCTCATTTCATCCTTCCTTCCATTTTCGCTAAAAAAAATTTTGTTGGCATATCTAACGAAATGCATATTTTAGAGACAAAAATAAAACCTAGGCTATATTTCGGGGACGAAAAATAATAGTTTAGGTTCTAATTTTGTCCCTGAAATATGGTCTAGGTTCTATTGTTGTCTATTCCGTCAGACACATCAGAAAAAATAAATCTACCGGGAGTGAAAGCAGGAACAAAATGTTGAACATTTTCAATTTTAAGGGACGGAAATATAACTTTTAAAAATTTTAAAGACGAAAATAACATTATAACCTAACAACAATAACAATAACAATAATAATTATAATTATAATAATGATGATGATGAAGATGATGATAATGATAATAAAGCTATCTGAAGAAAAGGACGAAGAGGTAAATGTAAGTTTTTACCATTCCGCATGATTGCACAATCGATAGTGTGAGTGCCATTTGCAACAAGCTTACAGTATGAACAGGACATGCCTAAATAACATGAAAATCGGACCTGAAAAACCACATACGAACAATATTTACTCAGGTAGGAAATTAATTCAATTTTTTAGCACAATCAGAGAGATTTTGAAATTCAAAAAATGATAATTCAACCTTGATGTTTCATTGGAATCTTGGAGAAAATAAAATTGCAAGGAAGGTACCTGTGAGTGTGTGACCCACTGGGTTTTGGTGAGTTTCAGAATCAAAAGATGAACATCGAGAGGCGGGAGACGTTCGAAAAAAAAAAAATAGGCCAATAAAGCGTCGAAACCGGACTAAAATACTCGCTCTTTTGTCTCCAATTCTTCCCTTGTCCTTCGCTACAATGAGCAAGTAGTGGTGTTAGATTATTTATTTATTTAAATTTTGTCCCAACAAGGGGGGAAATTTACCTCTCTTTTTGTGAACTCCTATTTTGGTGGGTTAAATATGGAGTTTTTTATTTAATTGTCGAAACTTAAAAAATTTGTTGCAAAGTTTTCAATTGATTTATATATTTTACTTATGTTTTTAATTTGATTAATCAAAATTCATAATGTATAGTGTTTTTATATATACATCATCATCTAAGTCGTGACTTAATGTTTAACGTCTACTCTTATATTTAATTAACAAATAGAAAAATTGTTATAGTCGTATTCTTTCTCGGATAGGGTTAACAAGTAGAGAAGTTATTGTAAGCTTCCATGAATAGGGTCATTGGTCTTGGCAAAATTATATTCAAACTCATCAACCCATCTAAACCTAAACCTACCAGGGAAAAAATGTATGGGCACCTAATACCTAATTCGTGGAAAAATGAATTAAGTCAATTTTGTCCTAAAGTTATCATAAAATAGTTTACAATAAGTTTACTTTTTTTTCCTACAATTTGTTAAGGTTATTTTGAGTCAATGGTTGTAAATTATATTAATTTTGTGATATACTACGTATTGTAATGGTGTATCGAGATGCTCTTGTTTTTGCTCTCGAGATGCTCATGTATCATAAGATTCATGTGTGCATTTCATATAATCGTACTGAAACACTATATCGGTGTGTATCTTTCAATTCATAAACATACAAAATTATTAATTGCTAATGTACAATTATGAGATTGGGTTGAGCTAGGTTAAGCTTAACAATTAAAAAAAAAAATTACAAAATGTATACAAGTTTTTTTTTAAATGTTAATTTTGTATTCATTACCTTTATCTATTTTGTTTGATTGTATCCTTCATATTATCCACTAATAAATATATATTTTTACCCTTTATGTGCTTTATAAGATTCCTTTCTCAAGGCCGAAAAATTATTACCTACACTCGGAGGATATCTCCGGGTGTAGACAATAATTTCTCCTCAAATTTCTTGCTCAATAATAAAAGATTTGCTAGTTAAGTTAAATTTCTCATACGGTTACAGTTTATTAGGATGTAAATCCTATGAACTTAAATGAATTTTATTTTAAAATAAAAATGGCCTCAAAAGGCACAATAGAGCAAGAAATTGAATTGAAACTATCGAGACAAGATTATTACCGTTGAAGGTTGAAACAGCTAGATTCGGCTCTATGAATCCAATTCGTAACATCTCAAATCCTAATGCGTCACTAAAAGCTTTTATAACATCAAACAAACTTCGCCATAACACGATGGTTTCAACTTAAATTATTCGGAGACGTATTGAAACGACGCATGGTCGCGTTAAAAACACCGGAAGAGCTAACACGAGCTAAAGCCAAAGCCAAAGCCCTAGTGATGACACTTCGCTGCACTATAAATAGTCCGCATAACTCACCCAAAGCCTCCACTCACACAGCGCCACTCTGCTTCACTTTCACATGCTTTAGAGTTAGGATTAGGGTTTTCAATCTATCAAATCGCTGGCTTAGTTACATACAAGCCAAGCCAAGGGCCGAGGCAAATAGGGGAGAGCAACATCAATTGCTCTGAAATTAACCTGTGGGTTCTCTACAGGCTGCCCTGCCAATCTGGCCCTATACAAAAAATGGCATCATAGTACGGGTTTTGTGCTTTGATGGGTGTTTTTGGGAATTGAATCTTTGGTTTTTCAAGCCTAAGCTTCTTTCCCAAATACCCATCATTTTCATTTTTCACAAATCCGCCTCCAAACGCCATTACATTACTTCTATTAAAGTATCCCAAATGTTTATTTCTATTGCAACCACATTTTTTTATCTAGAATTACATGCTTTAGAATTTTATCTGTTTATGAGTATTTTTGTTTTTATATAGAGTGAGTAGATTAAGGAAAAGAATACACGTGACCGATCCTGATTAAGAGGATTCATAATCGATTCCAAAAAGTTGACGGAGTTGTAGTAGTAGATTTATCCGGAAGATTATGAGTTTCAACCTGTAATGGACACCAAAATTTCTGTTTGATTGGTTAGAAATTAGGCAAATTATGGAGCTGAGTTTTGATTCTCCTGAGGTCATAGAAAGCTTAAAAAATTTCATGATTTGAAACACTAATTTGCAAGTAAAACAAGAAGAATTTGAATTTGATTAACAAAATTTACAGTAAATCCCAGAAATTTGATTACAAGTCCTACTTATCAAAAAGGGAAAAGTCAATGGACTCATCAACCTTTTCATCATAGCCAAACAACCCTTTCTCCAAAATCCAATCTTCTATCATTGCCTGAGAGCTCAATGGCTGGTCAGTGGGCACAAGATGCCCAGCTCCTAAAACCACAACATGACTCAAATTCCCCCATTTCTGCACATACCCAGCAAGCTCTCCATTCACTTCCCAAACCCTCCTCTCAGCCATTAAAAACTCACTAAGCCCTTCCCACTTCATTGTCTTTACCGAAGCCAAAGTTGAAACCACACTATCCCTCAAATCTAATTGCCCTTGATACAACAGTACCTTGCTCTTCTTCACCAACAATTCCACCATGTATTTCATACTCTTCATGAAATCATCACGCAATGCAGCCGCCACAATGTCACTGCACAGCTCATAAACCATTGATTCGTTCACTCCCAAAGCTTTTTTCACCTCCTATTTCTGCAGAAATGTTGATAGCAATTCAGTATTGTATGGGACTTTCTTACTATAGTCATTCAAAGTTGCTAATCCTGTCATGCTTTGCAACATATCCAAGACCCTTATTCTAGCATTCGTTGCTTCTTTCCAGTTCCCCATTTTGGTTAACTTAACGGCCTCCCATTGTGCTTTCTCCAACTCATTTCTCTGCCTCTCATTGATCAAACCAGAATAGTAAGCATTCATAGCATGAGTGGCAACTTGTGTCACAGGGTCTGTCAGCCCGTTTCCAATAGCAATACCAGCTAAGTTCAAGCGCTTTGACATTGCCAAGTACGGATTTTTCTTTAACATATAGTACCCAATTGCTGGAACATACTTCCCTGCATAACTCTCACCTGCAAAATATAATGGACGAAACTTAAACAGCGGGTCTAATTCAACAAAGGAAGTGATTGCGGAAAAAAGATGCTTGGCTACAGAATATTGGTTTCTTGGGATTTCTTCAAGTGTTGAGGCAATGCTAAATCCAGTGCCAATAGGATTATCGAGGAAAAGAAGGCCGAATAAATGGTTCCAAGAACCCGGATTTTGTTCAAGTGCAAAGGGTTTGGAGCTGGCCTTGTGTGATGACACACGCCAGGGACCAAGCTCCATGAAGTTGCCAACCATTGAGGTGCAGCCAGGGCCACCCTGCAGCCATATGATTAGTGGAGTTTCGGAGAGTGGTGAGATGGCCTTCTGAGCTTCATAGAAGGCATAGAACATGGCAGAACTTGTGGCAGGATTGACTGGGAGATAGCCAGTTTTGGTGGGGAGGGCTTCATTGATGAAGAGAGAGCTTGCAGTGGGAGTTGATAAGGCTGCAATGTTGTGGAGGATGAGGAGGAGAAGGATCTTGAGGACTTTTGAGCTTGTCGACTCCATTAGAATGAGCACTGAGCTCAAAAATTGTCATTGACTTTCATTAATACAGATAGATTCCATGTATTGTTACAAGAAATATGGATAACATTTAAATAAATAATTCCAAACGTGGAAACCACATCTCCTTGTGAACCAAAAGCTTCACCCAACAAGTTTGAAAAAATAGAAAGAAAAAGTAAGACATACTCAGGCTCATTACTGAAGATGTTAAGACAGAGAGGAAACTCAAAGAAATTCGGCCATTGTCGAGCTCTGTGAAGCTCGGTGCGCCCAAGAGGTCCTCCCTTCTTCTTCTTCTTTATATATATATATGGGTTCTTAATAAAAATGCGTTCCGTATTTTGTCAAAACCAGTGTTTTCAAAACTGTTGGTCGTACCTCCAATTTCAAAACGCGCATTTTAGCGTTTTCTAAAATGCAATTTCAAGTAAAATCACAATGCCAAACACATGTTTATTCACGTTTTTGTCTGAAAACGTATATTTGCCCCGCGAAATCGAGTCTTTTTAGGGAGAGTAACATTGCAGAATCTTCATAGATCATAGATCTCATACTCGAGATCAAGGAAATTATGTTGGATTTACTATGAAAAAACTAAAAGATTTTATAAAGTTTTATGTGATTGAATTACTGTTACTAGGATCTAAAGCATTTAATCAATTTGTTTCCTAACAATAAAACAATCATTTAATCATTTGTTGGTAGCATGATTGGAAATCTTACACATCAGAGTACTTTTTTTTTTTTTAAGTAAACTTAGATCAACACTTATAAACTTCATTCACTTATTTTCTTCCTTAGATTACTTGTGAAAATAGTGATATTTGGGCACACCACGTGCCAGGAATAGACCTCCATATAACAAGGCGGGGCACGCGTGCGTGTGGGTTCAACTGGTCCTGAATTATAAAAAAAAAAGGGTTCAACTGGTCCTGTTCTTATTTGAACATCTAATACCTACTTGAGTTTAATTTAATAAAGTATGGAGTAGTATCTATTATATGGTACTAGTCAATGAAATTTGGCCCATAAAATATAATGCAAGGCCTGTTCAATGTATTGGAATTTTGGTGGTTGTTTGATCTAAACCCTGCAAAATATGTTTCCCCACATTTTATTGACAATAGGTATGTTTCCATGCAAAAGATGTAAGAAAAGATAAATTAGGATTGAATATTGAATAAACACCCAATGCAAGATACCTTCTCTTGATGAGAGAGACTATAGAACTCTTACTAACAAGAAAGAATGAGGGGAGAAAAATCTGCAGTTCTGCCAATAAATTTCACCATATGCAAAGTAGTGGAATTTGTTCAATGATACAAATTCGTGCTTAACGTATCCCACCCTGACCATTAGAAGAACTAGTACAATAAAAAGAAATTGATCAACAAACTTTACATTTGACTGCATAAATCTAATGACCAATCCCTTTTTCATAGCCAAATCCAAAAATCTGATTACAAATCCTACTTAACAGAAGCAGAAAAAGGTAATGCCACATCCTCCTTTTCCTCGTAGCCAAACAACCCTCTCTTCAAAACCCAATCTTCTATCATTGCCTGAGAACTCAATGCCTGGTCAATAGGCACAAGATGCCCAGCTCCTAAAACCACAACATGACTCAAATTCCCCCATTTCTGCACATACCCAGAAAGATCTCCATTCACTCTCCAAACCTTCCTCTTTGCCATCAAAAACTGGCTAAGCCCCTCCCACTTGATTGTCTTAACCCAAGCCTTAGTTGAAACCACACTATCCCTCAAATCAAAATGCCCTTGATACAATAACACCTTGCTCTTCTTCACCAAAAATTCTACCATAAACTTCACACTCTTCATGAAATCATCATGCAAAGCAGCCGCCACATCATTGTTACATACATCGTAAATCATCCAATCCTTCAATCCCAAAGCCTTCTTCACCTCTTTTTTACTTAAAAAAGCAGAAACCATTTCTGTTGTATAAGGTACTTTCTTACTATAATCATGCAAAGTGGACAACCCTGTCATTGCTTGCAGCATTTGCAACACTTTGCTTCTAGCATCTGTTGCCTCTTTCCACTTCCTCATTCTGGTCAGCTTAATTGCCTCCCATTGCACTTTCTCCAACTCACTTTTTTGCCTCTTATTGATCAAACCAGAATAGTAAGCACTTGCAGCATGAGAACGAACCTGAATCACCGGGTCTATCAACCCGTTCCCTATAGCAACACCACCTAAGTTCACTCTTTTTGACACTGGCAAATTAGCATTTGCTTTCAATATATAGTACCCAATTGCTGCAACATACTTCCCTGCATAGCTCTCACCTGCAAAGTAAACTGGACGAGACTTGAACAACAAGGGGTCTAATTCAATAAACGAAGTGATCACCGCAAAAAGATGCTTGGCTACTGAAAGTTGGTCTCTTGGGATTTCTTTAGGTGTTGAAGCTATACTAAACCCACTTCCAATCGGATTATCGAGGAAAAGAAGGCCAAATATTCGATTCCAAGAACCTGTTAAAATAATGGTTAAATGATTAAATTCACAATTTCTTATTTTCTAATAGCTTATAACGTTAATGTATCATGTACCATGCTTATTATAAGAGGGTATATACTCACAGGTGAAAGGGAGCGTTAAAATAGTGGTTAAATAATTAAATTTACGATTTCATAATAGCGTCAGCTTTTGGGAGAATCGGAAATTTATACCTGCGTTTGGTTCAAGTGCAAAGGTTTCAGAGCTGGACGTCTTTTGAGATGTCACACGCCAAGGGCCAAGCTCAAAGAAGTTGCCAACCATGGAGGAGCAGCCAGGGCCACCCTGGAGCCATATGATAAGTGGGGTTTGAAAGAGCGGTGAGATGGGGTTCTGAGCTTCATAGAAGGCATAAAAAATGGAAGAAGTGGTGGATGGATTGACTGAGAGGTAGCCTGTTTTGGTGGGGAGGGCTTGAGTGGGAAAGAGAGGGGTTGGAGTTGGTGATAACAAGGTTGGAATGTGGTGAAGGAAGGAGATGAGGACGAGGAGGAAGGTGATGAGAAGGAGGAGCTTGAGGAAGTTGCATCTTCTTGACTTCATTAGAATAATTAACCACAAGCTACAATAATATGTCATCAACTTCTTAGTTTCATTTCTTTTTTTAATAACAACTTCTTAGTTTCATGGTTACGAGAAGTGGAGAAACAACATTCTATTTCATTGGATAACTATTAACTACTCTGCTATATCATATGATGAATGTCAACGAACTATAGTTTATAATAAAAAGTATATTAGATGATGGTTGTCAATAAACTATAGTTTATAGATGCAAGACAAGTTTTGTCAAAAAAAAAATAGATGCAAGACAAGTTATTTGTAATGGAAATTTGGTTTGTTTAATCATACTTAATTTCCTTGTATGCTTTTCTAGGCATTTCAATTTATATGATATGGTTTCACTTAATAAATTTATGGTGGGATCTACTATTATTGTGAAAGGAGGGAGTACACAGTTCCCGAAGTACTAATCTAGAACCTATGACTCTTGGATTTCACTTGCTCATTTGATACGAAATTGATAAAAAATAAAATAAAAAAATCAACGTAGGAAATAATTTGAATCAAGATTCTATGTGCTATCAAATAGGCTCTCTTCATATTGGAAATGGAGAAGATCTCTTTCTTTGTAAAACAATGTAAACAATAAAAAAAAATTTAGATGTCTGGCCTTAGTCTTCCATTTCTTTCCCTTGGTTGCAATTTCTTTTTTCCTATCACAACTGTTCACTTTTTTACTTTTTCCTGTTGTTTTATTAAATAATAACAGGGCCAGTTACCCAATTTCCACTCATAATAGGTTAAAATAAGGGAAAATGTCTATGAAAAGATCAAAAGACCACAAATATTTAAAAGAAAGAGTGACCGGCACGATCAAAAATGATTTACAATTAAGAAATAGGAGTATAGGACTCGGTCTGTTCATACATAAAAATATGATATTTTATATGTCATTTGATGATCTTCATTGGAAGGTAATTAAGACTTCACATTTATAAAAGAGCTACCATTTTGGTTCTTATGGAAAGGATATAACCCAATATTTCAAATTGTAATAGAGTAGGTACTATATCCATCTCAGACCATCCAACCTCGATCCTTTTGGTAGAAGATAGAGATGGTTAAAGGCTTATCTATTTTGCCTACGTTTTGTCTTCGTTGTTTATTGCTTCTTTGTTTCATCAATAAAAATTTTTATTTAGGAAAATTTAAAAAGTTTAAATGGTGTTCTTCAACACACTATTATTAATACTTTTATAAAAATAAAAAAAACACACACACACTATTATTAATACGTCTTATTGCTAAGCCTTTGGCACACTAATAAAATTGTTTAAGAAAGTGCCCATATATAAATTATGATATCATTAGATAGAAGGTACAAAATTAGACTGGATTTTTCTTTTTTCAAATTTCAAATTGTATGATTTGAAATTGTGATTTCTTTTTTTCATAATAATTACTTCCTTCAAAAAAAAAAATTTGTTTCCTGTTTTTTTTTGGGATGTTTCAAAATGCATATCCACTTTCTAAAAAATTTAATGTTCTTACTTCTTCAATTTTTTATATTACCCTTACTTTTGTTTATAAAATGATCATATGTAATAAACTAATAATATAGTTAATATTTGGATTTTACACCCCATGCTTATACCATGTATTTCACATTACATATCATACAACAGATTTATACCCTATAGCTCACTATAAGTACATTAAAATTATTATCATAATTTTAAAGTTTAAACTCTATTACAAGAGCCAGGTGAAACTCTATTACTAAAGTTTCAAAAAGTTTAATGGACTACTTTAATTAAAACTCAATTATTGAAAATTTTCAAGAAATTTGAAGGAAATTTTATTTATATTAATTTAATAATTTATCATGATTAAAAAAAAAAAACTAAAAGTACAATTGCACTAGAGACCCTCTAAACTTTTATGTTGTTATAATAAAACCCCTTTAACTTTTCTTTTACCAATTTAGTACATAAAAATTTGGTACGGTAGTAAACAAACCCATTCGGTCCATTTTATGTCTATTTTAACGGTTCCAATAAAAAAATGTCTTTTTAACTTCTTTTTTTTGTTCCCAATCATTAAAAAAAGGAAAATAAATACATAAATAAAGGTAATGGTTGCACTCTAAGAAAGGTAATGGTTTCCATATGAGTGTTTGTCTTTTTGGTATTAAATTTCTCATGCAAAATTTAACGGAATGGTAATAGGATATTTTATTGTCACACTAATTAAAATTTTGAATTTAACTTAATGGCAAAATTAAAAATTACACGCTTTAAATTTTCCGTTAAAATTTGTTTAGCCTATGTTAGTTTTAGATTAAAAACTAAATAACTAAACCCGGTTAAACGAAAAAACCCATACCCATACCCATCAAACTATACCGATTAAACAAAAAAAACCATTACAGTAGGGGTGTCAAATGGGTGGGTTTGGGTGGGCATTAAATGGGTTGAGCCTTTAAAACCCAATAGCTCATTTAAACCCATTTAATAAAGTAGATATTACCCAGACTCAACCCAACCCAATTATCTAAGCTAAAACCCAACCCATCCATTTACCCATTTATTTTATGCATATATAAAATTAAAATGTCCTAAAATCTCTAAAATGATCAAAATACTCCTAAAACCTTGAAATTTACCAAAATACCCTTAAAGCCTATAAAATGATGAAAAAACAATTAAAACTTAGGAAAATTACTGAAATACCCTTGAAACCTCCAAAATGACCAAAACCTATTAGAATCTCTAAAATGACAAAAATACCCCCCAAAATATGATATTCTCTTTTTTATTTTGTTTCTAAATGGAATTTTACAATTATGGGTAAGAAATAGAATTTATTATGATTGTATATGCATATAGAACTATCTATTTTATAATTTAAATAAAATATGATGTAGCAAAATTCTAATATAAAGGTCTAAATATAAGAGTCTTAATATGGAATCCTTAAAAAATTAAAGCTATATATATATATATTAGAATAATGACATTGAAAAATATAGCCTTTCAAAAGTTTAACGTTAACAAAAATCAAAGACTTCTAACCTCTCAACAAACTTTTAATGGCTACATTTCACCTCTTAAAGGTGAATTAAAATGAAATTCTTAAGATTCAGTCTAAATGAAGAGATTTTGTATTTTTTGGACAAACCAATTAACCTCTTTTGACCTAATAACTTTAGTCCCACAAGTTTTTTTCAATTATTGCATTTCACCCCTAAAAGTTTGGATTAAAATAAAATTGTTCAAACCATTTAATTTTAATCCAAACTTTAGGAAATCAAACTATAACAAAATCTGTGAGCTAAATTGTGATAGTCCCTTTTACCAAAAAAAAAATTGTGATAGTCCCAAATTACAAGGGATTAAAATATATTTTCCATTTTATTAATTAAGATTGTATTTAAGATTTAAGAATAAAAGAATAAAAGTAATATCCAAACTACCATAGTAAATATCTACCATTCTAAACGTGGCCAAAAATTTTCTTAGATGGTCAACAATATCCAACGGCTCATATTTCTCAATTTAATAAGAGCCAAGACATGAACAGGTGTGATCAAAACTAAAGGTAGAGAGTATTGCACTAATTACGCATAATGAAGTGAAAGGCATGCAATGACATAACATAACTACCCCTGACTGACAATTCGCTTCCCATGAAAAACTCTCTCCTCTTTATCCGGTTTAGGCTTTTTGTAGATTTCCAATAAGAATTCAAATTAAAGTTTAATTAAATTTCATTGGTCTAATTGAATTAGCACTTTTTTATTTATTTATTTATTAAATAAATGAGTTTAGTTAAACAATTAATGAGTATGTTTGGGTGTACTGACCTTCTTTTGCCACCCCTACGTTACAGTAAACCCTTACCTATATACAAACCGCCTGGAATTCCAGAAAGAAAGAGAGATCGCCGAGTGAGAGAAAGAGGAAGAAGAAGAAGAAGAAGGAGGACTGGGAGTGGGAGGCCTTGACCAGAAGGAGGATTGGGCTTGGAATCGGAGGTGCTGGTCCCCACTGGTAATGCCTAATGGTAATGGCACTGGATTTTCTTCTACTTCAAATCCCAACACTAGGATTTATATAATACTGGTAGCGAAGAAGGTAACTAGGTAAGGTTAATAAAGCAGTGGGATATGAGTTAGCAGCTGAATTCTTCATGCACATCAAGTGTTTGATTAAATGTCTGACTGATGACTGTTTAGACTTTTTTGCTTTCAGGGACGATTTGTGCATAATCAATGATGGGGCTATACAATGGGTTCAAAGAGATTCTGAAGATTCAAAAGTTCCGGAGAATTGTGTCCTATACTGGATTCTACTGCTTTGTAACGGTTGTGAGCTATGCTTATACTAGTAATACGTGAGTCTAGTACCATTTCAAGCTCTTGTGTATTGCTAAAACATAATGCTCATGTTGTTAATGGCCCTTTTTTATATGTGGGTTTGTGTGGTTGTTGCAGAACGAGAGCTGGGTATTCTAGAGCTGACCAATTCTATGCGTCTTACCCTGCTGGAACCGAGCTCTTGACTGACACTGCTAAGGTTTGTGAAAATAATGTGATCTCTGATTTGTATTTTGTTGTTTTTGGATGTGAGTTATGGTTTTTTTTTTCGTATTGAAATTACATTGTTCTTTGACATGATATGGTTGTTTTGCTATTTGTTGGTGGTTATATTTGAGTTTGTGATTTGTTGGTAGTTATATAAAGCTGCACTTGGCAATTGCTTTGAAACGGAAGAGTGGGGTCCAATCGAGTTCTGCATCATGGAGAAACACTTTGAGCGTCAAGGGAAATCGCCGTACGCATATCATGCAGTAAGTGCTGGAATGCTGCTCATTGCATATACATGGTTTTTGTATCTCTATGATATGAATGCACTCAGTTTTGTTTGTTAATGAAAGCTGATTGATGAATAACGTATAATGACATTTTTCCTTGTGCAAATTTGTTACTTTTTTCCCTATACAAGTCCTTTCTACATTTATGGGGCTATTATATATGTTGGAGCCACTGAAGCTAAAATTGATACTTAAAGATGTAGATTGATGAACTCTTGAAAATGTTGTTATACTATTTAGTTGTATTGTATGCTGGTTCTCATTTTCTTTAGTGATCCTGTTGTGGCAAAAATAGCATTGTACCTTCAATTGATAAGTAAAAGTTTAACTTAGTCATTGAAGTTTGTGTTCACAGTCAATTAGCTCTTAATTAAATGACTTCTTATAAATTGCGGGCTCTTCTTTTAGCTAGAATGACATCTGATGCTCTCGAAATTATCATTTGGGTAAGTTTGTGTGACAGGGTCCTGAAGATGAGCTTTTGCAATAATACTAACTGAGAATGATTCCAGGAATACTTGGGTTTGAAACTCTAGGTGAGGCTTGTGGTATTGGCTGCAAACGGAGAACTAATTAAGGACTCACATGCTACAATGCATCATACAATGCAAGGACCAACTTGCATACCCATACTAGATTTAGTTAAAACTTGCTAAAAATCTTTCATATCGGAAACGAGTTGTGGTATCCTGAAAAAAACATAAACATCAGAAAAGAATGTTCATGGATCCATTTCCAGGGAATTTATTAGTTCCACTCATTTAAGAGGTGGCTTTCTTCATATTAAGCAGTTATTACCTGCAATTGCAAAAAACAATGACATCTAAACTTGTTGCTAGGATGGTTTGGGAGTTACAGACCCATCAAGAATTAATGTACACCTTTATTTTATCCTCACTAAACTGCCTTTTCAAAAGAAATAATAATAAAGGATTTTTATAATGTATCTGGGCTTGGACCTGGAAAAGCGAAAGACCTGCAACACTCCTACCAAAAATGTTAATGATTGTTGTTCATGTGCATATCATTACCTTAGAAACTTGCTTACTTTGATAGTGCCATTACTATATCGAGAAGTACTATACACAATACATTAGAAAGTCAAGCCTAATTAAGGTCTGCATGGAACCAAAACTCCATTGCTATAGTTTTCTCTAACTTTTCCTTTTTATTCCATGCTTACAGCAATACATGGCACACCTTCTCTCTCATGGACAACTTGACGGAAGTGGCTAAAAGGGAAATACCAATGCTCTGTTGAAGATTAGTTAGAAGTGGAAATGCCTTACCTTCAAAATTATCTGATGCCAATCAAGTGGAAGAAACCCAATGAAGATAGTTAGTAGAGAAATTTGTGACGGCCTTCCTCTATCCATATTTTGTTATATAATAAGAACTGCTTCTAAACAGTTTCAGTTATATCTCAATGTAATATGGAATGCCATTTAGCAGCACCAAAAAAAATATCTGTACCACAGGTTATTATACTTTCTCATTTATCTTGTTGCATCAGACATTTAAAATCACCAACATTCATTGTTATGGTCAAGTTTCTATTGTTGGTACTTTTTATTGCTCTAGCAAGATACGTGGCAACCGGTTCAGTACACCACTTATTCATGGTTTATTACAAACCATGGTAGAAGTTTATATACAAAACCAATGAATATATGCTAATGATGAAAAAAATTGATTTGCCTGCGGTACAGCTATTATGTTTGTGATTTCATTATCAGCAAACTATTCTATGGAATTATAGTATTTTAGGGTCACCTGAAAGTCTCTGTCATGTCCTACTATCAGGTTCACAAGATTGTTGATCTTTCACCATTCCCGGATCGAGAGGCAATGTGGTATGTTAAAGTTATTGAGGCATACAAACTGTTGTATGGCTTTAATTGTAGAACTTGTATGATTTTGCTCAGATCATCTGGCGGAGAGATAGCCAAATTAATAACCCCATTTGCACACTGCAGCCCCATGATGCTGAATGAAATGGCCTAACAGAAGTCCCTTTATAGTTTTCCCTCTTTGGAAAATTGTTACTCATTGGCAGCAAAGAATTGAACATTACTAGTACATGCGTCATCATCCTCACCTCACCAAAAAGTCTATGCCGTTAACTGTTGGATGGAAAAAGATTCGCATGAGCAAGCGAGAAGATTTGCTAGAGTGAGAAGGGACATTTTTTATACATAGTTAAAAATATAAGGACTAAAATAAAAAATTTTGAAGGATAGAGACCATTTTGAATGGGGCAAATGTTGAAGACTAAGTGAGTAATTAAAACTATGATTAAGTTTAAAAAACCTTATGAGTTATCTTTTCCTCTGACGTGTCAGAGCATTATGGAATACGATTTTCCTGAGTTGTCTCGTGAGGAAGAAACAGAGTTACATAGATCTAAAGAGAAAGTTAAGGAAAATTCCAATATTGGTACTGTTGGTGCACATGGAGATCGGTCCTATAAGGACAAGCTTTTGGGTGAGATTCTAGGGGCTTTTGCTCAAGCTTTTAAGTTTTCTGATGTGGTTGAGGCTGCTGAAGACTCTGATGAAGAGATTGAGGAACTCTCAGAGGGTATGGCTTCTGTCCGGCTTTCAAAGGAAACAAAGCTGCTCATTCGGTCTAAATGGGCTACTGCCCTCATTGTCAAGGTATTTGGTAAGTTAGTAGGGTATCATTACCTTCATTCTCGGATTCTAAATCTCTGGAAACCTGCTGGGAGGTTGGAATGTGTTGATCTGGGAAAGGATTTTTTCCTTATTCGATTCGGTCTTGTTGATGATTTTGATTTTGTTTTGAAAAATGGACCTTGGTTCATTGGTGAGCATTTTCTTACTATTCGACCATGGGAACCAAATTTTAAGCCTTCCTTGGCTTGTTGTTCTTCCGTAGTAGTATGGGCTCGCTTTCCTGAACTTCCAATTGAATATTATGAGTTCTCTGTTCTCAAGAAGATTGGTCTTTCTATTGGGCCTGTTCTTCGTATTGATACTCATACTGCCTCTGAAGCTAGAGGAAGATATGCTCGTATTTGTGTTCAAGTAAATGTTGATGTACCGCTTGTTAAATCAGTTCTCATTAGGGGTTTTGTCCAGCCTGTTGTTTATGAAGGTTTAAATCTTTTGTGCTTTGTGTGTGGTCGTCTTGGTCATAGGAAAACCAATTGTCCTTATTCAGTGAGGGCTCCTGTGCCTGAACCTTGCCCAGATATTCCCTCTGGTGTTAATGGTGGTAAGGATTCTGCTTTGGTCAGGGAGGAAGGGCCCCAGCATGGTCCGTCTGAGGCAGAGTATGGTCCTTGGGTGTTGGTTACACGCAAGAGGTCTAGTCCTAAAGTTGGCAGTAAGGGAGTTAATGGTACGTCCTTTAATGCCAGCCGTTCTCAGGATTTTTATCCTATGGATAATACTATTAAATTGCGGTCTAGGACTCATGGTACTGTTGATGCTAGTATAATACGTGGTTCCCCTGACAATAAGAGAAAGACTAGAAATTTGTCGCGTAGCTCTTCACCTCGTGATCAACGTCCTCTTGACACTAGCTCTGGTTTGGGTTTGAATAAAGTAAGTATGCTTAGCAACACGCCTTCTCTGGCGTTTTCATTTGCTTCAGGAGAAAATAATATCGCCTCTTCTTCTGATCATGGCAAACACATACCCACTAGCAGGGGTAGAAGAAACTCATCAGTGGGCAATCAATCTAAAAGGAAAACTAATAATCGTTCCACATGTGGTATTAGACCAGATCAAGGCAGGTCCCACTGTGATTTGGGAATGGTTCGATCTAGAGATAAGACAGGCTTGGAGCTTCATCTTCCCGTTAACCCCGGAGAGCAGAGCCAACCTGTCTCTTCCCCTAACAGACCCGGCTTGGGTGGAATGGAGCAATCCATGGTGGAAATTTCTAACGGATGTTCCACTGGTGGTGGAGAGCAGGATTCTCTCTTGGAGGATGCTGCCCGGAACTTCAAAGGAGCCAATCTTGTGCGAATTGGATCCCTCCGAAGAGATTTCAGAAAGAAGGATGCTGGTGGAGAAGCCGATTGCCGTGAGTTGCATGGGAAATGTGGCCCTCAAAAAATTGATCCAGGTGTTTCAGCCAAACTTTCAGTTCAAGATTGCAATCTGTCAACGGGAGTTGAAGATGGGCATTTTAGAGCATATGGTGTCTCTGATACAGGGGACGAATCCCTCTCTGATGCTGATGAAGGAGACGAGATGGAGTTTATTGGAGCAGATGAGGTGTCTGCCTCAAATTGATGAGTGTCCTACCCCCAATCATTATTTAATTATGAATATTATCTTGTGGAATTGTAGAGGGGCTCTGAACCCTCACTTTCAGAGGACTGTTGCTGATCTTGTGAATTGTCATTCACCTGCTGTTTTGATCATTATCGAGACAAGGATTGGAGGTGATCGTGCTAAGGATATTACTAGTCGGCTTCCTTTTGATGGTGTTATTATTGCTGACACCATTGGTTTTGCTGGGGGTATCTGGCTCCTTTGGAATTCTGTTAGAGTGGATGTTGCGCAGCTTGCATGCACTGAGCAAAAGATTCATGCGACAGTAAAGGTACGTTCCTCCAATCTATCTTGGTTGATTTCGTCTATTTATGCTAGCCCTAGGGTTGCTGAAAGAAAGGTTCTTTGGTCGAATCTTGTTCATACTGCTTCATCACACCACCTTCCCTAGTTGTTGTTGGGTGATTTCAATGAAGTCTTGTGCAGTGATGATAAGTTTGGGGGTCTTCCAGTTAATTTTAGCAGAGCCTTCAATTTCAAATCTTGTCTTGATACGTGTGGCATGATTGATTTGGGCTTCCATGGGCCCCGTTTTACTTGGTCTAATCTTAGAGAGTTAAGCGACTTGATTCAAGAAAGATTAGATCGATGTTTTGATAACTCCTCTTGGCGAACTCTATTCCCAGAAGCCTCTGTGCATCATCTCACCCGAACTCATTCGGATCATTGTCCAGTTCTCCTCTGTTTGGATAAATCTCCTTCTTTTATGTTGCCTAGGCCTTTTAGATTACAGTCTATGTGGATGTCTCACCCTTCTTTTTTTGAGGTGGTTGATGGTTCTTGGTTGGGTACTAATCCCTTACAGATAAAGATTTCGGTGTTCACTGAGTCAGCTAAAGTTTGGAATAAAGAGGTTTTTGGGAACCTTGTGCATAAGAAAGCTAGGCTTGAGGCGAGATTACGGGGTATTCAAGTGTCCCTTGCTTCGGGTCCCAACTATTTTCTTGTGAATTTGGAAAAGCAGCTCAGATTGGAGTTTTTGGATATTTTGCAGCTTGAGGAAGAATTTTGGGCAATGAAATCTAGAATTAATTGGATTGTGCAAGGAAAGAGAAACACTAATTTTTTCCATACTTCAGTTGTTGTTAGAAGGAAGCGTAATAGAATTGTGAGTCTGAAAGATAATCTTGGTAATTGGGTTCACTGTGAGGCTGATGTTGCCAAGCTGGTGAGGGATGGTTTTTTGAAACTTTTCACCTCTGAGGCTATTAGTGTGTTTAGTAGCATTTGGAGTTTTTCTGGGTGGCTTCTGAGGTTGAAAAGAGTCACTTGGCCTCTGGGGTCACATTGCTTGAGGTGAAGGAAGCTCTTTGGTCTCTTAAGCCTTTTAAGGCTCCTGGACCTGACGATCTTCATGCTGGTTTTTTTCAAAGATATTGGGGCTCTGTGGGAGATGCTATCTTTAAGGAAGTCTCGCACATCTTTGATTCTGGATGTATGCCAGAATTTTTGAACCAAACCTTGCTGACTCTTATTCCGAAGTGTCCTGGGGTTGATTGCCTTAGGAATTTCAGGCCTATTAGTCTTTGTAATACCTTATACAAAGTTGTGACAAAAATTATTGTCAAAAGATTGCGGGATGCTCTCCCAAAGCTCGTTTCTCCTCTTCAAACTGCATTTGTGCCTGGTAGGAAGGGGATTAATAATATGATTCTTGTTCAAGAGCTTGTTCATACCATGGGTACAAAGAAAGGTAAGGAGGGTTACATGGCCATCAAGATTGACTTAGAGAAAGCTTATGATCGCTTAGAGTGGCATTTCATCAGAGATATTCTTCTTTTGTTCAATTTCCCTGCATCTATGATCAAGCTTATCCTTAGTTGTGTTTCAAGTTCCTCAATTTCTGTTCTCTTCAATGGAGGGAAGCTTGAGGAATTCAAACCTTCTCAAGGTATTAGACAAGGGGATCCTCTCTCGCCTTACCTTTTTATTTTATGTATGGAGTTGCTCGGTTTCCTTATTCATGAGAAATGTGAGGCTAATCTCTGGACTCCTTTGAAAGTGGCTAGAGGTGGCCCTGCTTTTTCCCACTTATTCTTTGCAGATGATTTGGTGTTATTTGCTAAGGCTGATAGAAAGAATTGTTGTCACATTAGGGAAGTGTTGGATACTTTTTGTGATTTGTCTGGTCAAAAAGTTAATCTGATGAAGTCCAAAGTGTATTTCTCCCCTAATGTGAAAGTGGATGCTAGAACTGATTTATGCCTTGTGCTGGGTTTTAATTCGACTCCAAATTTGGGTAGGTATTTGGGTTTTCCCATCCATCAACCTAGATCTTCATCTCATGAATTTGATTTTCTGTTAGATCGAGTTCAAGGGAAGCTAGCTGGTTGGAAAGCTAATATGTTGTCTATGGCTGGCAGACTTATCCTTACCCAAGCAGTAACTACTTCCATTCCTTCTTATGTGATGCAAGGTGCTCTATTACCAGGGAAAATTCTGCAAAGGTTAGATAAAGTTAATAGGGATTTCTTATGGGGATCTACTGAGGAGAAGAAAAAGTTGCATCTTGTAAGTTGGAAAAAAATTACTAAACCCAAAAGATTTGGTGGTCTCGGGTTGCAAAATGCTAAAGAAAAGAATTTAGCTCTTCTTGCTAAGTTGTGTTGGAGATTTAAGACTAATCATGTTGATGGTTGGGCTAATGCTCTCCGTAAGAAGTATTTGGGTCCTCCTCGTCCTAGGAAATGTAATTTTTCTAATACTTGGAAAGCATTAAAGAAGGGTGAAGATATTTGTGATCAAAGGTTCTCGTTGGGTTATTGGCTCTCAACAGTATCCTTCGGTTTTGGTATGATCCGTGGATCAAGCAAGGAAATTTGAGAAGTCTTATTGTTGGTCCTCTCCATTATGAAGAAGAGAAGCTTCTGGTTAAAGATGTTGTGGTGAATGGGGATTGGCATCTTCAACATCTTTCTTTTGTTTTCCCTCCTTCTGTTTTATCGGTTTTGCAAGCTACTCCTCTTCGAAAGTCTTCAGTTAGTGAAGATAAACTTTGTTGGATGTCTAGTTCTAAAGGGGATTTTGATTCAGGCAATGCCTACTGTCTTGCTGCAGGTATTAATGTTCTTGATAATAGTTTCCGAGGGAATTGGATTTGGAAGATTCATTCTCTCCCAAAAATTCAAATTTTCTTATGGAAATGTTTATTGAATAGTCTTCCTGTTAGCTCTATTCTTGCTGGGAGAGGTTTGCATATTAGCCCTTCTTGTGGTTTATGTAATGCAGATCAGGAATCTATCCTTCATGTTCTTAGAGACTGTTACCTGGCCAAATCCTTTTGGCATGAGTACAATTATTCAATCTTTGATCCTGATTTCTTCTCTTCTAATTTGGATACTTGGCTCCAAAGCAATGCTTGCTGTTCAGGGATGGTTCCGAACAAAGGTTATCAGTGGGGCACTTTATTTCTTTTTGGTATTTGGTCTCTTTGGCTTCAAAGAAATAAGTTTATTTTCCAGCAAGTGGCTCCTAGTTCTCATTTGAGACATTCTGTGGAAATGTTGGTTGAGGAGTTCACCTACAGTGGGTTAAATTGTGATCAAACCAAGACTTTTGTTGTCAAGATTGTTAAATGGGATAAGCCTCCTGATAGATGGTTTAAGCTCAATACGGATGGATCTGCAGCAAGGAATCCGGGTCATGCTGGGTGTGGGGGGTTGATAAGAGATTGGAATGGAGAGTGGTTTAAAGGTTTCTCTAGAAAGATTGGCCACATGTCTAGTGTTGCAGCTGAATTGTGGGCCTTGCGTGATGGTCTTAATCTATGTTTACTTCATCACTTAACTACTGTTATTATTGAATTGGATGCTAAATTAGTAGCCAATTTGATGGTTTCCTCTACAAGTTTTAATGGTGAGAATTCTGTTCTTGTGGATGATTGCAGGGAGCTGCTAACGCGTATCCCTCATTCCCAAGTGCAACACTGTTTCAGGGAAGCCAATAGGTGCGCTGATGCCTTAGCCAAAAGAGGAGTCAAGCTGCCTCAAGACTTTTGTGTTTTTGATAATCCTCCTCCTGATGTTTCTGTAATATTACACCATGACATTTTGGGTTTAAGCTCTAATAGGCTCTGTATTGCTGGTAGTTCTAGCTCTTTGTTGGTTTAATGAAGTTCCCATTTACCAAAAAAAAAAAATTAAAACTATGATTTTCTTATGGTTGGCTTATTTGTCCTTGAATGTTAATTATCAGTAGGTCAATTGTTATCAACAACAATACAAGTAGTGCAACATAAAGATCACCTAAAGGTATCAAATGTTTCTGAGCAACACAGGGAAAGAAGGGGAAGGCAGTAGCAACGCACAAAGGAAGGATTTGAGCTTTTCTCACATGGAGGCTTCATCAACCTTGATGTCAACCCTACATTCCATAGGCAACTAATTTCTTCTCTTAGAGAGTAGATGAAACCCTAATTTTTGTAGCATAGGTTACTTTTATATTTAATTTAGGGATTTATTTTATATTATGATGATTGCATAACGTTGAGGAGTATTAGTATATACTTGGATTTAAAGTTCAAATTCAATTTTTATTAAATTTTATTCTTAGATATTATTTTGTATAAATTGAAATCAAATTATATTTTATTATGATGATGAATATAATTGTTATGCAATGATTTTATTAGATTATGTATTTAATTATGAAGATGAGTCATGCTTAGGAAAGACGGGTCGTGCCTATGATCTTAGTTTAGCGTAGACGCTCCATGCCTATCATAGATGTCTCATGCCTAAAAATTAAATATATAAACATTTCTTGTGATGTCATTAGTACTTGACGATATAATAAATCATATCAAAATATAAAGTTTCCCCAATTTCAATATAACTGAACCTATGTTATAAGATTAGTGGTGGATTCTACAACCTAAGTGCCTTCTTCCATTAATCTCTACCAATTTTATTTAATTGCTTTTAATTCTAGTTTTCATAATATTTTGCTCTATCTTGAGATGGAAAACAACCAAATCAATTTACTATTTTGTTTTCTTTCCATAATAATAAGAATTTTTACGTTGTGTTTACCATTTCATGTGGCTCGACCTCGGACTTACCGAGTATAATTATTATTTGCAAAAACTGCACTTGGGTACAACTCTAAAAATTGCAACACTACATAAACTAGATTAACAAACAAACTTTAAATAACATAAACCTCAAATTCTTAATTAACAAATCAAACGAAAATATTTATTTTTTATCATCTACTTTTCCACTTTGCTAAACACACGTGATGGAAGCTAAAATGTTATCCATCCTCCCTCTTTAGATTTGCTAGCCTCCACATTTTTCATCCTCTCAGCGATCTCATCTCTATCATCTCATTCATACACCCAACGCACAGAGCCAAATGGTTGGGGAATTTGTTTGCTGACTGAGACTCTTCCTGCTTGTCTTTAGATTTGCTAGCCTCCACATTTTTCATCCTCTCAGCAATCCTGATCTCTGTCATCTCATTCATACACCTAACGCACAGAGCCAAATAGCTGGGGGATTTGTTTGCTGACTCCTGCTTGTCTGTGAATTGAAGCATAAAAGGAATGGCGTACTTGGAAATGTAACGGCACACAAGATGGGATTTCCAAAATGGGAACCACCAGAGAAAGTAAAGTGTGTGGAGAGAGCCAAGGAGGAAGAGCCCCAAGAGCAGAACTAAATACCAAAGCCAATGAATTTTGCTCACGACTAAACATACAGCGACAATGAATGCCAAGGACAATGCGTAGAGAGCTACTAGCACAAAAATTAAAGCGTATTTAAGGGTTTCGGCTACTATGTCACGTAATTGTGACCATAAGAGGATGAAAGAACCAATAATGGAGAAAGACATAGCTATGGTATCACAGATAATGAAAACCTGGAACATCCACTGATCTGCCAAGGTTGCCATGCCTTGGCCTGCAGGTCCATTATCAGAGCTGTTAAAACCACCGGGGACAGTTAAGCCAGCAGTGAAGCTCACAGTGGCCACTAGTACTCCTACCACTGCAAGATAGTTGATAAATTCCATGATTCCATCTTGTTCCCCAGAATAACGCGAGAAAATTTTCTTTCTGTTTTCATCCATGGGTACTCCAGCTGATCCCAAGGCCCAACCTGTCAATAACTGCATGGAAAATTGAACTGTGAGACTTCTGTTAAAAATAAAAGTATTTCTAAAAAACAATAAACTTTTTATTAAGACTTAAGAGAGATAGCATAAATTATATATATTCAATAAAGAAACCGAGCTTGTACTTATTTCTTGTCATATTAACTAATTAAAGCTATGGGATAATCAATTATATAATATAGTGCCTAGCTATATATGGACAAATGTTGCAAAGCGTCATCTACCCGATGCAATTACCACTAAGAGGCCATACCTTTCTATATGACTTCTTACTCCTCTGCTTTACAACAATATCAACAGCATTCAAGCCTTTATTGTTTCTGAGCTTTACATCAACTTCCTTTTTCCCTGTGAGGGAAACTATAACGTCAGGATGCAAGTTCATTGATGCCAAATGCAAAGCTGTATTTCCATCTTTGTCTTTTGAGTTCAAAAGTATGGGAAGATTTAGATTTCTTTGTCCTAGTATGTACTTCACCACACTGTTTCTTCCACTCTTAGCTGCAACATGAAGAATATTTTGGCCCTGTGCATTGAAGCATTCTGTTAAATCATTCCACTGCTTGTCTTTCAACTGTTTTTCAAGCAACATCTTGACTATCTCAACATCGCCAATTTGGCATGCAATGTGAATAGGAAGGTCACCCTTTGTACTCCTTTCAAGGAAACTTTGTGTAAATTTTTCTAATAGAAACTGAGTTCCCTCAAAATAACGTGTAGATACTGCAAAATGCAGTGGAGTCTCCCCGTTTTTGTCTCTTATGTTGAATAACTCTTGCTTTTTGTTGAATATTTCTTCTAAAATATCTAAATTCAAAAACCAATAATTTTAAAAAGTGAATGAAATTAAAACAATAAATAGAATAAAGTTGCATCTAAATTGATGAAAAAGAAGCCAGTAGTACCTTTTCTTTCTCTCAAGATGGCAACATAAACCGGTAACTCTTCTCGAGGCCTTCCTTCTAAGTCACCATTCCATGTTGTAGCTTGTAACAAAAGCTGACGAATATCTTCATTGTCTGTTTCAAAAGCGAGAAAAAATGGAGATTGACCTTCATTGTTCAAAGAGTATAATGCTTTAGAATGACCAGTTCTGATAGCCTCATCATGAAGGGCAGTATTTCCAATGTGATTTTTCATTTGAAATAACTTCTTATGATCATAAGCCAAACTAGGCCCTTCTGAAGAGCCTCCATGCTTTTGTTCTCCAGATATAAATGTGTCTGCGAGGGCTTTAATTATGTCAATCTTTTTAGCTTTAAGAGCAACATGAAGTATAGTATCACCTATAAAGTTTTGCTTGGTGAGAAGGTGAGGAAAGTGATTAGTAATGAGTTTAAATATCTCTCTGCTTCCAAAATTTGCTGCCTCGTGAAGCAATGAATTTCCTGACAAGCTCACTTGATGATCAAAGATAGTACACACACAAAGCCCTACTGAAACTTGCTCCAACTTACCAATGAAATCAATGACATCATCATTTTCTACTGCTTTTTTCAAATCAAGATCCATTTTGGTGGGATGTGTGGGTTGATGGAGGTCTGGTTGTGCGTGTTTTTTATTTTTACAACATTTTGCCTTTAATTTCTCAAACCTCTCGTTGTTTGTTCTCTGCATCTGGTCTTCATGTTCTTTCATGTCTATCCCAACATCCATTAGATAAACCAGCGAGTGTCTGACCAAGAGATTGTTCAAGTCTTCAAAAAGAACTGCAAAGAAAGGAAATCAAGATTCTGGCAACATCACATTGCTCAATCTTGAATATATGGAGTACATGAGACTTTTAAAAATTAGTATAATAATGAGAGGACACTTTATTGATGGGCCTTTATGGTTTAGTTCGTGTGATTTCGGTGATCTTAGGGGCATTCTGATTATATATTTTGGTTTAATTCGAATCTAATATGGTGATTTCAATGGTCTTAAAGGTATTTCGATAATTTTAGTGAAAGTTTGAGAGCAAATATTGATGACGTGTAGGGTAAATCTTGCAATTTTGGTGGTTCGAATGTATTTTGGTAATTTGGGTGAAGTTTGGCGTTGATCTGGTAATTTTGATAAATTTGATGGTAAATCGGGTAATTTTGGTGAAGTTTAGGGTTTACCAAGTGATTTTGGTAATCCTAAGGGGATTTTGGTAATTTTCATTAGGGTTGGCGGCGTTATGGTACTTTTTGGGTGTTGGAATGTATTTTAATAAGTTTTGTAAGTGTTGGGGGGCAAAGTTATAGTTTATGTGAGTGATTGGGGTCCAAGAATAATTTGTGTGAAATGTGAGGACCTAATTTTAATTTACATGAAATTTGAGCCCTAATTGTAATTTATGTGAAGTATTTGGACCTAAGTGTAATTTATGTGAAGTATTACGGCCTAAGTGTTGTGTGGGCCCAAGTGTAATTATGTGAAAGTGTGTGAGTCTGAGTGTAATTATATGAAAATGTGTGGGACCAAGTGTAATTATGTGAAACTGTGTGAGCCCAAGTGTAAGCATAAGGGCATTGTTATAATTTTATGAAATTTGAAGGTCCAGTGTAATTTACAAGAAAGTGCATGTGCTGAAGGGCTTTTTTTTTTATTAATGTGCTGAAGGGCTTTAAGTGGTTTTGGATCAGCCAAAAAGAGTGTGTTGGGCTTCCTTTTAGTGTAAATTGGAATGGAGTTGCTGAATTTTGAGAAAGTGCATGGCTGGACTGGACTGGACTGGTGGAACCGAAATCAACTGAGAATTCAATGTTTGTATTGGGCCTGTGACAAAAATTGCGTTAGCAGTGTGTGATTTGTGAATAGTGTGCCATGTATTTCTTTTTTAATTACTTGGGTAAAACTTTATTGCAAATGTAAAAAATATCAGATTTAAAAATAAGAGAAATAGCCAAATAGGAGAGGGACCGGAAAGAGCACCCACTCTCAAAAATTAACTTAGGATGCAACTATGAAAGCACGGCTACTTCTAAAGTAGTGGAGTACCTGTATCGGACATGTACTTGTATTTGATATACTTGGGGTACTGTTGCAGAAGTATCCCAAGAGTACCCAAAAAAAGTTGTACATTTCATCACATATGAATGAAAGGGTAAGGCTTGGGTCCAGTGCACAGGAGCACTGGACCCGTTAGGATTCTGCCACGTGTCCAGTTTTGTACAGTTTTTATACACGTGGCAGCATCTCAACGGGTCCAGTGCTACTGTGCACTGGACCCAAGCCATTCCCTGAATGAAATAGGTAGTATTTTTTTTGCTAGTCTTACCTCCAATTAAGCCTATCAAATACTTATATTTTATTTTATTTTGGTTTCAATGTTAAACACATCTTTTTTTTACTCTTTTCGATCTTGGTTTGCACACTAACAACTATTTAATGATAATAGATTTATAAATAAATAAAAAAAATGATAATAGATTTATTTTATTATTTATAATTGCTCTTAAATTCACATATGTTTTAAAAGATATGAAAAATATATGCATAACAATATAAAAAAATGTATTTAAAAAATATACCTGCCGTATCCATATCCTATTTTTTTAGAAACTGTTGTACCGCCATATCGTATCGGTACTTGAAAACGTATCCGTGCTTCTTCAGGATGCAACTACATCTACATGCATGCCTTCGTGAACAAAAGAATTGTGTGCATTCCATTTCCACAAAAGGATATTGTGCTGTGTATTATTAATTTCTAGGTTTGTGTAAGATTGGTTTGTGGTGTATCAGTGTATGTATTAGAAAACACTATTTATAAATGGATGTCAGTAATTTATGAGTAAAAAAATAAAAAAATAAAGTGTTTGGGCGTTACCTGTTTTGGGGTTTGTTGATCACTTGCTGCCTTTCCTTGATTGTGCTCACTGTCATCAAGGTCCTGCTATTGTTTTCTTTTAATCTATTTTTGATATTGTTGTTTGTTGTTGCTGTTGCTATTGCTATTGCTGGCCTAACGCAATGTCAATGTGTCCCTTTTAAAGGGAAAAATTGGGAAATAAAACAATTCCAAGTCAATTGGGTGACATCACCCGGATGACATCAACTATTGGAGACTTTAATGAAATCCAACTATTTTCCTTAGAAGGTGGACCGGATAAATGTTTAATGTTGCAACTTGCATGTGCATGGTTCTCTATCTGCAACAGTAGAACATAAATTGTTGGTAGTTTTAAAACTTTTAATGCCTGCCATTCAGCATGTGTGGTAAGATTAAAACAGGCCAGCTATATTTGCCACAGGGTGACTTTAAGTCCTGAACTAGAGCAACAGCTGGATTTAGTACTATTTGAAGCTGAGAGAGAATGCATTCACGGGTGTAACATGGTTCTCCATCTGCAACAGTAGAACATAAATTGTTGGTAGTTTTAAAACTTTAATGTCTGCCATTCAACATAAAGATTAAAACAGGCCAGCTATATTTGCCACAGGGTGACTTTAAGTCCTCAACTAGAGCAACAGCTGGATTTAGTACTATTTGGAGCTGAGAGAGAATGCATTCAAGATCGGGTGTAATTTATGTCACGTCATTTATTTTCACTTTTTTTCACATTCTAAAATGAATTCATCACACCCAATAACTTCTTTAAAACTATAAAAAAACCCAGAAAATCCAAAACACCCGATAAAAAAAAAATAATAATAATAATAATCAAAAGAGACAGTAGAAAGGGGGGGAGAGACAGAGAGAGAGAGAGATATGGAGGGAGGGAAGCCGGATCTGGCTACCGCTGATCACCAGAAGAGAGAAGAGAGAGAGGAAACACGCCTTGATTTCTCTCTCCTCTGCTTCTACTCTCTCTCCGCCTGATCTAGTTTCTTCTATACTTGGTTGGGGAAGCGTGGCTATTGCGGTGGTGGGTGGGTGTGTGGGTGTTGCGGTGGTGGTTTGATGGCCGCGGATCCAGATCCGGTTTCCCTCCCTCCATATCACTCTGTCTCTCTCCCTCTTTCTACTCTCTTGATTTTTTTTCATCGGCTCATTTAGTTTTTCTGGGGTTTTGATGGTCGTAAGAGAAGTTATTGGGTGTGGACGAGCTCATTTTAGAATGAGAAGAAAAATAAAAATAAATGACGTGACGTACTCTTATTGGTTGGTGTAAAACCAGATATTACCCGGTCCTTATTGAATGTATTCACGACCTGAAATCCTAAAAGTAAATCACAAAAGTGTTTCTCATCTGCAACAACTTAACAAGCATAAAAGCAAATTCAAAAAATAAGTAATTCAGTTCGAAAGTTACCCTAGAACTCCTTCCACTAATACCACTGGGCTACAATTCGTCCTCCTTGTTTAGAATTGTCTATTAGTATTATTTTTAGGGAAGAAGTGCCTGTCCCAAGCCATTTTGACCGTGGGAATTCCCAGAAAAAATAAATAAAATGAGAAGGGGGAATGGGGAGGAGGGGGTTGGTTGTTAAAGGTAAAATTGACAAGTTATCGAATTGACCAATGGTACTTTTGCAAGGCCTACCCCTTATAGAAGGAAGAGTAGCTATCCCGTCAAAGAGATACCCCTACTTAAAAAAATGATATGCCAAATAGAATCCTTCCATGCCCCATAAAGTTCAAATTAACCAATGGTACGGTTGATCCCAATAAAAATCTGTGGCAACGTTTAGTAAAGACAGAATATGACAACTCGGATTGAATCTTTCCACGCCCCATATACGTCAAACCACGACTCCTCTCGGGCTTCTTATTAATCATGGAAAATATTTTTACATTTTAATACCTTAGTAATAGGAATAAATGCAAAGAAATATGGCAAATGCGAATATGATTACATTTTCATATCTTTAGAAATATGGTGTTATCCAACTACTGCAATTGTAATCAAATTCAATAATACCTTTTTTTTTTAGCTAAAATTGTGACACATGACATTTATTTAATTTTATGTGGTTTCAATGAATATTTTAAGACCATTGAATTTAAATGCCAAGTGTCTCTTATCTAGATAAAAATGAGAGGATATTGGAGGATTCAATGGGAGGGGATTATCTCCCATTTTTCAAGGTATATATCATGTTTACATCTATAATATCTATAATCTATAATCTATAATCTATAATATAAATTAGAAAGCGAAGTTGAGAAAAAGTTTTTAAGTCTTCCCTAAGATTGCCACATCAGATTTGTTGCTCACATACTATTCCACCTCACACATCTATGATCTACATACAAGAACTAATAACCAAGACATAGCACAGTTAATTCAACAATCAATTTAATTAATTTTCCCTCTCCCTCCATAGACTCCCCATCTACCGCACAACACTCATCTCTCTCTCTCATTCAATTCTATTTTCACTCTCTTCATTTAATTAATTCTCTAACGCACGCCTCCTCCACTCACACCTTTTTTATTTTTTTATTTTTTAACCTCTCTGTTTTGCCTTTTTTGGAGATGGCGTTTAATGCCCCCATAATTTCATCTTCCCCATTTAATCCAGTACCATTACTGCCGACTCCATAACTATTTGAATTCTTCAGTTCCATAATTTCATCTTTCCCATTTACTCTAGTACCACTATTTCCGGCTCCATTAACTATTTGAATTCTTCAGTTATATTCATGCGTCTCAATGCTTTGTAATGCGTGATATATGTGTCCATAAATGCTACCTAATAAAAGCTAATCTATAACGCTATATATGTGCCTTTTCAACTTAATGCATTGTAATGGGTGATTTTAAATTACAAACCACATGAATCAATGAAAGGTCCATTGGTATATATAAGGATTGTTTTTATATGGCTGTTTATGATTCGATTTGTTTTCCTTTCATAATTCTTAATACATTATAATTAATAGTTATACTTTATTGCATTCTTAAATTATTCCTAAAAATCCTCTCATATACATCTTTACGTCTAGATTTTGGTTTGTGACTTAACTCACCATTTCAAAACATTAATGTCGTTTCATTTGCCTCAATTACTTTGTTTGTCTCAAAACAATAATTGACTTTTTGTTTGTTTCGTAGATTTCGTTAGATTGAAGAGTTTCAATTTTCAAAACGTTTAGGCTTCTAGACTTCTCCACTCATTGTCTTCTCAACTCCTCCATTTAAATCCCCCATTTATTATTGGATTTCGTTTTATATAGCACCACCATGAACATATCGGGAAATTAGCTTTCTCTCATAGTCTCGCTCTCTCTTTCTCACATTGGAATTTCAATAAGCATGTAACTAAAAATCTATTGAAACTTGAAAGCTAATACTTATTTGACGAGCTGATTGGTTTTTTTTTCCCCTATTAGTGTGTGAAGGTGTGGCGGTGAGCCGTTGATGAATTCGCAACAATCAAATATTTGAGGCTTGCAATCAAGAAGAAAGTGAACACATGGGGCAGTCCAAGATGGGTCATGGTCAAGTTTCATGGTTATTTTTCTCTGTTCTGTTTTTTTTTATAGTAAGTTTTTCTCTATACATAACAAAAGATGATATATATGTGATGAGAGAGTATTGTCATCACATGCAACATGACTAGTATAAACTAAAAGCTTAAGCTGAGAGAAAGTTTTTAGGCTTCTTCAAATACCGTCACGTTAGATTTGTTGTTCCCACACACTTCCACATTTCCCTTCCCTCTATTTAATTCTCTCTCACACTTTTATTCAAAAAAAAAAAAAAATCTCTCTCATGGTTATTCCTCTACCTCACATCTTCATCTACTTCTCTCCCTCTTACTTTTTGAACTCTCTAACCTCTTCATTTCCTCAATTAATTACTTCACTTTTTCATCTATCTCTCTCTCCCTCTCACCTCTTGAACTTCCTGACTTTTTTATCTCCCTAATTAATTGCACCCACAATTTCCCATTTAAATCCTATGCTAAGATCTTTTTTAGTATCCCTATGGTTCCTATGATTCTATTGTTATTTGAGTCTTAAAGGTGTGTTTTTTCTCCTTTGGTTTCTAATTGGCTTTGCCAAGTTTCATACTTTTACTTATTTCTTCATTTGGTTTTTTGTTCTGCTCATTTTTTTTTTGTTCCATTGGTTTTATGCCATTTTTTTTTTTAACGCTCAAATTGAAATTGTGTTTTTCATGCACAACCGGTACTCAATTCGGTACAAGTACACCTCTATTTTGTCTCACTTTAAATACCAAACCATTCCAAGCGAAAATATATTCCGGCCCGGAATATTCACTCTTCGTATTTTTTTTTTTAAAGTAATAACGAAGATTCTGAAGCAAAAATTCCCTATTCACTCTTTATATTATACCTTTTGAATAAATAAATAAAAAAAATTTCCGTGCTTCGCACGAGTTTACGACTAGTATAATATGAGCTAAAAGCAAACTCAACAGTATGAAAGTTTTTGTAAAGACAACACCAAAACTAAATCCTAGCCAAAAGAAAATCCACAGTGAGTTATAGAAACTGCAATCACCCACAAACAGGGCCACAGGGGGGGTGTTATGGGCCTAGCATGTAAAACAAAGCTATCCCATGCGCAGATAAGATGTAAAATTCTACGAGTATGGTGTTGCGTGTTGCGACTCTCTATGGAAACCAACCAACCACTTCATCTTGCTCCACGATTGTTTCTTCCTGCAAAGAAATATAGCAGAGATAACATAACAGAAGATGCAGAGTTACAAACATTTCTGTGTTTCACACAATCAAAGCTTCCATTTCATACAGCCAGTAATCTTTGTCAATAATGGATTACAAGCAACAAAAAGTGCTAGAGAGAGAGAGGGTGTGTATGTGTACATAATAGTACCCCATACTCTAATAACCTCATAAGGAGAAACAGTTGAGTAGTTCATGAGAGAGAAAGGGCTGTGTTCTACAATGTATGAGTTATGTAATAAAAGAATACATACCTCAGAATTCTTTCCTTTTACATCCACACACTTAGAAGCACTAATGCTAGCACTCTTCAACAGGCTCTGGGGACTATTACTTGGTTTGATAGGCCCATTCTGCATAGCTGATGCATTTTGGTTAGTATTTTCTGCTTTCTCAATCCCTTCTGACATTGGAGGGCTCTGAAGGGTTGCGCGGGAAGCTGAAGCTGCATTACACTTCTTGCAATCACCATTTTGGTCGGGTACAGAAACTCTTTCCCTGGCAGAATGAAGGGTAACTATCAGCATGGAAAATATGATAAAATCAAACAAACTGCATAGCCATTAGAAAGATAAACATATTTTGACCAACACTTAACCTAGGCAAGGATGCATGCTTCCTTTGGAGTGCAGTGCCTCTTTCACCTTTGCCAAACTGCTCCTCAAGATGGGCAAATAGTCGCTTGAATCGATCAATTCCACTGGTTGACAAAGAACTCATTTAGCTTGACAGTGACACTTCTTAGGACAAAACAAGGAATTAAAAAACAAAACAAAAAACACCAAAAATGAAAAGTATATCATGATTTGATCAAATCAGATCATGCATAATAATCCCTTTGAAGTAAAATATAAGTTCTTTCAAGAAGAAACAGGATTTTTGTTCAAAAAGTTGAATTTGCAGGACAAACTAGGATTACTTTTTTTTTTTCTTGCAACAATAATAGCAATAAAATAAATTTCCACTACACATAATCCCATGGATGCTTTACAAAGGCTAGGTGCATAAAAAATCATGTCATGAATAGGAAGTGGACATGCCACACTATGCCCTTCTTCCTGAATTTGGGGAAGAACACAGTGCCTCATACTTTATCATAATTCATGACCAATAGTGAAGAAAATAGGTAAGGCATCAGGTACTGAGATCCATAATAAGGCACAACTAGTGTTTAGTTGTTTTAACAGGTGATGATAGTCCTTTCCAACAAGCACCTGTTATGGGAACATTCCACGTACATAGTACACTCATTACATCATTGGAAGCTGAGACCAGGGCCCTCACCACCACATGACAAAAAAAAAAAAAAAAAAAAAAAAAAAAAAGAGAAGAAGTAAACTCAGATCAACACTTAATAAACTTCTTTCACTTATTTTGATTACTTACGAAAATAGTGAAATTTGGGCACACCACGTGCCAGGAAAATACCTCCTTATAACAAGGCGGGGCACGCGTGCGTGTGGGTTCAACTGGTCCTGTTCTTATTTGAACATCTAATACCTACTTGAGTTTAATTCAATAAAGTATGGAGTAGTATATTGAAAGGGAAATCAGATCTAGGATTTGAGAATGTGGAAGAAGATAGAATAGAGAGAAAGAACAGAGAAGCAAGAAGAATCTGTAAGTATATTGATTAAACCTCTTACGCACTAATTACAGTATACAGTCGTAGCTATATATATGTACAGCATCTAACACTGAGATAATTAGACTAATCATGTACAAGAGAAATTACAAACTGTAACTAACTCTAATTGTACTATCTATACTATCATTTGTACTATCTGTACTACCACTCTGTAGAGAATTCTAGAACAAGAAAGAGTAATACACGTGGAAATATACACGTGCTATCATATATATTATATGGGGATCATTCTACGGTACCCACGTGGGTACCGTACCTCCAAATTGGTAACCTGCTATAACAGGTCACAAAAATATCACATTAATGGTACCATCATCACATTTGATGGTACCAATATCACATATAATAGTACCTTCATCACATTATTTAGTACCTTTATTCACTTCACATATAATAGTACCTTTATCATAATTATGGTACCTGGTACCAATATCATATATGATGGTACCTTACATCATATATAATGGTACCTAACATCATATTGGTTAGTACCTTAATTTTGTATCACATTTTATAGTACCAACATCACATGTAATGGTACCAAATATCACATATGATAGTACCTTCATCACAATAATAGTACCTGGTACCAACCTCACATATAATGGTACCTTACATCACATATGATGGTACCTAACATCACATTGGTTTGTACCTTAATTTTGTATCATATTTTATGGTACCAACATCATATTTTATGGTACTAACATCACATTTAATTGTACTAATATCACATATAATAGTACCTTACCATCATATTAATTGGTACCATAATTTAAAAAAAATATATATACCATACTAAAAAATTAGATAATATTACCTTCATAAATACATCACAATTGATGGTACCTACTATCCTATTGGTTAATACTTATTTTATTTAATTAATAATATTAGAAAAATTAAACAGTACCAAATCAAATGGTACCCAAAATCTAAGAACCCTAAAATCTTCGTATAACGTTTAAACTCAGCCTTAAACAGTACCAAATCAAATGGTACCCAGAATCTAAGAACCCTAAAATTAAACAGTACCAAATCAAATGGTACCCAGAATCTCTCACCTGGCTGTTACATCTCTTTTCTCATCTACTCCTCCTCCTCCTCCTCACCCTTTCTCCACCTCAGCCTTACCGTCCACCATCACCCACGACCTCTTCGAGGTGACATCGGACTCAGACCGAGTGAGAGAGAACCGAGAGCCACCGAGTGAGAGAGCCATCACGAGTGGGACCTGAACTCGAGCCGTCGACCGAGTGAGAGAGATCGAGAACCACTGAACCACGAGGAGCCTCTCCATCGACGAGTGAGAGAGACCGAGAATCACGAGCCATTTCATGAACGAAACTGAGAGGAACTCCAAGGAGAATGAACCGATGTCCAAGATCTGAGAAACCCGAGTGGATCGGAGAGGAACCTGCACAAAATCTGAGGTATGAGTGATTCAATTTGTATTGGTTTCTAGGGGCAGTTTTGATTTGGGTTAAATTTTGCTGGTTTTTGTTTTTCTGGTTTTGTAATTGAGGTATGAGCCATCTCAGTTTGCTGGTTTTGTAATTGCTTTACTTGAGCTCTGAGGTTTCAATTAATCCATATTATGTATTTTTATCCGCAATGTAAATTCTCTTTATTGTTTGACCTTTGAATTTGAAGCTTGAGTCATAATCATTTTCTATGCATGTGATTTGATCTTTTTTTATACACTGGCATAAATTTGGTACTAGTTCTAGTTCCATACTTCCATTGCGCATCTATGACACTGATATTTGGTTATGCTCTCCATGCTGAGTATACGTTCCTTCAAAGCCTCTGATGTCTTTTCCTTTGAATTACTCTGCAGTATGCATAAGGGGATGTTGCAAATAGCTTTTGCTCATCTAGACCTCCCAAACCTCCATCTCCTACAAGGCTGATAAACCATCATATGTTCTAAAAGTTTAAGATATTAGGAATGGTAAATGTAATCATTGAACCACTATTCTAACAAAGACATTACTCAGCCTGCCTTAAATAAAGCGAAAACCAAAGACCAACACTTCCTAGCAATCAGACAGTGAAGGAGACAATCCATTGTCTCACCCCTTCTTTTACACATGAAGCACCAACTGAGAACCTACTTCTCCCTTATCACTTAATTCTCTGCCATAGGAATGTGTGTAAACCTGTTGTCCAAACAGAGAAAGATAATAGTATTGTCTTCAACAAGAAAAATCTTCCCTAAATAAGTTAGAACAATTTGAAACTTAGAACATCTACCATCCTCTGTAGCCCTTATGACTATCCTACTTATACTTTGTCACCACATTAAAAAGTGAAAGAGATAGGGAATCACCTTTTCTAAGTCCTCTCAAGCTCCTGAAAAAGCTTGACAGGCAATCATTAACCAAATCTGAAGATTTTACAGTAGAAATTCCTGTAGATATCTATTTTCCCCATTTAGCCCTAAACCCATCTGCTCAAAGGAAAAGTAAATAAGAAAACCCTAGTGCACATGTTCATATAACTTCCTTATCTAGCTGATTGGTGTCTGCATGTCCCCATTTTGCCACCTATGATTTAGAAGAAGCATTCAGAGATTTTTTTAGACTCTGGGCTCAAGAAATTCCTTGAAAGCACTCTATCACATCTCCCTTCAACACATATCAGGAAAGCTGAAAGAATGCCATAGTCGTCTCATCAGCAATGACTCTTATTATTTATATGCAGACACCGGCAAGCTTCACCTATACTTGCTCCTTGCTAATTCTAACCAACCATTGAGGTGATGTAATGAGAGTCTAATTTATGATTCTAAAACAAGTAAAAGGTTTAGAGCTACCAAATAAAATCATTTGCTTGAAAAGCAGTGACTACTGGTATGTGTGTTGTTATTTATTCAAAGCCCCAACTTTCAAGTGCTTAGAATTGATATTTCTGAAGACAAGACGGCTCATAAAAAAGATGGAGACACTCATATATCTGGTGATAAACTGAAAGTGATAATGTTGGAACTTGGAAGTTTGACCTCGGCTAATTTAATAAAATGCTTATGTTTTAGTCCATGTGGCAACATTTGTGAGAAATTTTTTTGGTACTGAATTTTGTAGCCATTATCAGGACTTCATGGCTGATACCATAGTAATCCTGTCAATAGTGTGAGATTAGGTCCTCCTGTCAGGCAACTGGAATCTATCTTGGGTTCAATGGTCTGATCAGGAACATATTGGGAGGTCTCACGCAATTTCAAGCCTGGAAGTTAAAACAGAGAATATATATATAGTTTATTTAATCATTTGGTTTATTAACATAATCTCAGATCCACATACATGTGAATTGATCTCAACAATAAATTGTAGGATATCTGAAGAGGCCGTGGAAATGGAACATGAATTGATTGAGCTGCGAAAGCATATTTCATCTCAAGGGATCCTTGTGCAGGATTTGATGACTGGTGTATGCCGTGAACTGGAAGAGTGGAAACAATCTAATGGTGACAACCATGAAGCTCAGCAAGACCCTGAAATTTCTGAAATTCAAGATCCCTTACCTAGTGAAAGAGATGATGAGAAGATGATATTTTTGGAGCATATTGATGTTCTCTTGGCTGAACATAAAGTTGAAGAAGCGATAGAGGCTTTAGATGCTGAAGAGAAAAATTCTCCAGATCTGAAAGGCTCAGGAGAGACTTCTGTTGGTGAAGTATCACAGTACAAATCTGCTTTTTTGAAAAGAAAAGCAACGCTTGAGGATCAGTTAGTTCAGATTATTGAGCAGCCTTCTGTTGGTGTTCAGGAGATGAAGAAGGCCTTATATGGTTTGATAAAACTTGGAAAAGGTCCTTTGGCACATCAGTTACTACTAACATCTTATGGGTTGCGCCTCCAAAAGAGCATTGAGGTTCTTCTTCCTTCATCTCATGTCTGTCCAAAAACTTTTTCAGCCACATTATCTAAGCTTGTATTTTCTATAATTTCACTGACAACAAAGGAGTCTGCTTCAATATTTGGTGACAATCCTATTTATACCAACAGAATTGTTCAATGGGCTGAGTGGGACATTGAATATTTTGTACGGTTGGTGAAAGAGAATGCACCCTCTTCTGAGACAGTTTCTGCTTTACGAGCTGCTAGCATTTGTGTTCAGGCTAGTCTCAACTACTGCTCAATGTTGGAATCACAAGGCCTGAAACTGTCAAAATTACTTTTGGTGCTTTTGCGACCTTACATTGAAGAAGTTCTAGAGTTAAATTTCAGAAGGGCTAGAAGACTACTTTTTGATTTGGTGGAACTTGATGAGAGCTTGCTATTCTCACCTCACTTTGAATCTTTATTGTCTGCATTTGGAACCATATCAGAAACCATTCGTGTTGATAGTGGAATGAGATTTATGTACATCGTCAAAGTAAGTTGGTCTATGATTTGGCTATCATTGAAGCAGTCAATTTTATCTTTGTAATCATACCATAACAAGCACTCTATTGACCTAGATATTAATTTATGCATGGTATCAACTGGTTTTACTCATAGAGTACCACCTTAAAGATTAAGATCATTAGATGGTTTTGGACCACATGATTGTATTATCTTTGTCACTTTGGACAAATGTTACCCTTTTCCTTAAAATAATAATAATAATGGGAAAGAAATGCTAGAGGAAATATAAGTCATCTCAAGATGATTCGCTGAAGTCTTAATTCCTACTACTCTTAGAAAATTTGGTCTGTGGCCCATAGTTATTTGATCATATTGTGATACCAAGAATTGGGTATTGACACAGTAGGGTATCATTGCTATGTCTCAACTGGGGTTTATTAAATTTTCAAAGGCAGTTCCTGCTCCGCTGTATTTCATACTGGTGCTTCAAAACTCTGCTTCTTATGAAGCTGTGATGCATAATAATAATCAGTTAAGTCAATTCAATTCACATGCATACATTTCACATGTAAATGTATAAACTTCTAAGGACATGCCCTTCTATTTGTAAATGTTCATTAGATCTTGGGTATCCATGCCAGTGTCTCTAATATGTGTGTGCTTGAGAACTGAATTATAATCGGTACACATGGTGTTATGTTTTGAATTTGAAGGTTGCAATTGAAGGTCATGTTGGTGCCTCTCTTTCCTTTCTCAATGAAGTGTTGCAAGTGGAGGCAAACAAACCGTTCACGAAATCAAGCCATTTTACTAGTTTAGGTTCATGTTTTGTAATCTTTGGCAAATGTAAACTTCAAGTTATGATATATTAGTGACCATGTTTTGTAATCATTTTTATATGTTTCATTTTGGTTGTGAACAGAATTTGTAACGCCTCATTTTGGTTGTAAACATATTTTGTACTTCATTTTGTCAATTATGAAAATTTTGAAGTTATGAACAAAATTTGTGAGCAAATTATCGTGAATAGGGTGGTGCATATTGCACAAACACAAATAATCATAAATTTTGGATTTGTTTTCATAAATAAACACCATTATATTACTAACAAGCAATCATTACAATTTTGAACTCACATAAACACTTAACCAATCTAAAACTAAGTAAATCATACATTACCACTGAATATTTAAAGAACTCATTACATTAAGTAAGCACAATTCATTACACCTCATTGCATTGTACACAGAGTTCACTAACTTAAATACAACTCATTATATTACAATTTTGAGTACACTTTGACATTTTAATATATAATTCTGTCTTTTCAGCAAAAAAAAAAAAAACATATCATTCTGTCTTTGCTAAACTGGTAGGCATCTCTTCCTTGTTCATGATCCTCTTTTCTATAATCATTTTGCAACTCCTCTTTTCTATGATCTTTTCTGCAACTCCAGATCTTTTGGAGCATACCTGAAATCCAACATTTCCAACCAAAGGCAATAAATCTGTTTTAGAAGAATTCAAAAATCAAATGCAATTGACTGTTAAAGCCATTACAACTTCAAGAGTATAACCAAGAATCTTACAGTATATAGTTTTGTGCAAATAAAGCTCAAGTGACAAGGTTGGCATGGCAAAAATGAACTCAGGATTCAAAAATCATTATGTTAAGTAACAAAAACTAACAAGAAAGATATAAATTATTAAATTCTACAACACATATGTGTAAGTTAAGCTTTTACAGTATCATCATTATGTACAATACCATTTGTTCATTGAATGAAACACAATCAGTATGTATTTAGCATCATACTGGTTCAATAACAATGCTGGAACTCTATCATCCTATTAAGATAAAGTCTATCAGCTCACTACAAACTCAAGTGATAGTGTAGTGATAGAGATAAGTTAGCAATTGAAGATAATGAGCCAATTTCAAATTCAAGTAACAGTGATAAGATATAGTTTAAATCTGCTACAACTTAGAAGAGTTTTACTCCTACAAACTAACAGAATTTGAAAGACAAAACCATAGCTTAAAAGCCTAAAAGAAAAAAGAAAAAGGATGTGATGCTTACCATAAACTTACTTCAACTATGAATTCTTTTCTAATCCAACTAGTATTAGGTATATTAATTTACAAGAAATTCTTTTCTAAATCCAACTAGTATACGTTTACAAACTGACAAGGAATTCTATTCAAATCCAACTTATAAAATACCCCTATACAAGGGACACCATAAGAAATCCCACTCACAAAGAAATCCAGAGTTTGTAATTCTTTTCCTGTTATAGAGGACGTCAGAGTCACATACTCACATTGGTTAAGCAATACTATCTGTTTCTTCGTCGGAGTCACCGCTGCAGCAACAATCACCGGCGTAGTAACCGACACCAGCGACGTAGAAATATTCCGGCGCTGAATTGCGCACGAAAGCAGCTTCTCCCCTCGGCGAAAGTACTCTTCCAATTCCCAGGAATCAGGTACTTCCTTACTAAATCCCTTAAAAAAAAAAATCAAAACCTAAAAATACAAAGCTTGATAATAATAATAGAGAGAGAGAGAGAGATTTGGTTGACATATAGGGTTAGCTTCTTTTTTTTTTTAATTGAACAGTAGAAATTTATTGATTCAAAATAAGAAGAACAGAAATATAGAGAAACTGGATACGAAAATTACGAAAAACTGGTGTTATTGAGGATGGCGAGGTGGTAGTAAGAGCCCGACGGGGATGGAGATGGAGTTGATGGCGGAGGCGAGGACGGAGCTTCCCGAGGCTTGTACTTGCTTCGCTCCAGAGGTCTCGATCTACGAAGTGGGTGGCACTGGGTTGCCATGGGTGAGGGGTGGGGGATTTGTGTTTTTGTTTTGGTGAAACTGGGGGTGTTGGGCTGCTGGCAAAAGAGAAGAAACAGAGAGTGGGTGGGGAAGAAAAAAAAGGAAGTAACGAAACTGATGGGCCAACAAAAAGGTGGGCTGGGCTTTTAACTTTTAGGCAAATATTGGTGGATGAACCAATTTTTTTGGGCTTTAACCTTTACACAAATATTGGTGGATGAACCAATTTTTTACCCATAACCTTTACCCAAAATTTTTTTTTAATGTGAATGAAACTTACTATTACAATTATTTGTCAATTTATTTTGGTGGGTTTTCATGACATGTTAATATAAATAATTCTTATTAAATTACACATAATCATGTATTATATATAACTATAAGTGTGCTTATTATTTTTCAATCTAGGAATATATTACTCAACATGGATCAGAGGGCAAAAGACAAAGGGAAGGCTCCTCTCATTGAAACGAATAGTGATACTAGCAATGAAGATTATATTGGTCAAGCAAATGATGTTTCCATGGGACAACGAGACAATTGTGATGATACACACACTGATGAACAAGATTGGAGAACTGTTTTGGGCAAAAGATTACATGATTTGAGTTATGCAGATGTGTCTCGTATTAAATTCAAATCTATAGCTGATGGTGATGACTTTTACAATGCATACGCGAAGTTCGTTGGCTTTAGTGTTCGCAAAGATGATGTGAAGCGTGATAAAAATAATACTGTAATTTCACGAAGATGGGTTTGTGCAAAAGAAGGATTTCGAAAAATAAAACACGAAGAAACGATGGATCGTAAACGTGATCCAAAACCGATGACTAGATGTGGTTGCATGGCTGCTTTCCGTATGAAGTACGATCAAAAGTCAAATGAATGGAAGGTGGTAGAATTTGCATCAGATCATAACCATGAATTAGCTAGTGTTTCTGATGTCCAGTTTCTCCGTTCACATAGAAAAGTTGGAGAATCTGATAAGGCTCAAGTACAAGCACTGCGAAGTGTCGGGGTCAAGACTAGCCAAATTATGGATCATTTAGTCCATCAAAGTGGAGGATACGAGAATGTTGGCTTTACGAGAAAGGATCTCTATAATAGTATTGACATGGATCGCATGTCTAAGATAAGTCATGGTGATGCTGAAGGTGGTTTGGCGTACTTATGTGCCAAAAAAGAAACGGATTCGTCATTTTTTTTTTAGTACACTGTTGACAATGAAGACCGTTTGGAGAATATATTTTGGGCAGATTCACAAAGTCGA
>OU015771.1:1439309-1512285 GCA_907173295.1 Fagus sylvatica | reverse complement strand
ATTCCATGAAAACACTACTCATGGCTCAAATTGATTTGCAGACGTTTTCTTATATAGATTTTTAGAATATAAAAAAATGGTAAGTTTAAGGAGCATTATGAAATTCTTGGAAAACATTTGCAGGAACAGGTAAATCTTCGAACTTGTACATTTTGGATTTTTAGGAATGGTGAGAAAGGTTAATGATTGATCTAATTTTGTGGCCCTCAGGTCCTCGTCAGAAAAATAATTGAGCTTCTCGACAAGTATAACTTTTTGAGCCACAGTCTGTTTTACAACGTATGTATTGAAAAATACTAGTTTTTTAGATTGCCTTGTTACTCTGTCTTCTTCTAAACTATTAATCTTTTTGAGTGTCCAATAGGCCCTGAAAGTGGCATTGGAGAAATCTTGCAGAACTGTTACTGGCCGTTCAAGTGCAGAACTGCTAATTACCTTCTGTGATAATATCTTCAAGAAGGGTGGGAGTGAGAAGTTGAGTGTTGAAGCCATAGAAGAATCACTTGAGAAGGTAGCAATACAAGCTTTTATGTTATATTCATGTCAATTACATATTACTGGTGTTGGCACTAGTATTAATCTATGCTATTGATTTCTGCAGGTAGTGAAGTTGCTCACATATATTATCGACAGAGACCTCTTTGCAGAATTCTACAGGTAACCCCTAATTTTTGTAAGCTGTGATTCTTTTTTATTTACTTTATTTTGCTGTCATTTGAGATTATGCTTCACATCTCTCTATTACTTTGTTTATTTTGGTGACCAGGTCACAGATTTGACATCAGCACCGGAAAATCAGATCATCTTTGAGGAATATCTTCGTAATAACACGAATGTAAACACTGGGATTGATTTGAATGTCACTGTTCTTACTAGTGGGTTCTGGCCAAGTTATAAATCATTTGATCTCAGCCTGCCTCTGGAGATGGTAACATTTACTTGGTCTTTAGAGAGTAGGCATGTTAAAAGTTTCACAAGGTTGTGTAGCATTTTATTATATTATTTAATTCTATTGTTACAGGTAAGGTGTGTGGAGGTTTTCAAGGGATTTTATGAAACAAGAACAAAACACAGAAAACTTAGATGGATTTACTCATTGGGCACTTGCACCATTAATGGCAAGTTTGAGTCAAAACACATTGAACTGATTGTGTCAACCTCTCAGGTAATTTTATTTGCAAAACTTTACTACATAGTTTTGGGGTTGTAATCAGATTACTAGATTGTTGACATGTGGATGTGGATCATGATCATCTGTTGACAATTTTACAGGCTGCTGCCCTGCTGCTATTCAATAATGCTGACAGATTGAGCTATTCAGAAATTATGACTCAGTTGAACTTGAACCATGATGATGTGGTTAGATTGCTCCATTCTTTGTCATGTGCCAAGTATAAGATCCTGACAAAGGAGCCAAACACAAGGACTGTCTCCGCAACAGACAACTTCGAGTGCAATTATAAGTTCACAGACAGAATGAAAAGGATTAAGGTCTTTAGCATTCTCAATTTTAATTTATAACTTAAATCACTTCCTTCACTTCCTTTTTTTTGTTGTTGTTTCCTTTGTATCAAAAATGATAAAACTCATTAAAATCTTCAATTGTAGATACCTCCCCCAACAGTGGATGAGAGGAGGAGGGTAATTGAAGAAGTTAACAACGACAGAAGATACACTATTGATGCTGCAATTGTTCGCATTATGAAAAGTCACAAAGTTTTGGGTCACCAACAGCTAGTTATGGAGTGTGTTGAGCAGTTGGGCCGTATGTTTAAGGTCTCTCTCTCTCTCCATATATATATATATAATACCTTCTTTTTGTATGATATGTTTATATATGAAAAATGTTAAAATTTGGCCATGGAAGCTATTTCTAACTAATTTAGTGAGGGTGCAACCCCAATCTCTGTTTCCAATCTTGAAAGAATTAAATAAAATTTTATTTAACTATAACCTTTGTGAAACTTTTGTAATGAGTAGAATGAGTCACCAACTACTGAAACGTGAGCCATAAGATATTAGCAATTTAGGTAGTTGTCATTCTTGGTTTACCTTAAAGAATTCTCAGTTAGAAATATTGGCGAAACTCTTGGACTCTTGACCATAAGATATGAACATTTTATTTAGTTGGCATGCATTCTTCAATTCTGGCTTAGCATGCATGGTTTTGTAACTTTAGTTTTGTTGGTTTTTAACATACATATAATATGTGGTGAGAATAGCTGTAGGGCAATTGGTTATAAACTGAAATATTGTAACTGAATCATGTTATTTCCCTGTTTTACTGTTTATCATCTCTATACTAATGGATGGAAACGTGCAGCCTGATATCAAAACAATAAAGAAGAGAATTGAAGATTTGATCACCCGTGACTATCTGGAGAGAGACAAGGAAAACCCGAACATATTTAGGTACTTGGCATGATACCAAAGTTGGAGTTGCTGGTATTTAAGCATGGTGATAGTGTTGGAGCCTTCCATGAATTTTTTATGTCTTGGAAAGTTGGGACAGTATTAGACTTTCCATGCAAATTTCTATAAATTTTTTATTTTTTTGGTTATAGATGCTAGGCCTCTTTATTAGAATTCAGGGTAGAGATTTTTTGTGCAGGGCAAATATGTTTATTGGATTGACCTGTATCACCACCTTTAGTAGAGAATAATTAATAAACATGTCGATTTTTAAGATCTTAAACTGCGAGATTTTATTGGATTTTATGATCAATGTTTAAAGATGATTTTGCAAGATTGAATTATAGTAGATTGATTTAAAGCAGGCGTTGTTGCATCTGCAGGATGAGTATGACCATTCTTGTAGTTTTTAAGTATATCAATGGGAAGTTAGCTTGAAAGCTTGCATTTTTTTTTTCAAAATGGATGTATAAGTTGCATTTGTTGTAGTGCTAGGTTATGAATGTGACTGTTTATGAAAGCAAAGACAGATTGATTTGTGAATCCAATTGCTTCAACTTCACTAATAAGTTCACATTAAGGGGTTGTAACAAACTGATTGATAAATAACATGTTCTGGCTTATGAGCTATTAAGTATGGCAATGGCTTCTTTAATTACACTCCCGGCTTCTGAAGTTTACATTTTTTCTTCTTTTGCAGGACACGCAAACCCAATCAATTTGGTCAAGATTAACAATGAATGTGAAATGAAAAATTCCCTCGGGTTTTTAAATGAAAAATTCTTTTTGTGTCAAGATTAACAATGAATGTGAAATGGCCTCTTCTTGGTCAAGAACTTAATAAACTGTTTTATATGGCTTGACTCATCCTATATATCCCAGTCAGTTGCACTAAATCATAATACTGTGCAGCACATATCAAAATGCAGTCTAACTGTTTTATATGGCTTGACTCATCCTATCTATCCCAGTCAGTTGCACTAAATCATAATACTGTGCAGCACATATCAAAATGCAGTCTAACGTCAATGGGAAATGGCTGTCAAGCATTTAGGCTATACTTACGTGATTGTACATTCCTTGGTGACTTGTATGCAGTGCTTAGATGTAAATGAAAAATGAGCCTTATGCTTTGTAATATGTTAAAATCTATGATGTAGTCATATTGGAAGCAAAAAATTCCTCTGTCAAAGCACATCAAAGCTTAAATTACTCTAAAAAGAAGCAACGAGCAGCTTGAATGACTAAAATCAATACGAAAGAACATGACACATTTTAATTGAGGGGGTAAGTTTCTGGTGTGACATTCTCATCTTCTTTCCACATTTTAATTGTCTTGTGATAGGGCATTTAATGCATGTGCTTTCTTCAAAATTGTTGATTTCGCTTTATTTGCTTTATCAATCACGAGCTCTACAGCTAGCTTGTATCGCATATTCTTTGATCTTGCGTCCTACAAATAATTCAATACATAAATAAAAAATATATACAAAATTCCAACAAAACCTGTATTTTATTTATAAGAATAATATTACCTCGAAAGAAAGGTTGTCCTTGATATGATTAAGATATATGCGTTTAATCACATATAGGCCGCAATCATACCTGAAAGTAACAATTACTTATTAAAAAAATGATATTTGAACTTTTTTCATAATTGCATATTAAAATTTAAAACTTACCCGTTTTTCTGTGTATGATTTGTGCTTGATGATATGAAGGGAAAGTCGACAATCTTATTGGTATATTTATCATTCTCCACAAATGTCAGGAACTTATCAAGGCATTCAATCTATCACACAATTGACATTCAAAGCAAAACTATACATTAGAAATAAAAATGTATAATTATATAACATTCAAAGCAAATAACATAACCATATTCATATAAAAGAAAGATAGAAATTAACATGTACCACAGTTTGAACCGCATTTTTTCGAGAATCTGTACTAGATGCGCTTGGAGAAGAGTCAAAAATATGAATACAGCTTTTTTGAAAGTTGACGACACATAGATACCAGTGACTGTTATTGTCATTCATAGGGATGTATATCTACATGTTACAGTAAACATTATATTAAAATCTGTAAATGTAATATATATATATATATATATCCAAGATGTAAACGGCAGTACAATGAGATTACCTGGTCACACACAGCTAAATCTGACATATATTTTTTCTCATCCCAAAATGATTTTTTTATCCATCCACAAATATCAGTTTTGCCATCTTCATCAAGAATTTTTTTCTACAACCAAATGTTTCACTAAATCAAACTAATAAAAAAACAAGATAAGTAATATTAAGTAACCATTATAAGCAAAAATATAACATAAACGTACCGAAAAATAAGTTGGTAAATACCAAACAGGAGGATTAATCAATGCTTTTCTTCTCGTCATGGGTCCTCTTGCACACATATAGGTTGATAATCTAAAATAGAATATTAAGTTAGAGCATAATTAAATGACACTACCATAGTATGACCATTAAAGCCTCATTTACTTACCACACTACTTATCCATTGTTCTGGGAGCAAACTATGGAAAGCATTACGATCAGCATTCTCATAAATCATGTCTGAAAGGACTTCACTACACATTATACAAGCCATGTGGTAAAGTTTTATATTTTAAATAATTATTCCTTATGCATATATATAAATAAAACTACTACATGTGTATATAAATACTTACCTTTCAGGCAATTTCTTGTTGAAAATATAATTACATAATACAGTCTCACTATCAGTTAATGGGTAGAACTCATTCACGAACACTTCAGTATTCCAACTACCCCAACTTAAGTCCTGATGAATAATATAATCTATAAATTAACATTGTCAAATGTGTTGTATCCACAATCTTAAGCAGTAATATCCATATATAGATTGACTCACATTGGGAAGATCTCCAGCCTTCTTTTTATTCTTTCGTTTTGGTACTACAAATGGTGAAGAAACAATTTGGCTAGGTTTCCGTTGTCTGGTCTTGCGAAGTGGGACTTTAGGCGGGGTAAATGCAAGCTTTGGTGTAGGAGCTGCTACGTTACTTGGGAATGTGAGTTCTAGCATATCCACATCCTATGTAACAAAAAAATAATATTCATGTAACTGATAAATAAAGACATGCATGTGATAGATAAATTGAAATTACAATTTTTGTTCAAACCTTATTTTCAGCTTGTAATTGGAGGTCATCTATCCGCATATGTGATGGGCCAACAAAGGTATCCTTTGAAGAATTATTGGTGAATTCCATGTCGCTGATCACAATAGGTGGACGACATGTTTCGTTGTCAGATTCATCAATGGGTTGGTTTGGTACATCAGGATCAACATTGCCAACAATTTTCATTATGCCTTGTATTGAAGATGGAGATGCCATCTTCCCTTCTGTGTTGACAAGTTCTACATCATCTTGAGCTTCATTTTCATTCATGTCTCCAATGTGTTTCCTTGCTAGACTCCGAATCTCATTAAGAGAATCACTCTTCCAAGTGGCCAACTCATCTAAAACCTCATTCTTAAAGCTGGACAACTGATTTTCAAGTCCAGGATTTCTTTCTACTTGAGCTTCACTCCGCATCTCATTAAGTAACTCACTGTTACATGTGGCCAACTCATCTAAAACCTCATTCTTAAAGCTTGACAACTGATTTCCAAGTCTAGGATTTCTTTCTACTTGAGCTTCACTCCGCATCTCATTAAGTAACTCACTCTTACATGTGGCCAACTCATCTAAAACCTCATTCTTAAAGCTTGACAACTGATTTCCAAGTCTAGGATTTCTTTCTACTTGAGCTTCACTCCGCATCTCATTAAGTAACTCACTCTTACATGTGGTCAACTCATCTAAAACCTCATTCTTAAAGCTTGACAACATACCTGAAAGTCCTAAATTGCTTTCTACTCGAGCTCTATTTTCATTCATATCTCCAATGATTCTATTTGTTAGACTCCGCATCTCATTAAGGATATCCCTCTTACATGTGGCCAACTCATCTAAAATGACCTTCTTAAAGCTTGACAACTGATTTTGAAGTCCAAAATTGCCTTCTCCAAACCCCTGTAGAAAAATTGTAGACACAATTATCATCAACTGTACGTCAACAAATCATCATCAATTGAAATAGATTTTAAGGTGAAATAATACCTGATATTTCATGTGATCACTCTGACATGGCCTACCAATTTGATGATTATTATCTTCATCTTCGGATGAAATAAGGTCCGTTGAATGTGTCGAAATTAACTATAATGAAATTCAAAAGAGCTTATGACTACATTGAAAAAAAGAAAAAGAAAAAATCACAACAATACAACTATAAGTATTAGGAAATTACCTTAGGCCTATCCAAACTACCAATGGCATGTAACAACTGAGGTTGTTTAGGCAATTGTTCAACAATCCTTTCCGTGTTTACATGCTCGTGATAATATAACTGTAACATGTATAAAATGGTCATAACCTTTCAACATAAAAACCATATAATTGAATGTAACAAATTACTAGACATTACCATTAGAAGCATCACACAACCATTAACGCCAGCTGATTTATCCTCCTTGAATTTTTGCACACCTTCAACAAGAAACTCTAATACGAACTTCCCCCAGTTCAAGTTTTTAACATTTTCAATCTCATGGAGAATCAAAATTAAAGATCGCTTCACAGTAAGCTTTGGTGTGGGACATAAAAATATACTCAAGACAAACAACAAAAAATAGAAAATAAATGTATTTCCTGAAGTCTTAATCTCCATCAATTGTTCTTCCACCTCTGCTATTGTAATATTTCCTACTTCTTTTAATCCATATAATTGACATACAGACTTTGTCTCTTTCAAATTCCTAGAGATACGTATATCTATCCCATTTGATTTTAATCCCATCATGTTTTCAATATCCCTAGGTGATATCAATAACTTCCTACTACCTATATGCAGTGCACACTGGTTTGGATCAAATCTATCAACCAAAAATCTGCATAACTCCCTATCTAATCGAGAATATTTTAAATCCAGAATACCCCCAAATCCCAACTCTTGAATGACACATTTTTGACATTCATTTAATTTTCCAACCATCTTCATAACACGTTGAGGTGCACACCGAGTCTTTAATGCAACCTGCTTTATAAAAGTAAAAAACAATTTCATAATGAGTGACATGAATTCCAATACATATAGATGCATGTAATAAAATTCGGGAGTCACTACTTACTTTATGTGGCTCTTTCTTAATATTTGCTTTTTTTATTCTATATTTTTCAGAATTCTTCTTTGCTTCTCTCTTAAACACTAATTTTGCATCTTCAGGAAGACTTTTCCATTTTTCTGTAATCGCAGTTCTTACCTGTAATCTCAAATGTTCATACTCAAATAAGATGTCATATTGTATGTCAACTAAACAATATGTTTAAGAAATTAAGTTAACCAAGTATAAATGGAGACATAGCAATGAAAAGAACAATATTTGCTTACATCTTTGCTAATTTTTTGGACATGCCCTCCAGATTTCATCAACTTAATTTCATTTTTACTGCAAACATAAAATTAATAAATTTCATGAATACAATTATAACAAATTGTTAATTAATATTAGCGTAGACATAATAAATTGGAGGTATCTTACGTGAAAAGAATATATGATCCAGCTGGACGTTTCAGATTGCTAGCATCTGTATCCTCAGCTGCACTATTTTGTATGGATCCCATCCTCCTCTATATCATTATAATGAAAGAACAACAATGTAATCAATTATACTGGAATGCAAGGAATAAATGGCTGCATAAAGGTATACAATACCACCCAACTATTATATTAGAAAACATATTTAGGCACAGTGGTGGAACCAGGAATATTTGATTGGGGGTCAAGACTAAACAAACTATCATATTGATTTGCAATGAGGACTTTACTAAAACGTATACACAGAATTAGAAGTAGAGCCAAAGAAAAGGAAAAGAAATCAAGCGTTAGAGATTAAAGTAGAATCATTGGAATTTAAAAATAATAATTCAAAAAATCAACTCAACAAGGCCTTAATATAATCATTTGAAATCAAATCAGGGCTCTAATTTTAAGTAGCAGGATTCATTTTATTTGAACCAAGATATTGAAGAAGTAAATGAAAAATAAGAGAACAAATAGAACATGGAAAATTTCCTGGTAAATGCAAAGTAGAAAAGGAGATCCAAGGAATTTTTTCTTGTGGAGGTTTCACATCACATCAATTTTCCTAAGACTAGGATTAAATATTCAGTATTTCACATTCTTCTCTCAGCTTTCATTTGTTGCAAGCATTTACGATAAGTTTTGGGCTAAGTAATTGCGCAGAATATCTAGAAATAGAATTTGGGAATTATATTTACAAAATAGACCATTGCCCCCTTCCCTAACACACAAAAATTAGGGGGAAAATGGAGAGTATGGCAGTCAAGATTGTAAAAGAAAAAAGGAAGCAAAATGTTATCTGTGAAAATACTAAATTTGGTGGGATTGCGAGATCTGCCATTAGCATGAAGTTAGGAAAATATATAATGTAAGAAAGCTAATTGCAACCCAAGCATTAGTGTATTAGGCAAAGAGCAGATTTCAAATCAAACACGGAAGTCAGGGAATTGTAAAATTTCTACTAGGAGATTAATAAACTGTTAGTCCTTTGTTAATAAGCAAATTCTTTTTTAACTACTTTGAACCTTAATAGAAATTTAAGTGGCCAGAAACATCATCAAAGGGAAGCATGCACACAAGGAGGAGTATTCGTGTCTTCTTAAATTGCAATGCGCTTTACTGATCAATGGCCAGAATGTTAGTGAAGTTTTTGTTATTTCTGTACATTGTTGTGCTGATAATAGTATTTATAAGAATTTTTAATCATGAACCTGCACGGTTGAAATATGGGAGTATCTTTTATCGAGGTTTTTTTTTGAATGAAAATGAATAGTGGAACTCTTTTTCTCAGCACTCCCTCTTCATGTCAGGCTTCACAAATGCTTCTGAAGTCATTCAATGTGAATAAATGAATGTACAAATGGCTCCTTGAAAGCCATAATGAATAATGATGGTCTGCTTAAACTGTAGTACGTAACTCAAATATGGATAGGGTCCATATAGATGATAATCTTTTTCAGGTGTTATTTTCTGATACAAAAGGTACTTGTAAGGAAATAAATGGTGTGTGGAATCTCATCTTTTATTTTCTTATTTTTCTTAGATGATGATTCTCAATCAGAGGAAAATGAACATCTTGCTGAAGCTATATCCGAGGAAGATGAACATCTTGCTGAAGTTAAACCTGAGGAAGATGAACATGTTGCTAAAGCTCAATTGGAGGAAGATGAACAACTTGCCAGAGCTCTTCAAGAAAGTGTGTACATGGATCCATACAATAATGGAAACATATTTCAATCTTATCCATTCTTCTCTCCACCTGGATACAGGTATATTGGTCATGATGTCATCTGTCATATATGACTACCTGTATGCTAGTTAGTAATTGCTCTAATCCTGACGTTCCTACAAATTTTACAAAAGTTAAATTTAATTGCTTCAACATGAGTGGAAATTGTTTTCCTACAGGTGAGAGGCTATCTTACCTATTCAATCAGAGTTGAGAAAACTAATTTAAGTCATATAAACATTTTTCTTAATACTTTTCTTGCTTTACTTTCTTCATTTTCTGGACTAACCAACTTATTCAATTATCAAGTTGGTCAGAATCATCAGATTGTACTTACCTAGCCATAGTTTATTAAACATTTTCTTAAGAAACAATCAACATGTTGGGATACCTGCTTGCGTTATCCTACTTAATACAAACACTGAAATTTCAGTTTTCTGCTTGTTCAACAGTGTTGCAAACTAGTTTGATATTAGGCATCTAGAAATAATGCTAAGTCTAACTCTAAACTTTTCTCTAATCTATTAATACATAGCATAATTTCTGAGTCGAGAGAGAGAGAGAAGGATAGATTTTGTATCTCTTTGAGGCTATAATGGCAGTTGGAGGTTTCTAGATATCTAATTTATTTCCAATGACTTACCACAGAGCAGAGCATGAAGGAATACTAAAATGAGAGCCAATGTGATGTGATACATTTGTTCTTTGGCTTCTGTGTATTTTATTCATTCTCATGTTGCCATACATGGCCACATAAAGAATAGGAAAATTTTGATGAGGAGTAATGCAACTTTTATTTTAATTTGAAGTACTTCTTTGAATTGTAATAAGATGTTGTGACCCAGGACAACGAACTTTGATACCAAAATTGATGCAGGAGCACCTAGGTTGGTTGGAGTTAGCACTAGACCATTGGAAAAATTCCAAGAGAAATTTTCTTGAATAGTCAAACTTGTCTCTGTAAGAGTACAATACACACTTATATAGACTACTAGGACTAAACCCTAATTGTAGTTGACTTAGGAAAGCTAATAATTGAATAAAAATACTAATAACCTAATTAACTAATAAGACCTAAAATAAAATTCAAAAGACTAATAAAAATAAAATTGACTTCCAAAATTAAATAAGACTAAATCAAAATAAATTTGTCTTTGCGCTTCTTGGATCAGGTGTCTTGCCAACTTACAGAAATAAAGGTGACACGAACATCTAAGCTGCAAGAGGAACTGTTTTAGAGTTGATACTTGGTGATCTTGTGTTGAGCTGTGGAAGGCCAAGACTGACCTACAATAGAAGTTTTTAGAGATGCAAACAGTAACAATGGTGCTTATGACTTATTAGTCACTAGTGGGTCTAGGATTTAGTTTTAGATTAAATGGACAAAGAGATGTTATAAGAATGAACATCTAACTGTTGGAGAAACAGAAACACATAAGCATGTTACTTAAATTGTACAAATATGTTATTTTTGTAAGCAACTTATCTAGGAAATAGAAGCTTGCGTTGATATCTTGTAAAATTTGAGCATAGATCTCTGTAGTAACAGTTGATGACAATGCCTCTTGATACTTAACAACTTCTTCATTTTTTTGAAATTTTCTGCATTTTACAGAGGTCAAATGAACCTGACCTGTTTGTTGGACAAAATTCTTGTAGGATCTGTGCTGGCTGCAACACTGAGATTTTCAATGGACGATATTTGAGTTGCATGGATGCCGTTTGGCATCCAGAATGTTTTCGATGTCAAGCTTGCAATCTACCCATTAATGATCATGAGGTGCAACTTATTTGAGTTAATTGAAAATTTTGTTTGGATTTGGATAACAAAATGCTTGGATCTTTGCCTGATTTTCCTTTCATTTTGGTGGTTCATTGAGTTAATTGAGTGGAATATCTTCTTTCTGTGACAGTTCAAATAGAAAAGTTCATAGCTTCCTGAGCACAAAGAAAAGCCAAACACACATAACTATCATGTTTTAAAATCTGTTCATATAAGCCTCCTGCACAATCCAATGCCTCTCTAAGCCCAATAGCGTCATAGATATCTAAAATGTTAAAATCCTAAAAAGTAGATTAATTTGGAACCAACATCAAGCGACTTTTGCCGACTGCAATTACAATCAACTGCCCTGCTTCCTTTCCTGATCTTCATTTTCTTTGCAATATCAGCTTTAGTTACAAGGAAGAGTTAAACTGACTTTAATTTTAACATCCTTTTGCAATGTAATTTTTACTCTTAATTTTGATCCAGTTAAGATTTTATGCACAAAACAAAGAGAGAAATTGCCGTACCATAGCAAGACCCAAGAAAGCATTTCAACGAACATGTTGTTGGCAACAGTAAAAATCCAAAACAATATACCATTGGGATTTTACATTGCTCAAAAGCAAGAGCAACATATAAGATGAAAACAAATTAAGCAAAGGAATTGACTTACTTGTCAGTGCTGGGGACAGAGAGAAAGGGCTGAGAACGTTGAAGACGAAGCAGATTGGCGTGGAGGGAGGGGCGACGATTGAGGTGGTCCAAGAGCGTGGTGATCGTCCCAGATGGAGGTGGTCGAGGTTGTGTTGAAGACGACGCAGATTGGCGTGGAGGGAGCGGCGACGACTGAGGTGGTCCAACAGCGTGGTGATCGTCCCAGATGGAGGTGGTCGAGGTTAGATATCAAAGAGCTGGGATATGGGCAGTAATATTTCTGGCTCGAATCCATTTAAAATTTCAATCTTCAAACAGAAGAAGAAGCTCTGTCATCTCGGAAACACAAGACGCTAGGGGAGAGCTCAATGAGATGGAGCAAACTCATGTTGTTGCTGTACAATGAGATTACGGGAGAAACAGAAATATGTTTTCAATTAAAAGAGAAATAAGGATTAGCCGGTAACAGGTTTTAGTTTTAATAGGAATAAACGGTTAAGATTAAAACACTTAAAATGAATGGTTAATATTTTAAGTGGGTATGGTACCCACAAAAAAACTGTGGGTACTGTAGAATGACCCTATTATATGGTAGTAGTCAATGAAATGTGGCCCATAAAATATAATGCAAGGCTTGTTCAATGTTTGGAATTTTGGTGGTTGTTTGATCTATACTCTGCAAAATATGTTTCCCCACATTTTATTGACTATAGGTATGTTTCCATGCAAAAGATGTAAGAAAAGATAAATTAGGATTGAATATTGAATAAACACCCAATGCAAGATACCTTCTCTTGATGAGAGAGACTATAGAACTCTTACTAACAAGAAAGAATGAGGGGAGAAAAATCTGCAGTTCTGCCAATAAATTTCACCATATGCAAAGTAGTGGAATTTGTTCAATGATACAAATTCGTGCTTAACGTATCCCACCCTGACCATTAGAAGAACTAGTACAATAAAAAGAAATTGATCAACAAACTTTACATTTGACTGCATAAATCTAATGACCAATCCCTTTTTCATAGCCAAATCCAAAAATCTGATTACAAATCCTACTTAACAGAAGCAGAAAAAGGTAATGCCACATCCTCCTTTTCCTCGTAGCCAAACAACCCTCTCTTCCAAAACCCAATCTTCTATCATTGCCTGAGAACTCAATGCCTGGTCAATAGGCACAAGATGCCCAGCTCCTAAAACCACAACATGACTCAAATTCCCCCATTTCTGCACATACCCAGAAAGATCTCCATTCACTCTCCAAACCTTCCTCTTTGCCATCAAAAACTGGCTAAGCCCCTCCCACTTGATTGTCTTAACCCAAGCCTTAGTTGAAACCACACTATCCCTCAAATCAAAATGCCCTTGATACAATAACACCTTGCTCTTCTTCACCAAAAATTCTACCATAAACTTCACACTCTTCATGAAATCATCATGCAAAGCAGCCGCCACATCATTGTTACATACATCGTAAATCATCCAATCCTTCAATCCCAAAGCCTTCTTCACCTCTTTTTTACTTAAAAAAGCAGAAACCATTTCTGTTGTATAAGGTACTTTCTTACTATAATCATGCAAAGTGGACAACCCTGTCATTGCTTGCAGCATTTGCAACACTTTGCTTCTAGCATCTGTTGCCTCTTTCCACTTCCTCATTCTGGTCAGCTTAATTGCCTCCCATTGCACTTTCTCCAACTCACTTTTTTGCCTCTTATTGATCAAACCAGAATAGTAAGCATTGCAGCTGAGAACGAACCTGAATCACCGGGTCTATCACCCGTTCCCTATAGCAACACCACCTAAGTTCACTCTTTTTGACACTGGCAAATTAGCATTTGCTTCAATATATAGTACCCAATCTGCAACATACTTCCCTGCATAGCTCTCACCTGCAAAGTAAACTGGACGAGACTTGAACAACAAGGGGTCTAATTCAATAAACGAAGTGATCACCGCAAAAAGATCTTGGTCTGAAAGTTGGTCTCTTGGGATTTCTTTAGGTGTTGAAGCTATACTAAACCCACTTCCAATCGGATTATCGAGGAAAAGAAGGCCAAATATTGATTCCAAGAACTTTCTTAATGGTTAAATGATTAAATTCCAACTAATCTTTGTGGATGCTCTTTTTTCCACATTTGCCACGTTGCTTGTGAATGGTGATGCTCTTGTATTGTTTATGGGGTGTTGTCCAAAACTCCACACTAGGCTGGTGGTCTCAGTGGCTGATGGTGCACTTCCCAGATTCTGCCATAGTAGTCCAGGTCTGCGGTGCAAGAGACGAGATTTTGTATTGCAGCATGAGAACGCCATACCAAAACCTGAATCACCAAAAGATAGTTTTTTGTGAATAAAGGCTAAACAGAAATATCAGTATGTATCATGTTGAAAGGAACCAAAATCAAGGAAAATGATTTGCAATATTTAAACCACCCATAATTTAAAGAAGGAAAATATTTTAGTAGATTTATAGAAATCATAAAACTTCCCTTTTGTGACCACTTCTGCGGTGAAATGATGTCTGCCACGCCAAGTTCACTCCAATGAAATTATAAAAGACTTAGAGGAGTTTGATTATTGGGAGAGAGTTAGCTCCAGGAAACGTGCATGACAAGGATTGTAAGAGAGGTTTCTTTATACAAGAGAGTGAAAAATAGGCTTTTGTGATAGTATTTCTGAGTTATGCCGAAAAACGAGTTGGCAGACTACTGTGTAGTTATGAATGGAGAGAGATAGGTTTTGAATCTAAAGGTTGAAGATGAAACTTCAGTGAGTGTTTCTTCTCTTAGAGTGTTTCTGTAGAGAGTAATGGAGTTGTGATTTTCAGATTTCTCTAACCCCTTTCATGGTCTAAGTTTCTCCCTTTTATAGTGGGATCAAATGTTCTTAGAGGTTAGGGATAATCCCTGACCTCATTTAATCTATGGGATACTTGGAAGCTTGAAACCATTTTTGGTGGGTCAGGAAAAAGGGTTCACCTGAAAACCATTCTTATTACCTAAGGTTATTAGAGGTTAAACCTCGTCAGAGGGCTCACTCACATGGTGGTGGAGATATGTGAATTTAATACTGACGAGATGGTTCAGTGGGTTGGTTGAACAACGTTTCCTAAGTTTTAGGTGAGGCTTACCGTAACTTGTATCTCAGTAGATAATGCTGGTTTCACGGCAGACCATCAACCTTTGAGAGTTAACTCCCCTATCCAAACCAAAACTCCCTAACTTTAATGATGATAAACAAGACCACCATGATGGGCCATGGTGGTTACTGCCCTTGGTTTGCATGGAACCAAATCTAATCCTGTTTTGATGGAAAAAATGAGAAAAAAGAATTCCATTTTCCTAAGTTTCTGCTGTGTTTGTTGCTTGACAAGTCTGCTGTGTAGAAGGAGTGGCAACTGCCTCTGTTCAGGTTGCCTTCAAGTTGCCTTTTTGCCTTTGGCTGGTCTCTTTTTGGGATCTGCCGCTTTCTTTATCTGCCGTTTGGCACATCTGCCGTGAGAAAAGAGTAACGGCCACCAAAGGAGGCTACCTTTCCTTTCTTGCGTTACCTCTAGGCTTCCTTTCTACTTGGGTTACCGTTCCTCTTTGGTGAATCTGCCGCTGCCCATTTCTTGTCTGCCTTCAGAATGAACAATCGGATTATCCGCCGTCTAGGGGATGAGGTAACCTCAAATTTGCTTTAGAATTTTGCCTTGGGTCTTCTGAATTCCAGCTTATTCTATTCTTTTGAGGGATGATGTAATGGCCCCACTTGTGAGGGATGAGATTATCCTTTGGCGTTTAAATCTGAGCTCTTCCTTGGGCTCTTGTAGGCTGGTCCCATTGTGTCTAATTTACAGCAGATTACCCATGACTTCTGGGCTTTACAGCAGATTGCCTTTCTCTGGAATGACTCAATGTTCTCTGGGCCCATTGTGGGTTGCTCTATCTTGGGCTTTTCTTGCGTTGCACCATTACTTGCCCTTTTTGGGCTCACGGCAGATGGTCCCAACGGGCCCTTTCTATCTGCCATAGTTTGGTAAAAAAGTGGGCATCTACAAGCTTATAACATTAATGTATCATGTACCATACTTATTATAAGAGGGTATATACTCACACGTGAAAGGGAGTGTTAAAATAGTGGTTAAATAATTAAATTTACGATTTCCTAATAGCATCAGCTTTTGGGAGAATCGGAAATTTATACCTGTGTTTGGTTCAAGTGCAAAGGTTTCAGAGCTGGACGTCTTTTGAGATGTCACACGCCAAGGGCCAAGCTCGAAGAAGTTGCCAACCATGGAGGAGCAGCCAGGGCCACCCTGGAGCCATATGATAAGTGGGGTTTGAAAGAGCGGTGAGATGGGGTTCTGAGCTTCATAGAAGGCATAAAAAATGGAAGAAGTGGTGGATGGATTGACTGAGAGGTAGCCTGTTTTGGTGGGGAGGGCTTGAGTGGGAAAGAGAGGGGTTGGAGTTGGTGATAACAAGGTTGGAATGTGGTGAAGGAAGGAGATGAGGACGAGGAGGAAGGTGATGAGAAGGAGGAGCTTGAGGAAGTTGCATCTTCTTGACTTCATTAGAATAATTAACCACAAGCTACAATAATATGTCATCAACTTCTTAGTTTCATTTCTTTTTTTAATAACAACTTCTTAGTTTCATGGTTACGAGAAGTGGAGAAACAACATTCTATTTCATTGGATAACTATTAACTACTCTGCTATATCATATGATGAATGTCAACGAACTATAGTTTATAATAAGAAAGTATATTAGATGATGGTTGTCAATAAACTATAGTTTATAGATGCAAGACAAGTTTTGTCAAAAAAAAAATAGATGCAAGACAAGTTATTTGTAATGGAAATTTGGTTTGTTTAATCATACTTAATTTCCTTGTATGCTTTTCTAGGCATTTCAATTTATATGATATGGTTTCACTTAATAAATTTATGGTGGGATCTACTATTATTGTGAAAGGAGGGAGTACACAGTTCCCGAAGTACTAATCTAGAACCTATGACTCTTGGATTTCACTTGCTCATTTGATACGAAATTGATAAAAAATAAAATAAAAAAATCAACGTAGGAAATAATTTGAATCAAGATTCTATGTGCTATCAAATAGGCTCTCTTCATATTGGAAATGGAGAAGATCTCTTTCTTTGTAAAACAATGTAAACAATAAAAAAAAATTCTAGATGTCTGGCCTTAGTCTTCCATTTCTTTCCCATGGTTGCAATTCCTTTTTCCCTGTCACAACTTTTTCACTTTTTTACTTTTTGCTGTTGTTTTATTAAATAATAACAGGGCCAGTTACCCAATTTCCACTCATAATAGGTTAAAATAAGGGAAAATGTCTATGAAAAGATCAAAAGACCACAAATATTTAAAAGAAAGAGTGACCGGCACGATCAAAAATGATTTACAATTAAGAAATAGGACTCGGTCTGTTCATACATAAAAATATGATATTTTATGTGTCATTTGATGATCTTCATTGGAAGGTAATAAGGACTTCACATTTAAAAAAGAGCTACCAGTTGGTTCTTATGAAAGGATGTAACCCAATATTTCAAATTGTAATAGAGTAGGTACTATATCCATCTCAGACCATCCAACCTCGATCCTTTTGGTAGAAGATAGAGATGGTTAAAGGCTTATCTATTTTGCCTACGTTTTGTCTTCGTTGTTTATTGCTTCTTTGTTTCATCAATAAAAATTTTTATTTAGGAAAATTTAAAAAGTTGAAATGGTGTTCTACTGTTCTTCAACACACTATTATTAATACTTTTATGAAAATAAAAAAAACACACACACACTATTATTAATACGTCTTATTGCTAAGCCTTTGGCACACTAATAAAATTGTTTAAGAAAGTGCCCATATATAAATTATGATATCATTAGATAGAAGGTACAAAATTAGACTGGATTTTTCTTTTTTCAAATTTCAAATTGTATGATTTGAAATTGTGATTTTTTTTTTCATAATAATTACTTCCTTAAAAAAAAAAATTTGTTTCCTGTTTTTTTTTGGGATGTTTCAAAATGCATATCCACTTTCTAAAAAATTTAATGTTCTTACTTCTTCAATTTTTTATATTACCCTTACTTTTGTTTATAAAATGATCATATGTAATAAACTAATAATATAGTTAATATTTGGATTTTACACCCCATGCTTATACCATGTATTTCACATTACATATCATACAACAGATTTATACCCTATAGCTCACTATAAGTACATTAAAATTATTATCATAATTTTAAAGTTTAAACTCTATTACAAGAGCCAGGTGAAACTCTATTACTAAAGTTTCAAAAAGTTTAATGTACTACTTTAATTAAAACTCAATTATTGAAAATTTTCAAGAAATTTGAAGGAAATTTTATTTATATTAATTTAATAATTTATCATGATTAAACAAAAAAAAACTAAAAGTACAATTGACCAAAACCCTCTAAACTTTTATGTTGTTATAATAAAACTCCTTTAACTTTTCTTTTGCCAATTTAGTACATAAAAATTTGGTACGGTAGTAAACAAACCCATTCGGTCCATTTTATGTCTATTTTAACTTCTTCTTCTTCTTTTGTTCCAAATCATTAAAAAAACGAAGAGAAAAAAAAGGTAATGATTTCCATATGAGTGTTTGCCTTTTTGGTATTAAATTTCTCGTGCAAAATTTAACGGAATGGTAACAGGATTTTTTATTGTCACACTAATTAAAATTTTGAATTTAAATTAATGGCTAAATTAAAAATTACACGCTTTAAATTTTCCGTTAAAATTTGTTAAGCCTATGTTAGTTTTAGATTAAATACTAAATAACTAACCCGGTTAAACCAAAAACCCATACCCATACCCATCAAACTATACCGATTAAACAAAAAAAAAATCCATTACAGTAAACCCATACCCATAAACAAACCGCCTGGATTCCAGAAAGAAAGAGAGATCGCCGAGTGAGAGAAAGAGGAAGAAGAAGAAGGAGGACTGGGAGTGGGAGGCCTTGACCAGAAGGAGGATTGGGATTGGAATCGGAGGTGCTGGTCCCCACTGGTAATGGTAATGGCACTGGATTTTCTTCTACTTCAAATCCCAACACTAGGATTTTCTTCTACTTCAAATCCCAACACTAGGATTTATATAATACTGGTAGTGAAGAAGGTAACTAGGTAAGGTTAATAAAGCAGTGGGATATGAGTTAGCACCTGAATTCTTCATGCACATCAAGTGTTTGATTAAATGTCTGACTGATGACTGTTTAGACTTTTTTGCTTTCAGGGACGATTTGTGCATAATCAATGATGGGGCTATACAATGGGTTCAAAGAGATTCTGAAGATTCAAAAGTTCCGGAGAATTGTGTCCTATACTGGATTCTACTGCTTTGTAACGGTTGTGAGCTATGCTTATACTAGTAATACGTGAGTCTAGTACCATTTCAAGCTCTTGTGTATTGCTAAAACATAATGCTCATGTTGTTAATGGCCCTTTTTTATATGTGGGTTTGTGTGGTTGTTGCAGAACGAGAGCTGGGTATTCTAGAGCTGACCAATTCTATGCGTCTTACCCTGCTGGAACCGAGCTCTTGACTGACACTGCTAAGGTTTGTGAAAATAATGTGATCTCTGATTTGTATTTTGTTGTTTTTGGATGTGAGTTATGGTTTTTTTTTTTTTTGGTATTGAAATTACATTGTTCTTTGATATGATATGGTTGTTTTGCTATTTGTTGGTGGTTATATTTGAGTTTGTGATTTGTTGGTAGTTATATAAAGCTGCACTTGGCAATTGCTTTGAAACGGAAGAGTGGGGTCCAATCGAGTTCTGCATCATGGAGAAACACTTTGAGCGTCAAGGGAAATCGCCGTACGCATATCATGCAGTAAGTGCTGGAATGCTGCTCATTGCATATACATGGTTTTTGTATCTCTATGATATGAATTCACTCAGTTTTGTTTGTTAATGAAAGCTGATTGATGAATAACGTATAATGACTTTTTTCCTTGTGCAAATTTGTTACTTTTTTTTCCCTAGTTTCCATCATTTTTACATTAATCGGGCTATTATATATGTTGGACCCACTGAACCTAAAATTGATGCTTAAAGATGTAGATTGATGAACTCTTGAAAATGTTGTTATACTATTTAGTTGTATTGTATGCTGGTTCTCATTTTCTTTAGTGATCCTGTTGTGGCAAAAATAGTATTATACCTTCAATTGATAAGTAAAAGTTTAACTTAGTCATTGAAGTTTGTGATCATAGTCAATTAGCTCTTAAGTAAATGACTTCCTATAAATTGTGGGCTATTCTTATAGCTAGAATGGCATCTGATGCTCCTGAAATTATCATTGGGGGGTAAAGTTTGTGTGACAGGGTGCCGAAGATGAGCTTTTGCAATAAGACTAACTGAGAATGATTCCAGGAATACTTGGGTTTGAAACTCTAGGTGAGGCTTGTGGTATTGGCTGCAAAGCTGCAAACAGACAAATAATTAAGGACTCACATGCTACTATGCATCATACAATGCAAGGACCAACTTGCATACCCATGCTAGATTTAGTTAAAACTTGCTAAAAATCTTTCATATAGGAAACAAGTTGTAGTATCTTGAAAGATTTCATTGTATACTTCTAGGTGAGAATGCTATGCTGATGTAGAAACTCTCTTTTATAAAGTGTTTTTTTTTTTTTTTTTCTTCTTCAGTCCAGATATTTAACTGATGTCTTCCTAGTGTTTCCATTTCCCATTTCCACATAACCTACTTCTGAAGTTCAATTGCCTGTCACTTGTTAGTTTCTGTAGGATGCATATGTTGACTGATGCTTTGGGTTAAAGTTTATATGTTCCCATCCTAGTGAGGGGCAAACTTAAAACGTTGATATTTTAACTAATTAAGTTCTTAAGCGTAAGGTTGTACATGTAGAGTGGTGAATGTTTGACTAACAATATCTATTCAATTGGCCCCAAGTGAAATATGAGCCTGAAAGAAACATAAACATCAGAAAAGAATTTTCATGGATCCATTTCCAGGGAAATTAGCAGTTCCACTCATCTGAGGGGTGGCATTCTTCATATTGAGCAGTTTTTTCCTGCAATTGCAAAAACAATGACATCTAAAGCTTGTTGCTACCATGGTTTGGGAGTTACGGACCCATCACGAATTAATGTACACCTTTATTGTATCCTCACTAACCTGCCTTTTCAAAAGAAATAATAATCAAGGGTTTTTATAATGTATCTGGGCTCTGACCTGGAAAAGCGAAAGATCTGCAACACTCTTACCAAAAATGTTAATGATTGTTAAGCTTGCTTACTTTGATAGTTTCATTGCTAACATTAGAAAGTCAAGGTTAATTTATAACGTCTGCATGGACTGAAACTCAATCACTTATCACTGTAGTGCTCTCTAACTTTTCCATTTTATTTCATGCTTACAGCAATACATGGCACACCTTCTCTCTCATGGACAACTTGACGGAAGTGGCTAAAAGGGAAATGCTCATGCCTTACCTTCAAAATTATCTGATGCCAATCAAGTGGAAGAAACCCAATGAAGATAGTTAGTAGAGAAATTTGTGACGGCCTTCCTCTATCCATATTTTGTTATATAATAAGAACTGCTTCTAAACAGTTTCAGTTATATCTCAATGTAATATGGAATGCCATTTAGCAGCACCAAAAAAAATATCTGTACCACAGGTTATTATACTTTCTCATTTATCTTGTTGCATCAGACATTTAAAATCACCAACATTCATTGTTATGGTCAAGTTTCTATTGTTGGTACTTTTTATTGCTCTAGCAAGATACGTGGCAACCGGTTCAGTACACCATTTATTCATGGTTTATTACAAACCATGGTAGAAGTTTATATACAAAACCAATGTATATATGCTAATGATGAAAAAAATTGATTTGCCTGCGGTACAGCTATTATGTTTATGATTTCATTATCAGCAAACTATTCTAAGGAATTATCGTATTTTAGGGTCACCTGAAAGCCCCTCTGTCATGTGACTCGTGTCCTAATATTAGGTTCACAAGATTGTTGATCTTTCACCATTCTCGGATCGAGAGGCAATGTGGTATGTTAAAGTTATTGAGGCATATAAACATTGATGGAAAAATATTTGCATGAGCAAATAAGAAGGTTGGCTGAATCGAGAAAAGACATTTTTGACACAAAATTAAAAATATGAAGATTAAAATGAAAAATGTCAAAGGATAAGGATCATTTTGAATAGGGCAAATATTGAATATTAATTAAATGAGTAATTAAACCTAGTATTTTCTCATGCCTGACTTGTTTGTCCTTGAATGTTAACTATCAAAAGGTCAATTGTTATCAACAACAACACAAGTGCAGCAAAGATCACCTAAAAGCATATCATATGATTCCGAGCATACTTTTATATATATATATATATATATATATATATATAATATAATATTAAATCTAAATCATACAACTAAACCATATAAAAATAAGTAAAACTTAGGTACATTCCTTAGGTCAAGTACATTAAGTTCCTAGTTGAATTCAAATACATTGAATTTAAATATTCTTGAAAAAGATAACATTGTTTGTATTTCATTAGTTAATACAACTAAATATTTGAATTCAATTAGGGAACTTAAAGTACTTAACTTAAGAAACTATATGTAAGTTTTACCCTAATCATTAATAGACCACGCTTGTGGTCAAGTACAATGAAACTAAACAGTTGCATACATCAAAACGACATAATTCCATTAATTCAAGTCTTAAATCGCAAAGTTCCACCCAAAACAAAATTCATAATTTATTTCTGCAGTTTAAGAACCTATATTATTCTAGAAGACAATATCAACCGCAAATATCTAACAAGTGAAAGTGATAATACAATTCCAAGCTCACTAATAAGCTTCATAAACTTTAAATAACAGAAACTTCGTTATGCCAAACACACATGATGCATGGAAACTAAAATCTTACCCATCCTCTTTAGATTTGCTATCCTCCACCTTTTTCATCCTCCCATCGATTCTCCTCTCAATCCTCTCATTCATACACCCAACGCACAAAGCCAATTCATTGTCTATAAATTAAAGTGCTTATTCATTGTCAAATACACAATTTTGTAGAAATACTCTTTAAAGGGATTATCAAAATTTGCTTTCTGTAATTGGTTACTTTGTTGTATCCTATAGGTGAATTGCCTTAACCCGGAAGTAAAAATCTTTGAAAGTGGGAGCAATTATCACCTTAAAGATAGTGTTATCACGCCTCAAAGTCGCATCATTTTTTCTGATCTTCCCAAATTCCCCAACAATTTTAAGGTGATAATTTATTGGTCAGAAAAAAAATAACGACACAATGAATCAAAGAGGGCAAGGAACAGAGGTAGTGGTATGAACATGTTGGAATCCTCTGACCCAAGAATCAAAACCATGTAAGAGAATTCGATCCTCTATTTCAATGCTGCCGCTAAATTCCCAATAGATTTCATTGAATTCGACGTTCAGGTATTCTTCTAAATGTTCTTGTTTGATTTCCCTGAAGTCTTATAAGTTATAATGTTATGTTAAAGGGAAGACATGAACTTTTTGGGATGTTACGAGTTTGGGTCGAATTGGGTGTTGTAGGATACCAAATTCCAAGTTTTATAATATATGGAATGATACTGTGGGCATGTGGTCAAATCTATGGTATTGTTATAATGATACTGATTATTGCATGAAAATGAGTGAAATGTTTTTCATTTGATTCTGATCAATCATTGTCTTTATTAACTCTTATAATATTCGTTATATGAGAATTTGGGTTAATGAACATGGTGTCATATGGTTACCGTAAAGTGGTTGGGACATGGTTACCCAAGTATATATATACATATGTTATGTATAATGTGGAAAGAAAAGTTATGTGCATCAATCTTGGATACTTGTGTACTGCTTGTGTGGGAATAATGCAGATTGTTATTCATGTGAGAATGAATACTGCGGTTCAAGGCAAGTCCAGGCCATCCAAGGATGCTTGAAATCTGCAAAGGAAGAGAGAATAGGCTGAAAATTATTGAGACTACACGGTAAGTTACAAAGTTTTACAGTGCTCTAATTAATTACTTGATTTTTGACACATGATATTGTAATAATACTTGTTTGTAGTATTATTATCTTTAGCATATATGGTGAGTGATGATAATTACATTAATTTGTACATGGTAAAATAAAATGTAATGTACATATGTGAATTAACTCACCATACTCTCCCATGATAAAACCTAGTGAATCTGATGCCTAAAATGTAACCACAAAAATCCAAGAAAAATGGAAGGGTTATAAGTGCATGATCCCACTTGATTGCATGTAAAGAGAATTTATATGGAAGTGACTGAATTGAAAAATGTGTCCATGAGCGCATGATTTCAGTTTGAATATGCACTATGACAAGCATTGTGGTGGAATCATTTTGATTGATTTGCTACATGCTAAATGTGAGCATGTAGCAAAGTTTTTAAACTCGAATTCACAAATTCATTGAACATTTTTGGAAATGATTTGGTGAGGGGTTAATACTAAAGAAAAGTGAATGTGATAGTTGTAAATTTGAACTTTGATTATTTCAAAGTGTGGGGGTTTCCATATAAGCTATGGAATGTTAAAACCCAAAAATATGGGGTATTGAGATCCAAGTGTGTGGTGATCTTTAAAAGAGTTTCAGGCTCAGAAAGAGATTAAGCTAAGACTCTAAAGATGTGTTTGTGGATCAGGTTGAGAATCTTAAAGTTTTGGTGACTTAAGTGTGATATATTGGAATCAAGAGATGAATTTATTGGGGGTTAAATTCTATGATTCTAGAAATGTCTCAGAACCTAGTCAAACACTAATCTTGTCTATAATGCAATAATTTCTATTTGTGATAATAAGAAAATAGAAATGAGTTCACGAAGTGAACAACGAAAGAGTCAAAATATTGAAAGTGACTTGGTCTCAATTTTTATATACCTCTTATATGCTTTCTATGAGTTATGATCTTGAAATGAAATATGATTTTATAAACCCATGAGTTTGCATTTCCTAAAATCATAAGAAAGTTTATAGTTATTGGAAATAGAAATTAAGGTGAAGTAACATAGTGTGTAAAGTATGCAAGTTCTCATTGAGATTGAGATGATACTTTTCATTGTGTATGAAATGAAGCTTCTTGGTTTAATACTTTTCAAAAGTACAAAGAAGCTAACTCACCTTTGTTCCAATCTAAAAGTTAGTGAAGTTATTGAAAGCATGACTTGAGTATGCTAGTGGAATTATAGCATGATGTGTCATGTGTTATACTATATGTATATGACTTTAATATAGACTTTCAAAGTTTTGTAAACAAACTTAAGATCATTAGAAAGCATTGCATCATTGGATATCCAGAGTAAATAGGATATCAATAATGGTTATTATTGTAAGTGATAAAATCCATGTTAAGTTGGATATTCACTTTTGATGGAAGAGCCAGTTAATAGGCATGGAAGAAACGAAGTGAGTTTCTTAATCCATCATAAAGATTGTATGGTTGGCAACGAGCAAGGGAAAAGAATAACTTGAGATGTTATAAAAGAGATGTGGCCACATCCAATGATAGTTATATCTTGCACCGTAAGATTGAAGCCACCATAATTTGCGAAATGAGAAGTCTAGACATTTGAGTCTAAGATTTGAGTACGTAAGACGATAAATAGTTGGTTGAGCTCATAACTATTTTTACGTAAAATCAAGTGACAACTTGATAAAATTCTTTTACCTAAGGTGTCTCGAGAAATATTGGGTGAAAGGAATATCTAGTGGAATGGGTTTGAAACCTTTTGTATAAAAGTCACCTGTAATGGGAACCCAACTTTATATTATTGAATAAATAATTTTAAGGTTTAATGGATAACAACAAGTTACAGTTATGTGACTGGGATAGCACTGAAGCATGTATGTTTTATTATGATAAACCCGTTCTAGGATATTCAGTGCAGACTGTTACGGTAATTTGAGGATGAGTGTTTACTCTTAATGAAGTTCATGTTGTTTTTAAATGTCTAAAGTAACAGGGACATGAAAAGGAACTTCACCTATATGAACATAAGAAGTGGAATAACTTCTGATAAAAGTTTAAGGTTTACTTTTGGAAATGTTCATGAAATGCCAGGATGGAGCACTTGGTTATGTGAAATTTTATTTTGTGAGTTTATTCGCTGAAATTGGATGGATTCATGTGTGTGGTATTTTCCGTTTCTGACACAAAAAGTCTTGGTTTAAGCTGAGGCCACCATTGACTTTGTCAAAAATTTGAGATGCTTACACTAATTGAGGTTTAAATCGAGAGATACCTTCTTGTATGCATGATGAAATCAGTATTTGACTAAACATTTCATATCACTAAGTGGGGGATTGTTGTATATTTGTTATACATATAGTGATATAGAAGTGAGTTTATGTTTTAAGGCATTAGTGACACATTTGGCATTTGGACACGTGGCACATGCACGTGTAATTCTGATGCAGAAAATAACTAACTTATGGAAGTTATTTTCTGATGTAGAAAATAACTAACTCATGAAAGTTATTTTTGAAAGGTCATATTGTTCTAGAATGATGGAAGTTATTTTCTGAAAGGTTATATTGTTTCAGAATGGTGTCTATTCATTGTCTATAAATTAAAGTGCCTATTCATTGTCAAATATACAATTTTGTAGAAATACTCTTTAAAGTGATTATCGAAATTTGCTTTCTGTAATTGGTTACTTTGTTGTATCCTGGAGGTGAATTGTCTTAACTCGGAAGCAAAATTCTTTGAGAGTAGGGATAATTATCACCTTAAACATAGTGTTATCACGCTTCAAAGTCACATCATTTTTTCTGATCTTTCCAAATTCCCCAACACCGGGCACAGTTAAGGCAGCAGCGGAGCTCACGGTGGCCACTAGTACTGCTATCACCGAAAGCAAGTTGACACTGTCCTTGATTACCTCATGTTCCTTTGAAAAAATCGAGGTAAAGCTCTTTGAGTTTGCACTTATGGATATTCCAGCTGACCCCAAGGCCCAAAGTGTCCATAACTGCATGGAAAATTGATATTTTAAGATCTACCAACCCCTCCCAACTCACAAAAGAATATCTTTATTTTATCCAAGGTTTTCTAAAAACATTACACTAGAAACAATACCTTTCTAAATGACTGTTGACTCCCCCCATTTTCAACAATATCAACAGCATTCAAGCCTTCATTGTTTCTGAGATTTACATCAACTCTCTTTTTCCATGTGAGAGAAACTATAACGTCAGGATGCAAGTTCATTGATGCCAAATGCAAAGCTGTATTTGCATTCTTGTCTTTTGTCAAGATTTAGATTTCTTTGTCCTAGTATGTACTTCACCACACTGTTTCTTCCACTCTTAGCTGCAACATGAAGAATATTTTGGCCCTGTTGATGCATTCTGTTAAATCATTCCACTGCCCTTCTTGCAACTGTTGTTCAAGCAACATCTTGGCTATCTCAACATGGCCCTTTTTGCATGCAATGCATGTGGATAGGAAGGTCACCCTTTACTCCTTTCAAGGAAACTTTGTGTAAATTTTTCTAATAGAAACTGAGTTCCCTCAAAATAACGTGTAGATACTGCAAAATGCAGTGGTGTCTTCCCCTTTGAAGTAAAATATAAGTTCTTTCAAGAAGAAACAAGATTTTTGTTCAAAAAGTTGAATTTGCAGGACAAACTAGGATTACTTTTTTTTTTTTGGCAACAATAATAGCAATAAAATAAATTTCCACTACACATAATCCCATGGATGCTTTACAAAGGCTAGGTGCATAAAAAATCATGTCATGAATAGGAAGTGGACATGCCACACTATGCCCTTCTTCCTGAATTTGGGGAAGAACACAGTGCCTCATACTTTATCATAATTCATGACCAATAGTGAAGAAAATAGGTAAGGCATCAGGTACTGAGATCCATAATAAGGCACAACTAGTGTTTAGTTGTTTTAACAGGTGATGATAGTCCTTTCCAACAAGCACCTGTTATGGGAACATTCCACGTACATAGTACACTCATTACATGTATATAGATATATAATATATATATATATATATATATATATATATATATATATATATATAATATATATTATGGGAACACAGAACATTATATCATTGGAAGCTGAGACCAGGGCCCTCACCACCACATGACATCTACAATAGGCTTCCTTATTTTTACAACAGATTCACTCACATATAAACATGCATGCACACACCCATCATCATCAACATTAATAGTAGTAGTAATAACAATACCTAGGATACATGAAGCTACTCTGATCAGCACCTTGCAGGTACTCCCCCAGCATTTGCGGATGATACTCTAAAATCTGTATGCTTTGAGATTTACAACATAGGTAGATGGAAAGGAAGGAGAAGACCACCAAATCAAAATACAAAAAACAACACCACTGAGCTCTATCACCACTGTGGTCATACCTCTCCATAAATTAGCTCCCTTACATCATCTTTTGTCAATTTCCTCCTTTCAAAATCAAACTCAAGTTTTGAAATGGGTGGCCTAGATGGTTCATGGTCCACATGGCCTAGATGGAAGAATCCAGGCGACTAGATTAATTATACAGAATTAGGCAGAGTATCCATCATAGTTTTTAATGAGAATCTAGGCGCCTAGACCCAATCTGGGCGACTAGTTTTGCGAGATTCTAGATTTCTAAAAGCTAAATTTGTGTTTTAAAGTCCGAAACAACTTTAAGACCCATTTGACTTGAAATTTTGAAGTGCCAATTGGAGGATATAATGAGACCAAATTTTCAGAAAATATTTTCTGGGTTAACTTGAATATTCATGTGTAAACTCGAATGTTCATACTATTTTCTAGAAGATGTGGACAATATTGTTCACACTTTTTGGTTTCACTTGAATGTTCATGCGTATACTCGAATGTTCATACTATTTTCCAAAAAGTGTGGACAATATTGTCAGTACTTAAATAATAATTGTCCATACTATTTTCCACACTTAAATAATAATTGTCCACACTTTCTAGGTTCACTTGAATGTTCATACGTAAACTTGAATGTTCATACTATTTTCCAGAAGGTGTGGACAATATTGTCCATACTTAAATATAATTGTCCACACTTTCTGGGTTCTCTTGAATGTTCATGTGTAGACTCAAATCAATATTGTTCATACTTAAATAATAATTGTTCACACTTTCTAGGTTCACTTGAATGTTCATGCGTAAACTCGAATGTTCATACTATTTTCCAGAAAATGTGGACAATATTGTCCATACTTAAATATAATTGTCCACACTTTCTGGGTTCTCTTGAATGTTCATGTGTAGACTCAAATGTTCATACTATTTTCCAGAAAGTGTGGACATCGTTGTCCATAATTTCATGTTTTTGTCCACATTTTCTGGAAATTTGTATTAACATTTGAACATGTTCATACTATTTGGTCATTTTTCATGGCAACTATTCAACATGTTCAAATATAATTGTACATAATTTCTGGAAAATATAATTGTCCACAATTTCTGCAAAATAATATTATAGTTCTATCTTTGTAACAATTTTATTATTTTTAATCTCAACCAACCAAAATCACTTCAAAATTAAAAAAACCAAACTTTATTATTTCCAATCTCAACCAAAATCAATCAAACCCTCACAAATATTAAACCCAACAAGTTTTATTTCCAAATACAATCAAACCCACAACTTCAAACATCAAATCTTCCATTCGACAAACCATTCCCAAACCCAAATAAAACCCAAATATTTAAATATCAAAAGGTCTCTCTGTGAAACCATTCCCCTGCCAAAAGAAATTAACTCTTTCAAACATCAAACCCACACCCACACCCACACCCACACCTTCAAACATCAAGCCATGCCTTTATGAGAAGAGAGCTTCGAAGGAGCAGAACTTCAATGGAGGAAAAAGTTTCGAGGGAGAGAGAGTTGAAGGGAGAGAGTGAAAGTTTGACTAAAATAGGTGAAATCAATCCATACCTTCATAAGGAGAGAGCTTCGGAGGAGCAGAAATTCAATGGAGGAGGAGAAAACTTGGGGGAGAGAGAGTTGAAGGGAGAGAGTGAAAGTTTGACTCAAATAGATGTATTTGGATACAAGGATAGTGGAACTTGGAATAACTAATTAGGAATAACCAGTTTATCTTTAGTGGTGGTGTGAAATAAAACTTTGACACCACGGTGTCAAAGAATCATTTCCCTTTTCTCTCTCAATTAACAAATCAAACGATAATATTTGTTTTTATCATCTACTTTTCCACTCTCTGCCAAACACACGTGATGGAAGCTAAAATGTTATCCATCCTCCCTCTCTAGATTTGCTAGCCTCCACATTTTTCATCCTCTCAGCGATCCTCATCTCATGCATCTCATTCATACACCCAACGCAGAGAGCCAAATAGTTGGGGAATTTGTTTGCTGACTGAGACTCTTCCTGCTTGTCTTTAGATTTGCTAGCCTCCACATTTTTCATCCTCTCAGCAATCCTGATCTCTGTCATCTCATTCATACACCTAACGCACAGAGCCAAATAGCTGGGGGATTTGTTTGCTGACTGAGACTCTTCCTGCTTGTCTTTACCATAACTTTCTGTGTATAGAAGCATAATAGGAATGGCGTAGTAGGAAATGCAACGGCACACAGGATGGGGATTCCAAAATGGGAACCACCACAAAAAGTTAAGTGTGAAGAGAGAGCCAAGGAGGAAGAGCCCCAAGAGCAGAACTAAATACCAAAGCCAATGAATTTTGCTCACGACCAAACATACAGCGAAAATGAATGCCGAGGACAATGCGAAGAGAGCTACTAGCAGAAAAATTAAAGCGTGTTTAAGGGTTTCGGCTATTATGTCACGTAATTGTGACCATAAGAGGATGAAAGAACCAATAATGGAGAAAGACATAGCTATGGTATCACAGATAATGAAAACCTGGAACATCCACTGATCTGCCAAGGTTGCCATGCCTTGGCCTGCAGAATCAGAGCTGTTAAAACCACCGGGGACAGTTAAGCCAGCAGTGAAGCTCACAGTGGCCACTAGTACTCCTACCACTGAAAGCAAGTTGATATATTCCATGATTCCATCTTGTTCCCCAGAATAACGCGAGCAAATTTTCTTTCTGTTTTCATCCATGGGTGTTCCAGCTGATCCCAAGGCCCAAGCTGTCAATAACTGCATTGAAAATTGAACTATGAGACTTCTGTTAAAAATAAAATTATTTCTAAAAAACAATAAACTTTTTATTAAGACTTGAGAGAGATAGCATAAATTATATATATTCAATAAAGAAACCGAGCTTGTACTTATTTCTTGTCATATTAACTAATTAAAGCTATGGGATAATAAATTATATAATATAGTGCCTAGATATATATGGACAAATGTTGCAAAGCGTCATCTACCCGATGCAATTACCACTAAGAGGCCATACCTTTCTATATGACTTCTTACTCCTCTGCTTTACAACAATATCAACAGCATCCAAGCCTTCATAGTTTCTAAGCTCTACATTACCTTTCTTTTTCCTTGTGAGGGAAACTATAACGTCAGGATGCAAGTTCATTGATGCCAAATGCAAAGCTGTATTTCCATTCTTGTCTTTTGAGTTCAAAAGTATGTCAAGATCTAGATCTTTTTTTCCTAGTATGTACTTCACCACACTGTTTCTTCCACTCTTAGCTGCAACATGAAGAATATTTTGGCCCTGTGCATTGATGCATTCTGTGATGCTTTCTGTTAAATGATCATTCCACTGCTCTTCTTTCGACTGTTGTTCAAGCAACATCTTGACTATCTCATCATGGCCCTTTTTGCATGCAATGTGGATAGGAAGGTCACCCTTTGTACTCCTTTCAAGGAAACTTTGTCTAAATTTTTCTAATAGAAACTGAGTTCCCTCAAAATGACATGTAGATACTGAAAATGCAGTGGAGTCTTCCCCTTTTTGTCTCTTATGTTGAATAACTCTCGCTTTTTGTTGAATATTTCTTCTAAAATATCTAAATTCAAAAACCAATAATTTTAAGAAGTGAATGAAATTAAAACAATAAATAAAATAAAGTTGCATCTAAATTGATGAAAGAGAAGCTAGTAGTACCTTTTCTTTTTCTCAAGATGGCAACATAAACCGGTAACTCTTCTCGAGGCCTTTCTTCTAAGTCACCATTCAATTTTGTAGCTTGTAACAAAAGCTGACGAATATCTTTATAGTCCGTTTCAATGGCGAGAAAAAATGGAGATTGACCTTCCTTGTTCAAAGAGTATAATGCTTCTAGATTTACTGAAAGCAAATAATTGATCACCTCATTAGAATGACCAGTTCTGACAGCCTCATGAAGGGCAGTATTTCCGATGTGATTTTTCATTTGAAATAACTTCTTATGATCACAAGCCGAACTAGGCCCTTCTGAAGAGCCTCCATGCTTTTGTTCCCCAAATCTAAATGTGTCTGCAAGGGCTTCAATTATTTTAATCTTTTTAGCTTTAAGAGCAACATGAAGTATAGTATCACCTATGAAGTTTTGCTTGGTGAGAAGGTGAGGAAAGTGATTAGTAATGAGTTTAAATATCTCTATGCTTTCAAACTTTGCTGCCTCGTGAAGCAATGAATTTCCTGACGAGCTCACTTGATGAGCAAAGATAGTACACAGACAAAACCCTACTGAAACTTGTTCCAACTTACCAATGAAATCATTGACATCATCTTTTGCTACTGCTTTTTTCCAAGCAGGATCCATCATGGTGGGATGTGTGGGTTGATGGAGGTCGGTTTGTGTGTGTTTTTTATTTTTACAACATTGTGCCTTTAATTTTTCAAACCTCTCGTTGTTTCTTTCTCAAACCTCTCATTGTTTCTTCTCTGCATCCAGTCATCATGTTCTTTCATGCTTATCTCAACAGCCATTAGATAAACCAGCGAGCGTCTGACCAAGAGATTGTTCAAGTCTTCAAAAAGAACTGTAAAGAAAGAAAATCAAGATTCTAGCTACATCACATTGCTCAATCTTGAATATATGGAGTACATGAGAATTTAAAAAATTAATATTTAATGATCCGTGAGAATGGTAAGTATGGGAGATAAGCACAAAAGGAGTGTGTTGGGATAGTGTGTTGAGGAATAAAAATCTTCTATCCCACTTTTTACGTTCCACTTTATACTCCACCAATCACAATTAGCCATGTATTAGATTTGTTGTTTTTTTTTTTCCATTTTAAATCTTAGGTTTTTTATAAGGAAAGGAAATAAAAACACGTGACAAGTTATAATAATAAGAGGATACTTTATTGATGGGCCTTTATGGTTTAGTTTGTGTGATTTCAGTGATCTTAGGAGTATTCTGATAATATATTTTGGTGTAATTCAAGTCTAATATGGTGATTTCAATGGTCTTAAAGGTATTTCGATAATTTTAGTGAAAGTTTGAGAGCAAATCTTGCTGACGTTTAGGGTAAATCTTGCAATTTTGGTGGTTTGGATGTATTTTGGTAATTTGGGTGAAGTTTGGGGTTGATCTGGTAATTTTGATAAATTTGATGGTAAATCGGGTAATTTTGGTGAAGTTTAGGGTTTACCAAGTGATTTTGGTAATCCTAAAGGTCTGGACTTAGAACACCACATCCATGGTGGCTCCGGTGGATTTTAAGGACTCCAACAGTGTCATCGGAGGATTTCAGGATCAGCGATTTCGGGGTTGTGCAACCCGTGTATGCAGGTTGTGATTGATAAGGCGTGATTCTTATGTGTGATTCTCTCTACTCTTAAATTTGCAAAAATCTGATGTGGCTTTATTTTATTGGAGGGTGTAAAAGTCTACCTTTACACCAGCTCTTTATTAAATTTAATCTCAAAATTTTATTGCAAATGTAAAAAATATAAGATTTAAAAATAAGAGAAATAGCCAAATAGGAGAGGGACCAGAAAGAGCACCCACTCTAAAAAATTAACTTAGAATGCAACTATGAAAGCACGGGTACTCCTAAAATGGTGAAGTACCTGTACTAGGCACGTACTTGTACCCGATAAGCCTCTCGAACACTTATCTTTTATTTTATTTTGGTTTTAATGTTAAACACATCTTTTGTTTGCTCTTTTCGAGCTTGGTTTGCACTTTAACAACTATTTAATAGTAATGGATGTATTTTATTATTTATAATCGCTCTTAAATTCACATATGTTTAAAATATATAAAAATATATGCATAATAATATAAAAAATGTATTTAATAAATATGTCCACAGTAGCCATATCCTATTTTTTTAAGAACTGTTGTACCGTCATACCGTATCAAAGCAGGATCCATCATGGTGGGATGTGTGGGTTGACGGAGGCGTGGGAGTTGTGGGTGTATTTTACAACATTTTGCATTTAATTCCACTAACCTCTCGTTGTTTCTTCTCTACATCCAGTCATCATGGTCTTTCATGCATATCTCAACAGCCATTATTAGATAAATGAGCGAGCGTTTAACCAAGAGATTGTCCAAGTCTTCAAAAAGAACTGCAAAGAAACAAAGAAAGAAAATCAAGATTCTGGCCACATCACATTGCTCAATCTTGAATATATGGAGTGCATGAGAATTAAAAATCAAGATTTAATGGTCCGTGAGAATCAGAGATGGAGCCATGTGGGGGAACAAAGGGGCCTGGCCCCCTGCTGGCTAAAAAAAGAAAAAAAAGATAATTGAGCCACTCATATAATTTTTGGGCCCCTACTAATATTATTTTGGACCATTTCAAAAAAAATTAGCTCAAAACAAAATAATCAAAATTATCAATAGCCCAAATCATAACAAAAAATAACTCAGTCATTTGTAACAAAATAACCAAAATTATCCAAACAAATCAGCCCAACAACAAATAACTCAGTAATTTTATTTTTATTTTCAAATTACAACAAATCACAAACTTTAAAACAATGTTTTAATCTATTAAATTCAAAAAACTAAAAAAAAAAAAAAAAAAAAAAAAAACAAAGATAAGACCCTTACGGTGGCCATACACAGTAGGTAGGGGAAAAAAAAAAGAAAAAAAGAAAGATCTGAGACTGAAAGCCTGAACACCGTGGAGGAGAGAGAGAGAGAGAGAGGGGCTGTGGTTCAGACTGAAGGAACGTCGGAGCCCGGAGCTCGCCTCACCGCCCTCAGTCCCTCACACGATTGTGGTTCAGGCTAAAGAAACTGAAGAAGAAGAAAAAATTGATATAAGAAGACTGAAATGCAGAGATGAGAGGAAAGAAAAGAGAAAAATGAGAGAAAGAAGAGCTGTTGCCTGTTGGTCTCAAATGCAGGCATGGTGGCACAGTAGAAAGAGGAAAGGAAAAAAGAAAAGAAAAGAAGAGAAGATAGAAGAGTATGTGTGGAAGAAAAAGAAGGAAAAGACAACAAAATAAATGATAAAAGAAGAAGAGAATCAGTAGTTGAGAATAAAAGAGAATTAAAGAAATCTGAAGTTAATATGCAAGTGGCTTTGCTGTCTACACTGAGGAAAGTGGAGGTGGAAGAGGATTCCAAAATTTGTTTTGAGGTCCTGATCAAAGCAAAAAATGGAGAACTCCCCAGGCCACGTTATGGGAAATAAGACCCATTTTGGAAGTTAGCTACAGAGCTAGAAGAAGTTAGTTTTAAATGGATTAATAGAAAATCAAATGAAGCAGCCTTTAGTAAAATGGGGCCTAGCTAATAGATGGTATGGTTTTGTTGTTTGGTCTTCCTTAGCTGATCAAGTTTGGCATGTGTTCAGGAAGGATGCTGCTAGATGTATTAATATTTGTAGTTAATGAAGCTTGAGGTATTTTCTTATAAAAAAAAAAAAAATTAAATCAACACATTTTAGTTTAGAAAATTAAAACTCTGTTCCATTTTTTTTTTAAAATAATAAACACTCCGGTGTTAACTTTTTAACTGGGTAATTCACTTTTAAGTTGGAACAGTTACTTAATAAACAGTAATTTTTAAACATTAATTACAAAAGTTACAAAAACCGGTACTGTACAATGAAAAACCGGTACTGATTCAACTCCCAACCACATCCACATATTTTCTACTTTTTCACTTTACTCCTTTTACTTTACTATTTCTCTTTTTTCTTCTGCAATTCGTCAAGAAGACTCTAGATCAATTTTCTTGACTTTTCTTTTTTCTTCTTCTTTTTACACGTGAGTGATTCTTCTCTCTTCTCTCCTTTGCTGGTTCGGTGCAAGGCATCCATCTCAACAAGGTTCAACTGTTATCTCTTCTCTCTTTTTTAGAAAGCAATGCTTAATAAAATCATTTGCTTCTAAAAAAACAAAACAGCAACACGCACACATATTGTTTTGGTGATTAATTTATTGGGCAATAGCTAGTGTAACAGGTCAACTTGGTTCTAAAGCCAAGAGAGTCAATTTTTCCTATTTCATTTAAAAAAAAAAAGTTTATTCCTATCATATTTTCGTGATTCTTATCCATTTTCTTGAAATTTCATGAACCGGTCATTATAAGTTCATGATGATTTTGCTTTTAGAAAAATAGAAATACGGGGTCAACCGGGCATAAATTCAGGGGTCTTAGAATTTTATTAAGCAAATAAAGAGAAAAAGAGAAGTTTCATGACCTCTCAACACAAGTCATATTCAAAGTTTCAATCAGGACACCTAAGTCCTAACCATCAAATATTGAATTCAATTACTATTTTTTAAAAAAAATCAAATACACAAACTACACCGTATTATCCAACTCAATAAGAATAAAGTGAAAAGTGGGTTGAAGAAGCAAAATGAGTAAAGTGAAAAAGTAGAAGATATGTGGATGTAGATGAGAGGTGAAACAGCATGAAAGGATTCCCTTTCTCTCTCTCTCTCTCTCTCTAAAACACTCAGATTCTCTCCTAAATCACACAATCAAAAAACAATATGAATAATTCAATCCGATAGGATTGATCCCTTGGCATTCATGAACAAAACCTACTAATTATTATTGAATTCTATCAATTAATGAATTTAATCTCTTAGAGAGAATTTCTAAGAGAAAAAATGAAGGTATTTTGATAATGAGCAACAATGGAGGAATGACAGAGATAACCCACACAGTTTGCATGTGTTTTCTCATGCATGCCTCTCATTGGTTAATCTAGATCAAGCCTCCCATTGGCTGGTCCAGATCAAGGCTCCTATTGGCTATTGCTAGTAACAACTAAGGTACAACCCTTAGAAGCTCTAACAAACAAGTACAAGGGGTTAAAGCCTAGAAATGTACTAGACCCCTAATGCACCCAAATAACCACCTAGGTACAAGCTTGTATAGCTTGGACCTACTAATCATGAATATAAGCTCACAAATGTCTTAATCAAATGTTTAACTACTTCAATCCGTGCCTGAGTGGCTTGGGTTTGCATACCCACGGATATGGGATGGTTGGGGTCTTAACATTGCTCCCCCATCTAAAACATCTTGCCCACAAGGTGTGGGTAGTCTTCTTGGAGCTTGAACAAGAGTTCTCATGTAGCATCATCTGGATCTCCTCCCTCCCATTGCACAAGCACTTCTGTCACTGCAGGTAGTCTTCTCTTTTTTATAGTCCGTGTCTCAAGGATTTTTGCTGGTTGAGGAGCTAAATGACCCAATGCATCTGTGGGTGGAAGCTTTGAGATTGGAGTGATAGTCTTCCCTAACTTAGCCTTGAGGAAAGACACATGGAAAACTGGATGTATGCATGCCCCCTCTGGTAGCTCAAGCTTGTAAGCCACCATGCCCACCCTTTGGATCACCTTGTATGGCCCATAGAACTTAGGACTAAGCTTCCCAAGTTTTTTGCGCATACTCTTCTGCCTGTAGGGTTGGAGCCTTAGGAAAACCCAATCTCCAACCTCAAACTCCCTCTCGGATCTATGCTTGTCAGCTTGTTGCTTCATCTGAGCTTGGGCAGCCACCAAATTGTGCTCCAAAAGCCCCACAACTTGCTGCCTATGCTCAAGCAAATCCTCCACTGCAGCCACCCTAGTAAGCCCAGGCACAAACTCAATCAACCTAGGAGGTAAGTAACCATACAATGTCTCAAAAGGTGATAGTTTGGTAGAAGTGTGGTAATTGGTATTGAACCAATATTCAGCCAAGGGTAACCATTCCACCCATAAACTTGGCTTGTCGGCTGCAAATGCCCTCAAGTAATGCTCAAGACTCTTATTCACTACCTCAATTTGCCCATCAGATTGTGGGTGATAAGAGGAACTCATAGCCAAATCAACTCCTTGCCTCCTAAACAATTCTTCCCAAAACAATGATGTGAAGACCATATCCCTATCACTCACAATGGAAGATGGCAGCCCATGTAACTTGAACACATGTTGTAAGAATAAGGCAGCCACCTTAGAAGCCGTATAAGGATGAGAGAGGGAAATGAAATGCACATACTTTGTAAATCTGTCCACAATGACCAAAATCACATTTTGCTTCCTAGAAGTGGGCAGCCCTTCCACAAAGTCCATACTAATGGAGTGCCACGGCCTAGGAGGTATGGCAAGAGGTTGGAGAAGCCCTGCAGGCTTGCTAGTCTCATGCTTGAGTCTTTGGCAAGTGTCACAACCTCTAATGTAGGCCTTGATGTCTTTCTTCATACCATGCCAAAACCAATCTTTCTTGGCTCTATGCAAAGACTTCAAATAACCTGAATGTCCTCCTAGTGGGCTATCATGTATCAAGGCCAACACCTTGATCTTCATACCACTTTCCTTCCCAATACAAAATCTATCTTTGTAAAGCAATAACCCTTGGTTCAAGGTATAGTGGCCTTCCCCTTCCCCACTTGCTTGCAATCTACTCACAAGACTCTTCAACTCCTCATCTTCCTCATAGCTAGCCCTCAAATCATCTAACCAAGTAGGAGATGGAAAAGAAATAGCACAAAGGTGGCCTCGGGTTTGGGCTTGTAAGTATGCAGTTTCCTTCTCAACTTCAGTTTTCAAGTCAGTATCTTCCTTCCTTGAGAGTACATTAGCTACCTTGTTCTCCTTCCCTTGCTTGTACTCAACCACAAAGTGATATCCCAACAACTTGGATATCTACTTTTACTGCATAGGAGTGCCAACCCTTTGTTCCAATATGTGCTTCAAACTTTGTTGGTCAATTTTGATAGTGAAGATGGTAACAAATAAGTAAGGTCTCCACTTCTTAACTGACAATACTAATGCAAGCAACTCCTTCTCATAAGTAGAAAGGAATAGGATCTTCCCCTTCAAAGCTTGACTATAATAAGCCAATGGCCTTCCATCTTGCATCAAAACAGCCCCTATTCCAAAACCACTTGCATCACACTCAATCACAAATGTTTTGGAGAAATCTGGTAGGGCTAACACTGGTGGTTGGCTCACGGCTGCCTTGAGCTTCTCAAAAGCCTTTTCAGCCTTGTCACTCCATAAGAAAGCATCCTTCTTAAGTAAGGAAGTAAGAGGTGAAGCAATCTGCCCATACCCCTTAATGAACTTCCTGTAATAACCAGTCAACCTTAAGAAGCCTCTCAAAGCTTTCAAGGACTTGGGTATTGGCCAATCCACCATGGCTGCAATCTTCTTAGGATTAGTTTTCACTCTTTCCCCAGAAATGATGTGCCCTAAGTACTCAACCTCACTAGTAGCAAACACACATTTGCTCATCTTGGCATAGAGTTAGTGAAGTGCCAAGATCTGCAAAACTGTCTTGAGGTAGGCAGTATGCTCTTCTAATCCTTTGCTGTAAACCAGAATATCATCAAAGAACACCAAGACGAACTTTCTCAAATGTGGTCTGAATACCTCATTCATGAGGGCCTGAAAGGTAGAAGGAGCATTGGTTAAGCCAAAAGGCATTACCAAGTACTCATAGTGACCCTCATGAGTTTTGAAGGCCGTTTTCTCTATGTCCTCTTCCCTCATTATAATCTAGTGATAACCTGACCTTAAATCTAGCTTGGAGAACACAACTGCACCTTGCAACTCATCTAGTAACTCGTCTACCACTAGAATGGGGAACTTATCTTTCACCGTTTTCTTATTCAATCCCCTATAATCAACGCACATTCTCCAACTCCCATCTGCCTTCCTCACCAATAACACATGAGAGACAAATGGGGATTGGCTTGGCCTCACACAACCCGAGTCTAACAAATCTTGCACAATCTTTTCTATCTCGGTTTTTTGGTAGTGGGGATATCTATAAGGTCTTTGGCAATGAGGAGGTACCCCTTGCTTGAGTAGTATTTAGTGCTCATCGTTCCTCTTGGGAGGCAAACCCTCGGGTTCCTCAAATACTTGAGGAAATTCTTTTACCAACTCTCAGATTGGAGCACATATCTCTTCTTGTATAGTATCCAACTCACAAGGTATAATCTAAAGGAGTAGTCCCTTCATGGTAGCCTTCCCCTTGAAGTCTTTGCTACCTTGTATCAAGTTGGGTTTTTCCTTCAACCCTTGCAGCCACACTTGCTTTCCTTCATGCATGAACCCCATCACAAGGTTCTTGAAGTCTCAACTAATCACCCCAAGTGTGCTCAACCATTGGGTACCTAATACTATGCCACATCCTCCCAATTCTAACAAGTTGAAAGTCAATTTCAAGTGCAAGCCTTGCATCTTGAACTTCACTTCTTTGCATTCACCCAAGGTTCTTATTACTTGGCCATTTGCTACCCTCACTCCAAAGTTGCTTTCCACATCAATTGGTAGCTTCAATGTCTTAGCCAAAGTCTCATCCATGAAGTTATAGGTGCTTCCAGTATCAAGAAGAACAACAGTTTTCTAGCCATTCAAAATGGCAATCACTCTCATGGTGGAAGGAGAGGTGCTGCCCAACAATGCACATAGAGTAATCTCGGCCTTCTCATCTTCTAATTCTGCCTCAACTTCTTCTTCCTCAATCTCTATCAATTCGGCCTCTTCATCTTCCACCTCTTTCATAAGATATAGTTTCCTATTCTTGCACTTGTGGTCTGAACTCCATCTCTCATCACAATTGTAGCACAAACCCTTCTTCCTCCTCTCTGACATTTGCATAGGTGTTAACCATTGCACTGGCATAGAGGGTCTTGCACTAAACTATTTGGAATCCCCACTTTTGATCTCAACTCAAGCTGCCCCTTGTTGGGCTTGTGACTGGACCCATGAGCCTCGGCTTGGCTCATAGGTTGGTCTTGTACTTCTTTTCACAGTTGTCAAGTACTCCTCTTGTATCTTGGCCAAGGCATAGGCCTCCCCTAAGTTCATTGGCCCTTGCATTTTTACAGCCAACCTGATTTCATCTTTCATGCCACTCATGAAATAGCTTAATTTGTGCATGTCAGATAAATCCCTCACTCTATTATTAGTTAACTCAAATTGACTCTTATATGCAGCAATAGAATGAGTTTGTTTCAATTTAGTCAACAATTTCATAGGATCATCATAACTAGCAGGCCCAAACCTAATTTGTATAGCTCTAACAAAATCATTTCATCCATGCAATTCATGCTCACAGTCTTGGAACCACACTAGGGCTTCCTCATCTAAGTGGTAAGAAGCATGCATTACCTTCTCGAGTTCAGGAACTTGATAGTAGTGGAAGTATTGCAATGCCCTATACAACCAAGCTGTTGGATCACCACCCTTGAACCTTGGAAAGTCCAACTTCATTGGCCTCCATTCCCTTGCTCTCCCTTGGTTCCATGGAGGTCCATCTTGCACTTGCCAATAAGGATCTCTATGGTGAGCTCCTTGGTACTGCCTTGGCCTTTCTTGAGCTTGTCTTCCTCCTCCTAGATCAAACCAAGCCTCATCTTGGTCATTCAAACCCCATTATTCCTCTCTCGAGTCACCAAAGTGCATTCCATGTCTTGGAGGGGCTACATGGGGCTCAAACTATGCTTGCTGCCCTTGCTGCCTTCCTTGCCTCCTTCCTAGCCAAGGTTCCTCATAAGGAGCTTCAAAATGCCCTTGAAATGGAGGCATGAACCTAGCATTGTTCCTCACATTCCTTCTTTCCTCAATCGGGTCACCAAATTCACCCAAAATGGGTCCATTCTGATCATTTTCAAAAAACTCACCTGTTTGCATACCAACTCGTGGCTGATTAGCTCTGACTCTAAAGTCTGGATTTAATGGTCTCCTAGGCATAGCATTCCTCACCTCAGCCCCTAATGGAACTCCATGAGCTTCTCTAGAAGTTATTGGAATTTGCTCTCCCAAATTAGCTTAAACCCAATTTGGACTTTGCTCCTCCTACCTCGGTTGCACTGTTGGTTGCTCCACCACCAGTAATCTTTTCATCACCTCCTGCATCATAGCTCGAATTTCAGCCACTCCAGCCTCTAATCCATCAACCTTCAAGTGCAATCCCTTAATGGAACCCGTGTGATCATCCACTTGTTGTTGGAACCTTTGCATATTCTCCTCGAGAACCCCAATTTGACTGGCTCTTGTTTCAACCATGGCTCGTATACAGCTCTGATACCAAATGAAAGGATTCCCTTTCTCTCTCTCTCTCTCTAAAACACTCAGATTCTCTCCTAAATCACACAATCAAAGAACAATATGAATAATTCAATCCGATAGGATTGATCCCCTTGCATTCATGAACAAAACCTACTAATTATTATTGAATTATATCAACTAATGAATCTAATCTCCTAGAGAGAATTTCTAAGAAAAACAATGAAGGTATTTTGATAATGAGCAACAATGGAGGAATGACAGAGATAACCCACACAGTTTGCATGTGTTTTCTCATGCATGCCTCTCATTGGTTGATCTAGATCAAGCCTCCCATTGGTTGGTCCAGATCAAGGCTCCTATTGGCTATTGCTAGTAACAACCAAGGTACAACCCTTAGAAGCTCTAACAAACAAGTACAAGGGGTTAAAGCCTAGAAATGTACTAGACCCCCAATGCACCCAAATAACCACCTAGGTACATGCTTGTATAGCTTAGACCTACTAATCATGAATATAAGCTCACAAATATCTTAATCAAATGTTTAACTACTCCAATCCGTGCCTGAGTGGCTTGGGTTTGCATACCCACGGATATGGGATGGTTGGGGTCTTAACAAACAGTACCGATTTCCCATTGTACGGTACCGGTTTTTTAACTAATTTTTAAAAATTACTGTTCATCAAGTCACTGTTTCAACTTAAAAATGAACTATTCAGTTAAAAAATTAAGACCATTAGTCAAATTTGGTCAAAAGGGGGTGGAGTGTCTATTATTTTCAAAAAAGTGGAGTGGAGTATTAATTTTTGAAGCTAGGGTGTGTTGGATTTAGTTTCTCTAGAACAATGGAGTGTTAGTGTAATTTATCCAAAAATATTTGTTGGGCAGTGGGCTACAAGCTTAAGTGGAGATGTGGGTTAAAAACTTAAATTGGAAATAAATGGGTTTTCATTGGTCTAATGAGTATTAATTGGAAGACATTTAGCAAAAGAGTATTAGAAGAAAATATGAATCCCATCAATATTTTATTATTAAAGTTCTTTCATTTAGTATGGACTGATACCAAAATATTTTATTTCTCTAATGAAAGTGAAATCACTTTGGTACGGTATTGACAACTTTGGCTAAAAATCATTATTTTAAAACTTAATAGCTTAAAAACACATTCAAACATAATGAGATATAAACATAACTTTTATTTAATGCGATATTTAAAAAGAAAAGTTTCATGACCTCTCAACACAAGTCATATTCAAAGTTTCAATCAGGACACCTAAGTCCTAACCATCGAACATTGAATTCAATTACTATTTTTTAAAAAAAATCAAATACACAAACTACACCGTATTATCCAACTCAATAAGAATAAAGTGAAAAGTGGGTTGAAGAAGCAAAAAGAGTAAAGTGAAAAAGTAGAAAATATGTGGATGTGGTTTAGAGGTGAAACAGTAACGGTTTCCCATTGTACAGTACCGGTTTTTGTAACTAATGTTTAAAAATTATTGTTCATCAAGTCACTATTTCAACTTAAAAATGAACTACTCAGTTAAAAAATTAACACCATTAGTCAAATTTGGTTAAAAGGGGACGAAGTGTCCATTATTTTCAAAAAAAGTGGAGTGGAGTGTTAATTTTCGAAACTAGGGTATATCGAGTCTAGTTTCGCTAGAACGATGAAGTGTCAGTGTCAGTGTAATTTATCCAAAAATATTTGTTGGGCAGTGGGCTACAGGCTTAAGTGGAGATGTGGGTTAAAATTTTAAATTGGAAATAAATGGGTATTCATTGGTCTAATGAGTATTAATTGGAAGACATTTAGCAAAAGAGTATTGGAAGAAAATATGAATCCCATAAATATTTTATTATTAAATTTCTTTCATTTAGTATGGACTGATACCAAAATATTTTATTTCTCTAATGAAAGTGAAATCACTTTGGTACGATATTGTCAACTTTGGCTAAAAATCATTATTTTAAAACTTCATAGCTTAAAAACACATTCAAACATAATGAGATATAAACATAACTTTTATTTAATGCGACATTTAATACACAATCAGTTATAGGTGATTTCAATAATTAAAAAAAAAAAAAAAGACTTTTATTTTATTTGATAATTGTATTGCAATGTATTAAAAAATAGTTATTGTATGTCTTATTATTTGTTGGTATTTTGCATTGAAATTGTCTCTAAAACACGATTTAAAGAAAAAAAAATAAAAAATAAAAACTTTTCTCCCAATTAATATCATAAAAATGCTAATTTAAATAATTAATATTAAAATAATGTTATTTTGCTAAAAATATTGTTAGTGTATTGAGTTATGATAATGAGAAAATTAATAATGAAAGGACATTGTATTGATGGGCCATTATGGTGTGGTGTGATTTTAATGATTATAGGGGCATTCTGATTATCTTGATGTATTTCGAGTGTAATATAGTGATTTCCATGGTCTTAAAGGTGTTTCAATAATTTTAGTGAAGTTGGAGAGCAATCTAATAATGTGATCTAGGGGATTCAGATAATTTAGGTGACTTTAAGGTATTGCAATTTTGGTGGTTTGGAGGTATTCTGGTAATTTGGGTGAAGTTTGGGGTTGATTTGGTAATAAATTTGACGGTAAATCAGGTAATATTGGTGAAGTTTAGGGTTTATTGAGTGATTTTGGTAATCCTAAGGGTATTCTGGTAATTTCGTGAGGTTTGGGAGCATTTTGGTACTTTTCGTGAGTTGGAATGTATTTCACATAAGTTTTATAAGTTTTGTAAGTGTTGGGGGCAAAGTAATACTTTATGTGAGTGATTGGGGCCCAAGCATAATTTATGTGAAATATGATGACCTAATTGTAATTTACATGAAATTTGAGGGCCTAATTGTAATTTTCGTGAAGTGTTTCGGCCCAAGCCCAAAGTCACATATCTTCAGCTTGCAATCCAAGCCCAAAGTCACATATCTTCAGCTTGCAATCCGCATTAGCAAGTATATTTTTTGGCTTTAAATCTTGATGAAAAACATTTGCTTTAAATCTTTAAACCTTTTAAGGGACATGCAAAGCGTCATCTACCGGATGCAATTACCACTAAAAGGCCATACCTTTCTATATGACTTCTTACTCCTCTGCTTTACAACAATATCAACAGCATTCAAGCCTTTAATGTTTCTGAGCTTTACATCAACTCCCTTTTTCCCTGTGAGGGAAACTATAACGTCAGGATGCAAGTTCATTGATGCCAAATGCAAAGCTGTATTTCCATCTTTGTCTTCTGAGTTCAAAAGTATGGGAAGATTTAGATTTCTTTGTCCTAGTATGTACTTCACCACACTGTTTCTTCCACTCTTAGCTGCAACATAAAGAATATTTTGGCCCTGTGCATTGATGCATTCTGTTAAATCATTCCACTGCTCTTCTTTCAACTGTTGTTCAAGCAACATCTTGACTTTCTCATCATGGCCCTTTTTGCTTGCAATGTGGATAGGAAGGTCACCCTTTGTACTCCTTTCAAGGAAACTTTGTCTAAATTTTTCTTATAGAAACTGAGTTCCCTCAAAATAACATGTAGATACAGCAAAATGCAGTGGAGTCTTCCCCTTTTTGTCTCTTATGTTGAATAACTCTCGCTTTTCGTTGAATATTTCTTCTAAAATATCTAAATTCAAAAACCAATAATTTTAAAAAGTGAATGAAATTAAAACAATAAATAAAATAAAGTTACATCTAAATTGATGAAAAAGAAGCCAGTAGTACCTTTTCTTTTTCTCAATATGGCAACATAAACTGGTAACTCTTCAAGAGGCCTTCCTACTAAGTCATCATTCCTTTTTGTAGCTCATAACAAAAGCTGACGAATATCTTTATTGTCTGTTTCAACAGCGAGAAAAAATGGAGATTGACCTTCTTTGTTCAAAGAGTACAATGCTTCTGGATTTACCGAAAGTAAATTATTGATCACCTCAATGAAATCATTACCAGTTCTGACAGCCTCATGAAGGGCAGTATCTCCAATGTGATTTTTCATTTGAAATGACTTCTTATAATCATAAGCTAGACTAGGCCCTTCTGAAGAGCCTCCATGCTTTTGTTCCCCAAATCTAAATGTGTCTGCGGGGGCTTTATTTATGTTAATCTTTTTAGCTTTAATAGCAACATGAAGTATAGTATCTGGAGGTGGCGAAATTAGAATACAAAATAAGCCCATGAAAAAGATGGCCCAATTCCCTTTTGGAACAAAGAAAGATTCAGATAGAATTCGGCCCTTGGAGGTGATGAAATTAAAGTATGAAATGGGCCCACAAAAGGGGTAGCCCAATTCCCATACGAACAAAGAAGCAAATCGAGTTCGGCCCAAGCCTATACTAGAAGTTGAGATAATCCGTAAAGAATGATACGGACAAAATAGGAAGTTGTACTTTGTATAGGAGATTGTACTTTTTTGTTGTACTTTTTACATGTTGTAAAGGGCTGTCCCACATCGAAAAGATGGGAACAGAACACGAGGCATAGTGTATTATAAAGTCAAAATCAATAATTAATGAAAGAGATCTTTTTCTAGAAAATCTGACAAAAGTACTTCTTACTACTTTAAGAAATTAATTGTAACTCTAAACTTACCCACTACAATTGACGCCGTCTGTGGGAAGTACTTTCAAAGATAAAAAATTCCAAAGAAAATGGCTAGCCGCATTGAAAAAGTAACCGTATGCTCGGGTCGAGGGAAGGACCCAATGATAATCCCAGAAGGTGAGAATCCTCTGCCAGAGACCGATCTCTCCTCCAACAACGATAAGAGATGGCCCGAAGGTACACCTTCAAAAAAGGCACTCCGAAGAATAGTCGTTAGGTCGGAAATCAGGAATGAACGAAAGCCTGAACCGTCTCACCGATATCGTAAGCGTTCTAAAACGAACCGAAGAACCAGAGTGATAGAACCCAGAACTAGCAGTTCGACCAGTGACCAAACCTGGGACAAGTGTAATGAGGACACTGTGGAGGCACTACAACAACAGGTCCTTGACTTGAAGAAGAAGTTAAAGAAAAATAAACACTCCATGAGATCACAGCACTCCAACAGGCCAAAGACTAGAAGTAAGCTTGAAAGATACCTATCATCGGATAGCTCAAGCATGTCGGCCGCAGAAACCAATGAAGACGAAAACTCTGACGGAAGGAACAAAGGGGGAAGAAGTTTGGCTAGAGGATCCAGGGGCAACTGGTCTGAATCCCCCTCAATGGTAAGACAGCCATACAAGGAAAGAAAAGGACAGGAGACAGTATGGAAAGCCCTTCACCAAATATCACATTCTCCTTTTTCGAAAGAAATGAAGAAAGCACATCTGCCAGGAAAAGTTTTCCCCCCTGAACTACGTGATGTACGACGGCAGGGCCGACCCCATCGAACATATCAGCCATTTTAGACAAAGCATGGCTTTGCACCTTAGCAATGACTCTTTAATGTGCCAAATGTTCCCTTCAAGCTTAGGACCGATTTCTCTCAAATGGTTCAACCGCCTACCGCATTCCTCAATATATTCATGGGATGAGTTGGCTGAAACATTTGTCTCCCGGTTCATAACCAATAGCCAGAAACCGAAGGAGTTCGACTCACTAATGTCCATGAGAATGAAAGACACAGAATCACTAAAGAGTAATTCCTCAAGATATTGGGAAGTGTACAACGAGGTAGACGGTGGCACAGAAGATATGGCCATCAGAACCTTCAAACAGGGTTTAGACCCGGAATCCAAACTAAGACACAGCCTCTCCAAAAGACCGGCCAAAAGTATGAGAGACCTCATGTCACGGATTGAACAATACGTGCGGGTGGAAGAAGACCGAGCAAGAACAAGAGCAACATCTACACATAGTCGGCTCCCTAGAAAGCCCGCCAATACGGAACAAAAAAAAGCCGAGATACCACCGAGGAATCCTACCCGTTTTCCGCGACCGAAGGAACTGGGCGGAGTATACACGGTTTTTAACCAACCAATCTATCGTATCATGGCCGATATAAAAAATGAACCTTTCTTCATATGGCCTACTCCCCTGGGCGGAGATCCATCAAAATGAGATCCAACAAGATACTGTTCTTATCACAGAGAAAAGGGTCATATGACCGAGAGATGCTACACGTTGAAACAACACTTAGAAGAATTGGCTAAGGCCGGACACTTGCATCGCTACATAAGTGATGGCCAGAGACAGCACCACCATGAAGGACCAACGACTGCCCACAATACCAAACCTGCTGCCAGGGTCATAGAAATGATCCACACATCGCGGCCAAATGGACAGTCATACAATCGGCTGAGGTCCGATTTAAAGAAAGCTCAACACCTTCGGGAAGTTTTTCAAGTGGCCGAAGGATCGGTTGTGTCCAAAAAACCGAGAATAGACTTCCCAAGAAGTGAACAGAGATTTTCTTCTTCGATGAAGATTTAAGAGATGTCCAGACTCCCCACGACGATCCGTTGGTAATCAAACTAAGAATTGGGGACTCGGATGTCAAACGGGTATTGATAGACCAAGGCAGCTGCTCTGAGATAATGTACCCAGACTTATTTCATGGACTCGGTCTCAAACAGTCCGATCTCCAGCCCTATGACGCTCCATTGTTTGGATTCTCGGGAGAGAGCACTCAGCCAATAGGACGGATTACGATGACCGTACATACAGGACCAATCAGCTTAGATACTAAATTCATAGTAGTGAACGTGCCATCCCCCTACATAGAAATCATGGGGCGAAGATGGCTGCATAGATTGAAAGCCGTGCCTTCCTCTCTCCATCAAAAACTCTATTTTCCAACTGATTTCGGCATAATGGAGATTAAAGGTGACCAAGTCGCCTCCAAGCAATGTATCATGGCCGCCATCAAGCAGAACCCCCCAGGGTACAAGCAGAAAGGGAAAATGGCAGCACAATGCTCCAAGGGCTTATAGCAGTCAAAGACCACGCAGAATGCCTGCGCAGAGAAATGCCAAGAAACATATGCACCCTGCGAAAAGCTAGAGACAGTAATTTTCTCTTCTGATTCAGAGAAATATTTTAAGATCGGTCGGGAATTGAGTCCGGCCGACCGAACCAAACTTATAGACTTTCTCACAAGCAAAGTGGACGTGTTCGCGTGGGATCCCTACGAAGTACCAGGAGTAAATCCCGACTACATTCAACATCGATTAAACGTAGATCCTCACTTCAAACCAGTCCAGCAGAAGACAAGACGATCCACTCCAGTGCATGCGGAAGTAGTACAGAAGGAAGTAGAGAGACTATTGCAAGCAGGGGCAATAAGGGAAATACATTACCCTACTTGGCTCTCTAACACGATGGTCGTAAAGAAGAAAAACGGAAAGTGGAGGGTATGCGTAGACTTCACCAGCCTAAATCAAGCATGCCCAAAAGACCCTTTCCCTCTACCAAAGATCGATCAATTGGTGGATGCAACAACCGGACATGACCGAATGAGTTTTTTAGACGCATTCCAAGGGTATCATCAGATTTCTTTATCAGCCGAAGATCGCAAAAAGACCGCCTTCATCACACCACTGGGGATATATTGCTACAAGGTAATGCCATTCGGACTTAAGAATGCTGGCGCCACTTATCAACGAATGGTCACCAAAATGTTCAAAGACCAAATAGGGAAAACAATGGAGATTTACATTGATGATATGGTTGTAAAGAGCAAGTTGTCTCAAAACCACTTGGAAGATTTGACAGAGACATTCCGAATACTGAGACTACACAAGCTACGATTGAACGCTTCGAAATGCGTATTTGGGGTCGACTCTGGAAAATTATTGGGTTTCATGGTATCACATAGGGGTATTGAGGTGAACCCGGATCAGATCAAGGCCATTCAAGAACTGAAGGCACCACAAACTCACAAAGAAGTTCAGAGATTAACAGGGATGATCGCAACCTTAAATAGGTTCATATCAAGATCGGCCGATTGGTGCCAACCATTTTTCCAACTCCTAAAAAAAGGGATTACCTTCAAATGGGACGATAATTGTATATCGGCTTTCGAAGATCTAAAGAGGTATCTCTCTTCTAGTCTACTTTTGTCGAACCCACAACCAGGCGAGCCACTCTTCATATATTTAGCCGTATCCAAACGGGCTGTAAGTGCCGTATTGATTCGAATTAAAGACACCATCCAATGCCCGGTGTACTATACAAGCAAAACTATAACAGATGCAGAAACACGTTACCTCCCCCTGGAGAAGGTCGGTCTGGCATTGATCACAGCAGCCAAAAAGCTACCTCAATATTTCCAGGCACACACCATTTATGTGGTAACGTAGTACCCAGTGCAAGCCATGTTTCATAAGGCCGACTTCACTGGTCGGATTTGGAAATGGGGCGCAAAAATTGGCACCTTGGACGTAAAATACCTGCTGAGGACCACCATAAAAGGGCAGATACTAGCCGATTTTGTTGTAGAATTCACACCTACCCCAGAACAAAAGGACTTAAACGAGATAACGTTCCAAGAAAATTCGCCCAAAGACTCAGGCTGGTGGAAAATATATGTTGATGGCGCTTCTAACACCAAGGGATCAGGAACCGGGGTAGTCATAATAACGCCAGATGAGGCGGTAATCGAACAGTCGATTCGTCTTGATTTTAAAACATCTAACAATGAGGCCGAATACGAAGCAGTTCTGGCCGGACTGAATTCAGCAAAAACGTTGGGAGCCAAACACCTGACCGTCTATTGTGATTCATTGCTGGTGGCAAGTCAAATCAACGGAGAATACATGGCTCGAGATAAGAGTATGGCGGCTTATTTGTTGAAGGTTCAACAAACCATGACCGGTTTTAAAATGGTTAGAGTTGAGCAGATCAGCCGAAATTTGAACAATCACGCAGATGCCTTGGCAACGTTGGCGTCTGTTCTCAGCGCTGATTTCAAACGGTTCATACCAATTGAAACCCTTGTAACGCCCAGCATTGGCCTGCTTGCAAGCCACATATACACTATTATGGTCGGTCCATGTTGGATGGATCCCTACGCCCTCTACCTTAAAGAGGGTGTCCTACCATAACAGAAAAAAGAAACCGAGATCATCAAAAGGAAAGCTGTGAGATTTTGGTTATCAAAAGACTTGAAACTCTACAAACGATCTTTTTCAGGACCCTATCTTTTGTGCGTCCATCCCGACATCGTCGAGGACTTACTATATGAAATACATGAAGGCATTTGCGGAAGTCACACAGGGGGAAAATCTCTGGTGCACCGAGCCCTTACCCAGGGATATTGGTGGCTCTACATGCAAAAGGACGCTGTGGATTACGTAAAAAAGTGCGACAAGTGTCAAAGATTCTCACACTCGGTCCATCAACTAGCCGGTGAGCTCCAGCCATTAGTAAGTCTGTGGCCTTTCACACAATGGGGCATGGACTTGGTCGGTCCATTACCAAAGGCAACGGGAAATCGACGTTGGCTAATCGTCGCTACGGACTATTTCACGAAGTGGGTTGAAGCTGAACCATTGGCAAACATCAGTGACAAAGATTCGATTAAGTTCGTCTGGAAGAATATTATAACCAGGTTCGGCATACCCAAGACTATCATCTTAGATAATGGAACGCAATTCACCAGTAAACCTTTCACGAAGTATTGCTCAGAGCTTGGCATAAAAAACGTTTACAATTCGCCGACGTACCCTCAGAGCAATGGACAAACCGAAGCCTCAAACAAAATAGTATTAGACGGGATCAAGAAGAGGCTGGAGTATGCAAAGGGAAGATGGGTAGAAGAATTACCTAATGTCCTATGGACTTTCAGAATCACGCCACGGAGATCAATGGGAGAGACCCCATTCTCATTAGCATATGGCTCAGAGGCAGTCATCCCACTAAAGATCGGCCTTCCCACCTTCAGGACTTCAGAGTGGGAACAAACAAAAAATAATCTGGCCCAATCTCAAGCTCTGGACCTACTAGAAGAAAGAAGAGAACATGCAATGATCAGACTGGCCTCCTACCAACAACAACTGAAAAAGGGATACAACAAGAATGTTCGGCCAAGATCCTTCTATCAAGGTAACCTGGTCCTCAGAAAGGTTTTGGGTAACACTAAGAACCCGAATGACAGCAAGCTCGGACCTAACTGGGAAGGACCATACCGGATCCGATCCGTCACAGGAGTAAGAGCTTATCATCTGGAAGACTTAAATTTCATACCACTACCCCGGCCATGGAATGTCAGCAACCTTCGGAAGTATTTTCACTAACTTACTTCTTTATTCCCATTCCTTTTCAAAAAAAAAAAAAAGGGAGAGGGAATACATATATGAATGGTGCAAGTACTAGACTGCAGTTTGTAAACAAATATGCCTATGAATGATGAATAAGAGAAGATTAGGTGGACGTAGGCCCCGTTGGCCGAACCACGGTAAATTCGATGTCATTATCCAATTTTTTCCATCAGCTTTTTATTCATCCCACCATGACAAGTTAAAAAACCAACTTGACTTAGGCTTCGGTCAACCTAAGGGTTCCTAAGCACTGAGATCCAGGATGACTGGCAAGTTAAAAAAGATGACTGGCAAGTTAAAAAACCAACTTGACTTAGGCTTCAGTCAACCTAAGGGTTCCTAAGCACTGAAGTCCAGGACGACTGGCAAGTTAAAAAACCTACTTGTCTTAGGCTTCGGTCAACCTAAGGGTTCCTAAGCACTGAGGTCCAGGACGACTGGCAAGTTAAAAAACCAACTTGACTTAGGCTTCGGTCAACCTAAGGGTTCCTAAGCACTGAGGTCCAGGACGACTGGCAAGTTAAAAAACCAACTTGACTTAGGATTCGGTCAACCTAAGGGTTCCTAAACACTGAGGTCCAGGACGACTGGCAAGTTAAAAAACCAACTTGACTTAGGTTTCGGTCAACCTAAGGGTTCCTAAGCACTGAGGTCCAGGAGGACTGGCAAGTTAAAAAACCAACATGACTTAGGCTTCGGTCAACCTAAGGGTTCCTAAGCACTGAGGTCCAGGACGACTGGCAAGTTAAAAAACCAACTTGATTTAGGCTTCGGTCGACCTAAGAGTTCCTAAGCACTGAGGTCAAGGATGACTGGCAAGTTAAAAACCAACTTAACTTAGGCTTCGGTCAACCTAAGGGTTCCTAAGCACTGAGGTCCAGGATGACTGGCAAGTTAAAAAACTAACTTGACTTAGGCTTCGGTCAACCTAAGGGTTCTTAAGCACTAAGGTCCAGGATGATTGGCAAGTTAAAAAAGATGACTAGCAAGTTAAAAAACCAACTTGACTTAGGCTTCGGTCAACCTAAGGGTTCCTAAGCACTGAGGTCCAGGACGACTGGCAAGTTAAAAAACCTACTTGACTTAGGCTTCAGTCAACCTAAGGGTTCCTAAGCACTAAGGTCCAGGACGACTGGCAAGTTAAAAAACCAACTTGACTTAGGCTTCGGTCAACCTAAAGGTTCCTAAGCACTGAGGTCCAGGACAACTGGCAAGTTAAAAAACCAACTTGACTTAGGCTTTGGTCAACCTAAAGGTTCCTAAACACTGAGGTCCAGGACGACTGGCAAGTTAAAAAACCAACTTGACTTAGATTTCGGTCAACCTAAGGGTTCCTAAGCACTGAGGTCCAAGAGGACTGGCAAGTTAAAAAACCAACTTGACTTAGGTTTCGGTCGACCTAAGGGTTCCTAAACACTGAGGTCCAGGACGACTGGCAAGTTAAAAAACCAACTTGACTTAGGCTTCGGTCGACCTAAGGGTTCCTAAGCACTGAGGTCTAGGATGACTGGCAAGTTAAAAACCAACTTGACTTAGGCTTCGGTCAACCTAAGGGTTCCTAAGCACTGAGGTCCAGGATGACTGGCAAGTTAAAAACCAACTTGACTTAGGCTTCGGTCAACCTAAGGGTTCCTAAGCACTGAGGTCCAGGATGACTGGCAAGTTAAAAAACCTACTTGATTTAGGCTTCGGCCAACCTAAGGGTTCCTAAGCACTAAGATCCAAAATGGTTCGAGAGATTAAAAAGATATACCTTGCAAGCTCATATAATTTAAATCAAGGACACAATCACACAAGATATCATACACAAACAAAGACATCAGCCATTTAGATAAAGAGTGACTATATATAATATATATATATATATTCCCCCCTTCTTATGAAGGAAACGGGGAACACAAAAACAAATTGTATCATCCCCCCTTCTTGTGAAGGAAATGGGGAATACAAAAACAAATTGTATCATCCCCCCTTCTTATGAAGGAAACGAGGAATGCAAAATAAAGTCACACAAAAATTTGATTGTTTGTAAAATTAATCAAGAACATCAAGGTTTTCCTCATCAGAATCATCATCGTCCTCATGAACCTCAACCATCCGAAATCTATCATCTGCTTCAAGATGTCCAGAACCTTCAGCCACTCCAGGATCAACGGCTAATTCGGGCTCATTCATAACTGGATCAACGGCTGATTCAGGCTCATTCATAACTAGATCAACTGCTAATTCAGGCTCATTCACAGCTTCATGAGGCTTTGGAACCGTTGAACCTTCCTCGAAAGGTTGATGTCTATGCGCCAAATCATACAACTTGGACGCATCGTCAACCCCGGCTTTGTCAAGAGCCTTATGCCATCCTTGGACGAAAAATTTGTTGCACTCATCACTAAGTTGTGACCTTAAGGAATTGGCCGCCTCTTCAAAGCCTTGATCATAATAGGACTGAGCCTCACCCTTAGCTTTTTGAACTTCCGCCCGAGCTTCGTTTAGAGTGTCTTTGAGCCTGTTATTCTCCAGCCGAAGTTGAGAACCAGACGTGAACTCCAAGTCCAATTCTTTCTTGAGCTTGGTCACCTGGTGTTCCATGTTCATCAGGCCAGCCTTGGCACTTTTATGGGCAGTCTTAGCAGCACGAATTTTCGCTGAGGCCGACATTTCTAAATCCTTTAAACTCTTAATTTCTTTCTGGGACTAGTTAAGGAGGCGTTCGGTCTCCAACAGTCGGCTGCTGGCTTCGAATATACCTTGGACGGCCTAAATGAAAGAAGACATTCTTTTAACATATATTTGTGTATAATGAACACTTGAATAGAAAGTTTAAAAGAAAAAAAAAACTCACCAAAATGGAGTCACGTTTCAAGTTCTCCAGCATATGTTTGGACCTCTTCTCCTGCCAAACTTTCATGTCTTCTGGAAGAAGAAGAGCCTTTCCAACTGCGTCAACCATTTTACCACCTCGAACATCTCCGCCTTTCAGATACGAGTCTCCTTCATCTACGGCTTGGCCATCAACAATAAAAGCACAACTCCACAGCTGTTTTGAGTTGATTTGATGCTTATGTTTCCGAGAAACTTGACCTGCAGCCTTCTGGAGAGCTCGGTCGTTTCTATTCTTCCCCTTTTTGGGGGCCTTAGCCTTTGGAGGTTCATATGGGGACAACTCCTCCTGGGCACCAGCGTCACCACTCTACTCCTCTCCTTTTTTCCTTTTCCTCATAACATCCTCCCCTTCAGAAAATCTAGGGGGAGGGGCAGAAGGAGAGGTCCCAGAAGGCTCTGGGGCAGACATCCAAAGCACGGACGCTATATCGATGGACTGCCTTTGTATAGGCATATTCTCGCTTGTACTTAGAGTGGGGTCGAAGAAAGATGGGAACCGAATGACTGGATGACCGACCTCTGAAGATTCAAGCGAGGGAACAAAGTCAGGATCAATGAAAGGTGTCACAAGTTGAGGTACCTGCACTCATCTTTTAGCTGTCACAAGGACCGCTTGAATGATCTCCTCCTAACCTTTCCCAGGCTGAGAGACTGTAACCTCTGCTTGTCCAAAATTTTTTACAATCAGTCCTTTTTGGAAAAACTTGTAGGAAGGCTCGAATTCCAACAAAATGGACGCCGCACGCGGACGACCACCCGAATCGATGAAACACGGTTTTTTCAGGAGATGCTCGACCATCCTTCTCTCCACAAATTCTACCTTCTTCGCAGTAAACTCTTTATCTGAGAAGAAAGAAAGGAAACACTTAGCAAAAAAAAAAAAAAAAGAGAAAAAGAAAAAAGAAAAAAGAAGAAGTAATACGTAAAGGACATATGAAACGGTGAAAACTTGGTACACCGGGGACTAAAGGGCAACTAATGCGGGGGTTTTGCCAATTCCCCATGATCACCAAAAAATCTTCATCTCGGCCCTTACTAGAGTCCGGAAGCCCAGTCACCAGTTTTCTATCAGAATTACGGGCGACTAAAGTATATTGATCCCAACCGGTCGTTTGAAAACTATATACATATGTAATATCATGCACAGTGAGATTTAGGCCGAGCTTTTCCATCAGAACGGCCGTCCCCATTACTATCCTAAAAACGTTGGGAACACACTGGAGAGGACTTAGCTTAAAATGAATTAAAAATTGAATCAAGAAGGGATGCATAGGTATTCTAACCCGTCCCTCAACTATGGCTACTATTGGAAGAACGAGATCCTCGTGCTGAAGAAACGCAAGATCGCCATAAGGAACGTACCAAATATGCACGTCCTCGAGAAAGCCATAGCAACTTTTAAATTGTGAGATTTTTTCATCAGTATTTACAAGTTTTGCGAAACGACCCATAACTTAAAAAACCTAATGGACCGAAGAGCACTGCTAGGATAATGAAAGGTAAATAAAAGAGTAAAAAGAAACAGGGAGGACTTACTGACGTGAAGTCGGCTCGGGAGAGTTAGAAAAAAGAGTGACTCAGAGGATGAGATAGATGTTTTTTATCTTGTGAAGTCAAGGTCAAAGAGTGAAAATGAAGTGGGGTCTCCCCCTTTTTATACAAGCCTCTAAAGGCACAAGCAACCAGGACTCTTCCGGTCATGGGCCGGTAAGAAGTCCCATGCATAGTAGGTAACTTTTCCCCAGCCCCCAATGCCTTTTAATGATTTGACGGCTTCGGGAACGTCAAACTGCGCAATGAATGGGGCAAGCTGCCATGCATGAACCAGCAATAAAAAGCAGTAACCCAAAACGTCACATCTTCATAAATTGGGATCAACGATAAGTCAGGGTAAAACACATTAATTCCCATAGCACCACAAGTCTTCGGTCGACCCTAATAAACCGAACGGTGTATCTCGGCCCAAATCTATAACTAAGCGTTTGGTTCAACTTTTTAAGGAATTATAAACGGAAAATTATAAAATGATTTCCTGATGCTAAGGTTCAGAATGACACTCGAACTACAAACATAACAAAACCATGTAAAATTATAAAAAGACAAACTCGGTAGAAACCAAAGATCGGTCAATATACGAGAGTGCTCAATTAAATAAAAGCAATGAAGTAGAAACTTCTATCCACAAAGCGAAACGAAACAACAGATCAGAGTGTATCATTTCCCCCTTCTTACGAAGGAAACAGGGAAAAAGAAAATAAAACTAAATGAGGTCTATTACATAGATAAACTTTTCCTAACCATCTACATTTACATTGTCCTCTTTATCAGAAACACCTTTCTCCACTTCTTGTACTCCTTCGGTCTGAACTCGATCCTGATGCCTTAAGACTTCAACGGCTTTAGGATCCATAGGATCTTCAACAGCTTCAACAATTACTTCTTCAAGGTTATCGGGTGTGCCTGAATTGAAAGGCCGATAATCCCGGCCCAAAGCATATAACTCAGAATTATCATCAACCTCAGCTCGTTCCAAAGCCGAAACCCACCCTTTCAGAAAGTAGATGTTGCATTCCCGACGTAGTTGAAGCTTCAAAGACTCGGCCGCCTCTTCAAAACCCTGGTCGTAAAAGGCTTGAGCTGCATTCTCGGCGTTTTGTGCCACCATTCGAGTGTCTACCAACTCGGCCCTAAATTTTTTAATTTCCGCCTGAAATTCACTGGAATGGGTACACTCTCGTTCTAACTTTACTGAGATCTCCGCTAGTTGGCATTCAGCTGTTTGAAGTCCCTCCTCAGCAGTTCTATGTTGATTCTCGACCTCCTGAACTCTAGTAGAAGCTGTCTTTTCGACTTCATACAATCTATCATTCTCAATAAGAGATTCGTTGAGAAGACGTTCGGTCTCTATCAACCGAGACCCAGCCTAAAAAATTCCTTGGACGGCCTGGAAGTAATCATTTAAAAAAAAAAAAAAAAAATGTAGAAGATGAAACTCACCACGACCGAGTCACGCTTCAGATTTTCAATCATCTGCGTTGAATTATTCCCTTGCCAAGCCCTCATATCCTTAGGGGGGAGAAAAGCCCTCCCAACGGCATCAGCTATTTGTCCGCCCCTGACGTCCTTGCTTTTCCAGACCGAGTCATCCTCGTTCACAGGACGGCCGTTCACATAGAATTCGCAGCTCCAAGGCGCCGGTAATTCTTTTTGATGTTTACGTTTATGTGAGACATGACCAATGGCCTTTTGGGGAGCTCGGCTATTTTTGCCTTTCCCTTTTTTGGATGGAGACTTGGTCACGGAAGGTTCAATCTGGACCAATGCTTGTTGATTCTTTACTCCTTCAACTCCCTCCTCTCCCGTCTTCCTCTTTTTCATAACAGATTCACCCTCAGGGAACCTGGGAGCAGGAGGAAGATCAGAAGTCTCGGACGACTCTGGGGCAAGCGTCCCGAGCACCGATCCTATGTTGATGGACCGCCTTTGTTTAGGCATATTTTCACTTGTACTTGGAGTGGGGTTGAGATAAACAGAAGAAATGAGATGCCAGTCAGTAAAAGAATCCACAAGTTGGGGTAATGAATAGAAGTAAAGGTAAAAAACTTAAAGTGGGGTCTCCCCCCTTCTTATACACAACCAGCGGGATCAAAGGCAATCAGTGCCCAGCCGGTCATAGGCCGGTAAAAAACCTGAAGCGGAAGAATAATTCTTTCCTCAGTTGCAATAAATCCTTAATGATGAGATGTCCTTGGGAACGTCAAACGGTGCATCAATTGGGGCATTAAACCGTCAGAGTAACATTAATTGAAGCAACACCAACTAAATGTCTCATTCACGGAGTATAACGATAGGCCAAAGGGGATTTATTTTCGTTAATTGCCACAGCAATCTGGCTCAAACCGAATATGGAATTGATAATCGAATTTTGTTCCATTGGACCGAATTGCTTTTTCCTATCCGAATGATATTTTTCTGATTAAATGACCGACTATATTGTTTCCAACCGCGTTTCATTTGATCGGTCAAACGGCGATATGCATTTCTCCACTATTTCGGTCAAATCTCCCTCTTCAATAAGAGTAAAGATTTGAGGGGCAATTGGAGGTGGCGAAATTAGAATACAAAATAAGCCCATGAAAAGGATGGCCCAATTCCCTTTTGGAACAAAGAAAGATTTAGATAGAATTCGACCCTTGGAGGTGATGAAATTAAAGTATGAAATGGGCCCACAAAAGGGGTAGCCCAATTCCCATACGAACAAAGAAGCAAATCGAGTTCGGCCCAAGCTCATACCAGAAGTTGAGATAATCCGTAAAGAATGATACGAACAAAATAGGAAGTTGTACTTTGTATAGGAGATTGTACTTTTTGGTTGTACTTTTTACATGTTGTAAAGGGCTGTCCCACATCGAAAAGATGGGAACAGAACACGAGGCATAGTGTATTATAAAGTCAAAATCAATCATTAATGAAAGGGATCTTTTTCTGGAAAGTCTGACAAAAGTACTTCTTACTACTTTAAGAAATTAATTGTAGCTCTAAACTTACCCACTACAGTATCACCTCTAAAGTTTTGTTTGGTGAGAAGATGAGGAAAGTGATTAATAATGAGTTTGGTTATCTTTATGCTTCCAAACTTTGCTGCCTTGTGAAGCAATGAATTTCCTGACAAGCTCACTTGATGATCAAAGATAGTACACAAACAAAGGCCTTTTTGTTCCAACGTATCAATGAAATGATTGACATCATCTTCTTCTACTGCTTTTTTCAAATCAAGATCCATTTTGGTGGGATGTGTAGGTTGAGGGAGGCGTGAGAGTTGTGCGTGTATTTTACAACAATTTGCATTTAATTCCACTAACCTCTTGTTGTTTCTTCTCTGCATCCAATCATCATGTTCTTTCATGCTTATCTCAACAGCCATTAGATAAACTAGCGAGCGTATGACCAAGAGATTGTTCAAGTCTTCAAAAAGAACTGCAAAGAAAGGAAGTCAAGATTCTAGCTACATCACATTGCTCAATCTTGAATATACGAAGTACATGAGAATTTAAAAAATTAATATTTAATGATCCGTGAGAATGGTAAGTATGGGAGATTAGCACAAAAGGAGAGTGTTGGGTTAGTGTGTTGAGGAATGAAAACCTTCCATCCCATTTTTTTCGTTCCACTTTATACTCCATCAATCACAATTAGCCATGTATTAGATTGTATTAGATTTTTTTTTTCCATTTTAAATCTTAGGTTTTTTATAAGGAAAGGAAAAAAAAAAAAACACATGACAAGTTATAAGAATGAGAGAACACTTTATTGATGGGCCTTTATGGTTTAGTTCGTGTGATTTCAGTGATCTTAGGGGCATTCTGATTATATATTTTGGTGCAATTCAAGTCTAATATGGTGATTTCAATGGTCTTAAAGGTATTTCGATAATTTTAGTGAAAGTTTGACAGCAAATCTTGATGACGTTTAGGGTAAATCTTGCAATTTTGGTGGTTTGGATGTATTTTGGTAATTTGGGTGAAGTTTGGGGTTGATCTGGTAATTTTGATAAATTTGATGGTAAATCGGGTAATTTTGGTGAAGTTTAGGGTTTACCAAGTGATTTTGGTAATCCTGAGGGTATTTTGGTAATTTTCATTAGGGTTGGGGGTGTTATGGTACTTTTTGGGTGTTGGAATGTATTTTAATAAGTTTTGTAAGTGTTGGGGGGACAAAGTTATAGTTTAAGTGAGTGATTGGTGTCCAAGAATAATATGTGTGAAATGTGAGGACCTAATTTTAATTTACATGAAATTTAAGCCCTAATTGTAATTTATGTGAAGTATTACGGCCTAAGTGTTGTGTGGGCCCAAAGTGTAACTATGTGAAAGTGTGTGAGTCTGAGTGTAGTTATATGAAAATGTGTGGGACCAAGCGTAATTATGTGAAACTGTGTGAGCCCAAGTGTAAGCATAAGGGCTTGTTATAATTTTATGAAATTTGAAGGTCCAAGTGTAATTTACAAGAAAGTGCATGTGCTGAAGGGCTTTTTTTTTTATTAATGTGCTGAAGGGCTTTAAGTGGTTTTGGATCAGCCAAAAAGAGTGTGTTGGGCTTCCTTTTAGTGTAAATTGGAATAGACTTGCTGAATTTTGAGAAAGTGAATGGCCAGACTGGACTGGTGGAACCAAAATCAACTGGGAATTCGTTGTTTGTATTGGGCCTATGACAAAAATTGCATTAGCAGTGTGTGATTTGTGAATAGTGTGCTGTGTATTTCTTTTTTGAGATTAAATTCAATAAGGAGCCGGTGTAAAACTGAGTTTTACACCCTCCAATCCGGAAGTGCCACATGAGCATTTTACAAATAAAACAATAAACTCAAACACATACAATCAAAATCCAATTTTTCTGAAAAAGAATTTTCACCGTCATCCATGGCTGCCCGCCTGCCCCTCACCCCCAAAATCTATCTTCCCCTCTTCCTCTCTTCCTCTCTTTCGAAACCCACAAACCCATCAACCATGGTTGACATTTAATTCCTTTCACACTATCAAAGATCACGTTTGGCTGCCCATATATTGTGGGAGACAGTGAGAGAAGAGAGGGAAGAGAGACTTGGGGAGTGGGGGCGGCCATGGGAGATGGTGAGAGAAAAAGAAAAAACAGAGTAAAATATTTATGGGTTTGCGAGGACTTGAGGTGAGGGATAGATGGTTTTGGAGGAAGAGAGATGGGTTTGTGGGTTTTGAGAGAGAGGAAGAGAGATTTTGGGGTGGGGGGCAGCCATGGATGACGGTGAAAAAAAAAATTTTCAGAAAAATTGGATTTTGATTGTGTGTGTTTAGGTTTATTGTTTTATTTGTAAAATGCTCACGTGGCACTTCCCGATTAGGGTGTAAAACTCAGTTTTACACCGACTCCTTATTGAATTTAATCTCTTCTTTTTTAATTACTGGGGTAAAATTTTAGAGATTAAATTCAATAAGGAGTCGGTGTAAAGGTAGACTTTTACATCATCCAATAAAATTAAGCCACGTTAGATTTTTGCAAATTAAAGAGGAGGAGAACCACACACAATCACACCTTATCAAACACAGAAAAGTTGCGTATACGGGTGTCCAACCAAGAAGTTGCCAATCCTGAAATCCTCTGGCGACATGCAGGAGTTTCAAAAATCCATTAGAGTCGCCATGGGTGTGGTGGTCTACGCCGGATCTTCAAGCTTTGAGCACTTCTTTAAATTTTCTAACCCCTTACACTACCCAGATTAGTGATATTATTGGGGATAAGATGACTTTTACAAAATTATTCTTGGTCTGACTGAGAATATGGAGATGAAAGATTTATTCAAATATGAGTTAGGTGAATCTGGAATATACGTGTTTAAGTACCACCAACAACATTATCATTTTCCCCTTGAATCTATATTTTCAGAAACTCCCAAGAACCATGCATGTTTCAAAGTTTTAGCACCCCCCCAAAATGAAGCTCTTTTATAATACTTATTAATTTTCTTCTTTTGTCTCCAAAAACCCACAAATGGGTTATGGACCTTTCGGTATTTGGTAGCTAAAATTTGGCAATGCATAAATGCAAAGTTTTTCTTTACCCAAGCTTTCCATCTGAAAATGGTTTGAAATCAGTTAAGTGTGAAGCTTGGGTAAAGAAAATTTAAACCACCACATCCATGGTGGCTCCAGTGGATTTTAAAGACTCCAAGAATGTCGCTGGAGGATTTCAGGATCAACGGCTTCTGGGTTGGGCAACCCTATACGCAATTTGTGATTGATAAGGTGTGATTCTTACGTGTGATTTTCTTTACTCTTAAATTTGCAAAAATCTGATGTGGCTTAATTTTATTAGAGTGGGTGCTCTTTCCGGTCTTTCTTCTTTATTTACACCGGAAAGAGCACCCACTCTAAAAAATTAACTTAGGATGCAACTATGAAAGCACGGGTACTCCTAAAATGGTGGAGTACCCATACTAGGCACATACTTGTACCCCGATAAGCCTCTCGAACACTTATCTTTTATTTTATTTTGGTTTCAATGTTAAACACATCTTTTGTTTACTCTTTTTGATCTTGGTTTGCACTTTAATAACTATTTAATAGTAATGGATGTATTTTATTATTTATAATCGCTCTTAAATTCACATATGTTTAAAAAGATACAAAAAATAAATGCGTAACAATATAAAAAATGTATTTAATAAATATGTCCACCGTACCCATATACTATTTTTTTAGGAATTATTGTGCTATCATACCATATCGGTACTAAAAAATGTACCCATGTTTCTTCTGGATGCAACTACATCTACATGCATGCCTTCGTGAACAAAAGAGTTGCGTGCATTCCATTTCCACAAAAGAATATTGTGCTGTGTATTATTAATTTCTGAGTGTGTGGTGTATGTATTAGAAAACACTATTTATAAATGGATGTCAATAATTTATGAGTAAAAAAAAAAAAGATTTGGGTGGTGTTACCTGTTCAGGGGTTTGTTGATTGCTTGCTGCCTTTCCTTGATTTGCTTTGTTTTTTTTGTTTTGTTTTTTTCTTCTTATCTAGTTCGTTGTTGCTGTTTTTGGCCAAATGCAATGTCAACGTGTCCCTTTTAAAGGGAAAAACTAGGACATAAAACAATTCCATGTCAATTGGGTGACATCACCCGGATGACAATTGACATCAACTATTGGAGGCTTTAATGAAATCCAACTATTTACTCTGATGTCATTACTACTTTGTACTTACTAGTCCTTTGAAAGGTGGATCGGATAAAAGCAACAGTAGAACATAGTTACATAGTGAACAGTATTGTTGGTAGTTTTATTTAAAACTTTAATACGGATGCATTACTTAATGCATGCCATTCAGTTTGTGTGGTGAAGATAGGCCAGCTGTATTTGGCACAGCAAGCTAAGGGTGACTTTAAGTCCTTCAACTGGCAACAGCTGGATTTAGTACTATTTGAAGCTGAGTTGAAATCCTAAAAGTAAATCACAAAATTGTGTTTCTCTTTCTCATCTGTAACAAAAATACAAGCAAATTCAAAAAATAAGTAATTCAATTCAAAATTTACCCTAGAACTCCTTCCATGCACTATGCGTGTTGTAAGGGCCAGACTGGAACTAAAGACATCCCTCATTCTCCTTGGAACCATTACTGAGTGAAGGAGGATATATATCCCTAATTTCAGATCAAGATTGTAGTTGCCAACTGGCAACTGCACCAAGACACGTTCACACATATTTCACAATCACGAATTTCTTATAGTTTTACATACAACAATGAAAATAATAGATAGATTCAAGTTATACATTGTGTAACTTCATAACATTTATATATTTTTTAGACTATTGATTTTTAAAAGATTAATGATTAAAAAAATCACTCATTTATTAACTTTTCACATCAGTCAATCCCATTTATTTTTTACTCTGTCTTCCTTGCCAAACGTTCCAAGATATACCAAAAAACAAAGGAAAAAAAATCTAAAATTCATTATACCTTATTTATCACAAATTCGTAGAAGAAAAAATATATAAAAAATAAATGGCTGGTCTCTCATTATTATAAGCTATGTATATATGTAGTTATCATATTACGAATAAAAATAAAAATAAAAAACTTAATTACCTGGTCTGTGCATCAATGATATAAAATTTAATTAAATAACGTAATCACAAAATGTAATATTATAGTTTTCATAAGAGAAAAGGGTTACATTTTATTTTAATTGATTTAAATATCATATATAATCATTACAATTTGATCAGTCTTATCATATCACTTGTAATTGCAAACACAATGACATCTAAAATTAAGAAATTATTCATTATTCATTATTCTCATTGTATTTACATGTGATCCTCTCAACCAATACAAATAAGTGATTTTGAGTTTAGATGATTATATGACTCCTTAAATTTAGGGATAAATAAGAGATCACTTATTTGTATTGGTTGGGGAGATCACGTGTACAATTCAAGGAATGAATAATTTCTCATAAAACTCGGTGCTAGCATGGTGGATTAGACTCATTTTATTTTATTTTATTAAATTTTATTCTTAGATATTATTTTGTATGAATTGAAATCAAATTATATTTTATTATGATGATGAATATAATTGTTATGCAATGATTTTATTAGATTATGTATTTAATTATGAAGATGAGTCATGCTTAGGGAAGACGGGTCGTGCCTATGATCTTAGTTTAGCGTAGACGCTCCATGTCTATCATAGATGTCTCATGCCTAGAAATTAAATATATAAATATTTCTTGTGATGTCATTAGTACTTGACGATATAATAAATCATATTAAAATATAAAGTTTCCTCAATTTCAATATAACTGAACCTATGTTATAAGATTAGTGGTGGATTCTACGACCTAAATGCCTTCTTCCATTAATCTCTACCAATTTTATTTAATTGCTTTTAATTCTAGTTTTCATAATATTTTGCTCCATCTTCAGGTGGAAAACAACAAAATCAATTTACTATTTTGTTTTCTTTTCATAATAATAAGAATTTTTCCATTGTGTCTACCATTCCCTGTGACTCGACCTCGGACTTACCGAGTATAATTATTATTTACAAATAGGGCCGGCCCAATTATTTTAGGGGCCTCAAGCCAAATCTTAATTTGGGGCCTTTAACCTATTTAATATTATATTAAATTTTTTTTATTGGAATTTTATTCTTGCTAATTATTGATCACACTTGCATTTTGGCACCTAAGGAATTTGTAAATCTGAGGATAAAAAAATATAATAGATTTTTTTTTTTTTTTTAAGTGAGATTTAGAATGAAAAAAAATTATATGGTTTAGAGAAAGAGAAAAATTATATTATAACATCATATCTTAATCACTCATTGACCCAATAAATTAGTCCAATAATAATAATAGAGTTAAGGGAAAAAAAAAAAAAAAAAAAAAAAAGCAATGTCATTATGAGGACAATAATTGGCCACATGAGTGGCTTGGTAGGTGAGAATTGAAAATCTCTCGCTAAGGTTTAATTTGGTCAGTAGCAGCTCACGTGGGCACCAAAAAAGAACAAAAAAAATTAAAAGAGAGAGAGAGAAGAAGAAGAAGAAGAATTGGAGAACCACTGCATGTGTAGCCGTGAGGAGCTGAGGAGAAAGAAAAAAATGGAGAAAAAGAGGCCAATCAAGAAGAAAACTGAAGCCACTTGACTCAAAGTTGTCAATACCATTTTGGTGACTGTTTCGGTATGTCCATTGAAATGGAATATTTCGGTACCGGTATATTTCGGCGTTCCGTTTCGAGGTTACCATATATATATATTGATTTACATATTTATATGTTTATTGATCAAAATCTATATAATTAATAATAATTTTTAAAATTATAAACATAAAACTAGTAATTTAATAATAAATAATAAAAATATAAAAAGAGATAACAAAACAATCACATTTAGATAATAATAAAATAAATAAAACCCAAAAATAAGTATAAAATATAATGAATAATAAAATAATTAAAATTTTGAAAAGTTAAAAGTCAAACTAAGTACTACACGTGACTACACGTGAAGTAGATGGGCTAATGGCCGGGCACGTAAAACAAAAAAAAAAAAAGAGGGTAAAAGACTAAAAGTAAGGAGGAATAGGGTATAGGGGTGGGCGGCAAAAGCAGAAAAGGAAGAGAAGAAGAGAAATTGCAGAGGAGAAAAGAAGAAGAAGCAGGGGTAAAGGAGGAGATGAAGAAGAAGAAAAGGTACCGGTTGACAATAAGAAATACTGAAAAAAGCTTGTATATTTATATCGGCCAAAATTAGTTTTTCGGCCAGAATTGGCCAAAATTGAACGATTTATCTTTTCTTTTTTCTTTTCTTTTTATTCTAAAATTTCTTTCTTAAATCGTTAAATTGGGGCCTCTGTGTATTTTTTTATTTATTTTTAATTTGGGACTTTTTTTGCTGTGAATTTTTTTAATTTCTTAGAGACCTCAAGCGATTGTTTAACTCGCTTATAGATTGGGCCGGCCCTGTTTACAAAACCTGCACTTAGGTACACTTTAAAAATTGCAACACTGCATAAACTAGAATAACAAACAAACTTTAAATAACAGAAACCTCAAATTCTCAATTAACAAATCAAACGAAAATATTTATTTTTTATCATCTATTTTTCCACTCTCTGCCAAACACACGTGATGGAAGCTAAAATGTTATCCGTCCTCCCTCTCTAGAGTTGCTAGCCTCCACATTTTTCACCTCTCAGCGATCCTCATCTCATTCATCTCATTCATACACCCAACGCAGAGAGCCAAATAGTTGGAGAATTTGTTTGCTGACTGAGACTCTTCCTGCTTGTCTTTAGATTTGCTAGCCTCCACATTTTTCATCCTCTCAGCAATCCTGATCTCTGTCATCTCATTCATACACCTAACGCACAGAGCCAAATAGCTGGGGGATTTGTTTGCCCACTGAGATTCTTCCTGCTTGTCTATGAATCGAAGCATATAAGGAATGGCGTAGTAGGAAATGCAACGGCACACAGAACGGGAATTCCAAAATGGGAACCACCAGAGAAAGTTAAGTGTGAGCTGAGAGCCAAGGAGGAAGAGCCCCAAGAGCAGAACTAAATAACAAAGCCAAGGAATTTTGCTCACGACTAAACATACGGCGAAAATGAATGCCAAGGACAATGCGAAGAGAGATACTAGCAGAAAAAATAAAGCGTATTTAAGGGTTTCGGCTATTGTGTCACGTAATTGTGACCATAAGAAGATGAGAGAACCAATAATGGAGAAAGACATAGCTATGGTATCACAGATAATGAAAACCTGGAACATCCGCTGATCTGCCAAGGTTGCCATGCCTTGGCCTGCAGGTCCATGATCAGAGCTGTTAAAACCACCGGGGACAGTTAAGCCAGCAGTGAAGCTCACAGTGGCCACTAGTACTCCTATCACTGAAAGATAGTTGATATATTCCATGATTCCATCTTGTTCCCCAGAATAACGCGAGCAAATTTTCTTTCCGTTTTCATCCATGGGTGTTCCAGCTGATCCCAAGGCCCAAGCTGTCAATAACTGCATGGAAAATTGAACTATGAGACTTCTGTTAAAAATAAAAGTATTTCTAAAAAACAATAAACTTTTTATTAAGACTTAAGAGAGATAGCATAAATTATATATATTCAATAAAGAAACCGAGCTTGTACTTATTTCTTGTCATATTAACTAATTAAAGCTATGGGATAATCAATTATATAATATAGTGCCTAGCTATATATGGACAAATGTTGCAAAGCGTCATCTACCCGATGCAATTACCACTAAGAGGCCATACCTTTCTATATGACTTCTTACTCCTCTGCTTTACAACAATATCAAAAGCATTCAAGCCTTCATAGTTTCTGAGCTTTACATAATTACCTTTCTTTTTCCATGTGAGAGAAAGTATAACGTCAGGATGCAAGTTCATTGATGCCAAATGCAAAGCTGTATTTCCATTCTTGTCTTTTGAGTTCAAAAGTTTGTCAAGATCTAGATTTTTTTGTCCTAGTATGTACTTCACCACACTGTTTCTTCCACTCTTAGCTGCAACATGAAGAATATTTTGGCCCTGTGCATTGATGCATTCTGTGATGCATTCTGTTAAATCATTCCACTGCTCTTCTTTCAACTGTTGTTCAAGCAACATCTTGACTATCTCAACATGGCCCTTTTTGCATGCAATGTGGATAGGAAGGTCACCCTTTGTACTCCTTTCAAGGAAACTTTGTCTAAATTTTTCTAATAGAAACTGAGTTCCCTTAAAATCACATGTTGATACTGCAAAATGCAGTGGAGTCTTCCCCTTTTTGTCTCTTATGTTGAATAACTCTCGCTTTTCGTTGAATATTTCTTCTAAAATATCTAAATTCAAAAACCAATAATTTTAAAAAGTGAATGAAATTAAAACAATAAATAAAATAAAGTTGCATCTAAATTGATGAAAAAGAAGCCAGTAGTACCTTTTCTTCCTCTCAAGATGGCAACATAAACCGGTAACTTTTTTCGAGGCATTCCTACTAAGTCACCATTCCATTTTGTAGCTTGTAACAAAAGCTGACGAATATCTTTATTTTCCGTTTCAACAGCGAGAAAAAATGGAGATTGACCTTCTTTGTTCAAAGAGTATAATGCTTCTGGATCTACCGAAAGCAAATAATTCACCTCATTGAAATGACCAGTTCTGACAGCCTCATGAAGGGCAGTATTTCCGATGTCATTTTTCATTTGAAATGACTTCTTACGATCATAAGCCGGACTAGGCCCTTCTAAAGAGCCTCCATGCTTTTGTTCCCCAAATCTAAATGTGTCTGCGAGGGCTTTAATTATGTTAATCTTTTTAGCTTTAAAAGCAACATGAAATATTGTATCACCTATAAAGTTTTGCTTGGTGAGAAGGTGAGGAAAGTGATTAGTAATGAGTTTGGTTATCTCTATGCTTCCAAACTTTGCTGCCTCGTGAAGCAATGAATTTCCTGACGAGCTTACTTGATGATCAAAGATAGTACACAGACAAAGGTCTTTTGGAACTTGTTCCAACGTACCAATGAAATGATTGACATCATCTTTTTCTACTGCTTTTTTCAAATCAAGATCCATTTTGGTGGGATGTGTGGGTTGATGGAGGTCTGGTTGTGCGTGTTTTTTATTTTTACAACATTCTGCCTTTAATTTCTCAAACCTCTCGTTGTTTCTTCTCTGCATCCAGCCTTCATGTTCTTTCATGCTTATCTCAACAGCCATTAGATAAACCAGCGAGCGTCTGACCAAGAGATTGTTCAAGTCTTCAAAAAGAACTGCAAAGAAAGGAAATCAAGATTCTGGCAACATCACATTGCTCAATCTTGAATATATGGCGTACATGAGACTTTTAAAAATTAATATTTAATGATCCGTGAGAATGGTAAGTATGGGAGATAAGCACAAAAGGAGAGTGTTGGGTTAGTGTGTTGAGGAATGAAAATCTTCTATCCCACTTTTTACGTTCCACTTTATACTCTACCAATCATAATTAATCATGTATTAGATTGTATTAGATTTTTTTTTCCATTTTAAATCTTAGGTTTTTTATAAGGAAATGAAAAAAAACACGTGGCAAGTTATAATAATGAGAAGACACTTTATTGATGGGCCTTTATGGTTTGGTTCGTGTGATTTCAGTGATCTTAGGGGCATTTTGATTATATATTTTGGTGTAATTCGAGTGTAATATAGTGATTTCAATGGTCTTAAAGGTATTTCGATAATTTTAGTGAAAGTTTGAGAGCAAATCTTGAAGATGGTTAGGGTAAATCTTGCAATTTTGGTGGTTCAAATGTATTCTAGTAATTTGGGTGAAGTTTGGGGTTGATCTAGTAATTTTTATAAATTTGATGGTAAATCGGGTAATTTTGGTGAAGTTTAGGGTTTACCAAGTGATTTTGGTAATCCTGAGGGTAATTTGGTAATTTTCATTAGGGTTGGGGGCGTCATGGTACTTTTTGGGTGTTGGAATGTATTTTAATAAGTTTTGTAAGTGTTGGGGGGCAAAGTTATAGTTTATGTGAGTGATTGGGGTCCAAGAATAATTTGTGTGAAATGTGAGGACCTAATTTTAATTTACATGAAATTTGAGCCCTAATTGTAATTTATGTGAAATATTTGGACCTAAGTGTAATTTATGTGAAGTATTACGGCCTAAGTGTTGTGTGGGCCCAAGTGTAATTATGTGAAAGTGTGTGAGTCTGAGTGTAATTATATGAAAATGTGTGGACCAAGTGTAATTATGTGAAACTGTGTGAACCCAAGTGTAAGCATAAAGGCATTGTTATAATCTATATATATATATTAAAGCAGAAGACGTTGCCATCTATCTGCCATTTGGCATGTATGGCAACGTCTTCTGCATGACACGTGGTAGCTTAGTTGGATAAATGCTGCCACATATTTGCCATTTATCTATAATAAATGAAAAAAAAAAAAAAAAAAAGTAATGCCCTTAAATGTGCAATATTAAATGTGAACTATTAATTCCACTAATTTCCTATATTCATACTTCAAAAATTATGTGGTTTCACCAAGGGAAAAAATAAAATAAAATAACTTATAAATAATGAAGCTTTAATAGTGTATATTATTGCTCCTTAATTGTCACGAGTTAATATGTGTCAATATCTATCTATATAATATATATGGCAATTAATTATTTGAAACATAAAAAATGTCCCTTCAAATTTCTTCTTCATATATATATATATATATATATATTTTGAATTTCTCATTTGCAAATCAGTTTTCCAAATCATTCATATTCCATGACTTTGAAATTGCCAAAAATGTCAAATGACCTTATATATTTTTTTTAACCCATTTATTTTAATCCTTAAACACAATAGTTATAATATGTTGTTTCAAATATGCATTTAAATTACAACTTGGACATTTGGCCCAGTGGTCATTTTTCTCCCCAAAAAGTCTCACCCTTCTGTGAGGGTGTGAGTTCAATTCCCGAGATCCACAAATCGTTTAGAATATAATTTTACGACGTATGTATATTTTACATTCAAAATATTTTTGCTTGGTTAAGTTGTAATCCTTTATTTTATGCAACCAAAAATGCCTTTTTTTTTTTTTTTTACAATTTCTGATACTATCTAATTGCATATAAAATTTAGTTTGACTTGATCTTTTTATTTTTATACAATTGGATATGCTAAATTGCGTGGTAAGTATATGGTGTATATGTTTAATATATATTTTGGGGGGAAGTGTTAAGCATAAATTATATTTCATCACTCATATTGGAATTGATGAGGCAACATTCAAATTATCTTAGATTTAGGACATCAATGAACTATCATTTAGAGATAACCAAAAAAGGCAATTGTAAATTTGTTTTAGGGGCAGAGGAATAACATCTTAACATTTTTGTTCTCTGTGTTAAATTTTCCTAAGATACGTATTAGACTTAAGATGACATTGTCATTTTTATCTTCGTCGACCAATTTGTTATAGGATAGACTTCTAAGGTCACAAATATTGTTTCTAGATCTGTGATTATTAATAAGCAAGAAATTACCCAAAAAAAAAAAAAAAAAGAGAAACAAAAAAA